>BMAV01001364.1:38486-67163 GCA_019973955.1 Trichonephila inaurata madagascariensis | reverse complement strand
GGAGCAGTTGTCGATCGCCACGCGCTGACGACACCTTCCGTAGTCCACTGCCAGCTTTTCCAGTTGCTCGGTGCTCGCCGACCCACTGCTTCCAAACTCGCATCACTATGGAAATGATCCGCTGCACACGAGCTCCTATTCCGCGATAGGAAAATCCTCCTTCTCTCTCATTGGACGATACTCCTCCCTCCGTTCAAACTGCGTAAGTTCTTTGCATTTCTCTTTATTTCGCCGTGGAGGCATACTTAGATCTTACTAAACGTTCGCCACTAACAAATAATCATTAACTACTCTCAACGTCCCGCTACAGCCCTCTATTTATACGCTTTCAGCATCAGTTCAGAGGGCGCAGCTCACGCCCCGCATGCGTGAGGGCTCTGAAACTTTACTATTTTACGAACATCCTATAATTGATATTTGCGGTAAAGTTCATTTAAATCTGATGATTACTTCATGGTGTTACATTTTTTACAAACAGCAGTGTAATTTAGTAAAAATAGTGGAAAGCCATAGGATTCCATTGATAGCTCAAAACCTTAAACTGTGATTTAAATATTACAGCTATTATATCATCCAAAAAATGCATTATTTAATACTCGCAGACAGACCATATCTTCCAATTCATCATTTTATAATGCATAACTTTATAAATATGGAATGGTATACTCAAAAATAAACTAATGAAATAACATGCACAAGATAAAAGTTTATGAAGTTCCACTTTTAAGCTCATTGCCTTTTATGTGCAAATTAGAAGACATCTATTTTTATTAACACCACAAGAAACTGCGGGAAGGTTTCATTACTTTTTGCTAAGCAGAATATTTTTTTTTTGCAAAAACAAAAAAAAAGGGTGTTCATGTTTCGACACTTGTAAAAATGGGTCCCATGGTGTGGTGTATATCTGAAAACATTTTTTATACAAAAACGTGACTTTCTTCTTCTCCGGCTGTTATGGTAACGACTTTCGAAAAGTTATTTTTTCTTTTGATTTGTTCTTATTTGGGAGAATTCCAAACCCTAACACCATTAACCATCTTTTTTATTTTATCGCATCCGGAAATTAATTACGTTACCACTTTTTCATATATATATATATTCTTTGTCCTTGTTATATACGTGTTGTTCTTCGGAATGATATCTCTCTCATACATCATTTGAAAAAAATAAAATTGATCTATTCTGTTATATTTCTTTCAAATTGAATTCATTCAGCCATAATTTTTCGTTGAGGGTGATTTATATAATGAATATGATATTGCTCGATAAATCACTTTCACAGTTTTAGCTATGTTTTCAATTGATTTCTTTGTCGTCCAAATACACATTACCTTATTTGTTGAGTTGTGAATTTTCCGATAAATTTATTTTCACCACTGAGCAATAAATTTACTATTATTTTGCTGTAGAAAATATTTTGCCGTGAACAACAATTTACTTCTTTGTTATTGTTCCCGTGAAAAAAATAATAAAAATTCTGGAAACTTCTATTTAGAAATGAAGAAAATGTAGACTTCTCTATTTTTAATTTTACGAGGTAATTTCTAAATATTATGTTGATTATCACAATTTGAAATTTTTATGAAGCTTTGAATTGATTGATCTATTTATTCTTCTTTTTTGGATTTACATATTAATTTATGCTTACTGTACCTATATAAAGTTTTCTAGTACTGGTGAACAAAATTTTGAAATTTTTTACGGAGCAATTTTAAGCATAAACAAGTTTTCATAATAAAACTTTCAGTTAGACTTTATTTTTTTAAAAAAATTTAAGCAATTAATAATATAAATTAACAATATAAAACAATTTTTTTTTAAATTTCTTATTTCGATTTTTTTTTCATCTGTGGTTAAGAATATTTATTTTTGGAGACACAAAATTATGGTAACTTAGAAGCATGTAAAATTATAATGTATTATTTTCAATTATGATGCTTAGTAATAAAAAACCTGTATCAAATGTCAAGCTTAGAATTTATTACAATATTGTAATGAGCAGATATACAACAGTCTGGTTTTTTACCAGAGGAATATTTTTATTTAGAAGCGTCTTTTAATTTGTAACTAAAGCGGCAGTCTCAACAATTTTTCAAAAACAAATTATTAGTTTTCGCAAAAATCATCACCTAATTTACTTGAAAGTGCACAATAAAGACAGATTGATATCATTTGATGAACTTTGTTGAATTTATAAAATAAGTTTAATTACAAATCTAAATAATAACGAGTTTCTATATATTTCATTCTAAGTCCAAATCCAAGATTATTTTATAATAAATATCAAAGAATTTTCATAGTAATTGAGAAATTTTCTCTGGTGTCCAATTTTCATATATTCCTTTTTTAATAAAAAGGCACACCAAATTTTATTTGGAACAAATACATAATCATATCCATTAAACTAAACTCAGTGGTACAACATCCCATAAGGGCCAAGGCTTACTGTGTCCATTTCACTATACGTGACCATGGAAACTGAGGTGCATGAGCAGATGCTAACAGATTCCCATCAAGTGGTCAGTCTGACGCAAAAACTACCAGTTTTTATTGCCCAAACACTGGTACTCATTTATCGACCCACTGAAGGGCTGAAAGGCTAAGTTGACCTTGCCCAGCACAGGATTTGAACTCCGGACCTGTGTCATGGAAGCGCAATACGCTACCACTGAGCCATTGGACTTCAATCATATCCATTACTTACAAAAAAATTTAAAATATTTCTATGACATTCCCCACCTATAGTTCATAAAAAGGATTTTCCTCAGACTCACAATTTGTTAAAATGCTTAACGCCAAATGTATTTCACCAAATTCTAAAATTTAAACTTCTATTACGTAATGCACACATTCATTCTCCTGAGCATGTTTTCTTTAACAAATGAATTTTTTGGGGTCTCCTTAATGTTTTAAAGAATGTATGGGATAAATAAAAAAAAATACTCTCTCTATTTTGATAAATCAGTGAAATAACCATATTCGCCTCATCACTAAAATGGGGAATCGAATGTAAATTGTCTTTCAAGCCCTCTTCCTAATCTCGCATTTGGATTCATTTCTACCAAATTTATGATCATAAAACAGCATGAAGAAGGGATTTTCTATTATAGTGCTCCAATAAAACTAAGCCATAAGAAAGATAAAACTAGAGAAAGCTTTTAGATTGCTGTTAGACATTGAAAATGCATATTAGAGTGAAAAGAAGGGATAGTTCCAGAAACCTTTAAAATAAGTTATTTTGGGCATTCACGTACATTTAATTCGTTCAAAATATAATTATACTTTAAATTTTATTGAAACTTCAATTCCATTATCCTACTTTTTGAAAATAATGGATAAGGATGGAAAATCACAAGATAGTTCTTTTGTATCTGGTTTTCCTATCACAAAGGGAGAATCATTATCAATCTGTGCGAAAGAAAATATAAAGTAATTGTTTGTATATTACATTTATCTTATATTTTTAATACTAAAATCATAAATTCATTTTAGTTTATATAAATATTACTTCACTATAGGGTAAGTGAAATTTTAAATTAATTTTATATTAACAAACGCATGAGAAAGTAACTTTTACTATACACTTACAACAAAAATTAACAATTGAGCATCAAAACTATTTAATATTATCATTATTTCTTCAGATATTACTCATTATTTATTCAATTTTAGAAGGGAGTTTCCAAATTATCTTTTTGAAGTCCAATATGTTAATGCGACTTTAAAATTATAAAGGTGATTTTTTTCATATTATTCATTTGAATAACAGTAGTAAAAGGAAATTGTACTAATTCAATTTTATAACAACCCCGATATACATTTCCTACTGAGGGGACTTATGAGGGAATTTAGAGTAAGGTATTTGAATAATAAATGTAAATTCGATCGATAGAAAAAAGTGTTTTACAAGCATTTCAAGAGCCCTACACTCAATTAAATCATCCCTATCAGGGTGATTTATTGGATAATCATTTGAACAATTGCAATATTTGGAGCACTGAACATGATTTATGTATTAAATATACTACCACTACACTCAGAGGAAAAAAATTCAGTTATTCAAGCTACGAAGATTCCAACTTTATCACTTATTTCACGTTTTATCCTCTTGCTTATTTAAATTGGAGTTTATTGTTCTTCTAAACGTAGGAAATGAATTTTGGGGGTAGAAAACTGTCAGATATTTTATCACTTCATTATTCGTGTATTTATAGTATAAGTCTTCTTGTGTGTATTTATAGTTATAACATGTTACATTAATTTAAACTATTGGTTCCATTTACTTTTATTCTTCATTGTTACATTGCCTAAAAAATACCTTTTATTCTGAAAAAGTCAAAAATATCAAAGTTTAATTATTAAACAATTTATACTAACTCTGCAAAAAAAATAAGAATTCAACAATTTACAGACTCGAAATTTAACAAAAAATGAATCTCCAAAACGCACATACAGATAGCGTAAATAAATAATCGAAATTAGTGTATGAATGACTGTTTAGTATGGGAGGGGGATTGTTCAGTTACAATTTCAGAATATTTTTTTCAAGTCGTTACAAAGTACTGAAATCTATAAAGCGTTGTTTTTCTAAAGCGTTTTTTTTTTTTTTTTTTTTTTTATAAAAACAAAAAAAATTTATTATTTTTTTTTAATTTTTTTAAAATTTTTTTTTTTTTTTTTTTTTTTTTTGCATGCCGATCAAATCTACTCACTTTTGTTACACTTGTATAACTTCGTAGTGATTTGATTCTTTTTAATTCTACAATACTGTGTGCTGTTGTTGTTTCTAATGTCACTTGTGTTTGACAGTGTCAAGTTATTCGACTGTGTTCACACAGAATAAATTGATATACAAATACATCAATTTCTTAATCAAATCAATAGTACATTCGAATAATTTAAATGCATCTGGAGTCTACGGGATGCATACGAGTGTTATATGATTAAGCGTACGTATATTAAAATTTAAAAGTTTTCAATTGTTTTTACGCTAAAATGGAAATGAAAGGATAATTTTTTTTCTTGTTTACTAAAGCGTATATTTTCCATTTGCCAAAAATTAAAGCTTTCAAAAATATGAATTGAAAGCAGTAATTTGTACTGAAGCCTATGCATTCCTATATACAGAAGTGCTGTTGTATAAACTTCTATGCTAAATAAAAAGACTTCATTTTTAAATAACTTTTATAAGCAGATTCTCTGGAAAAAAATTCTTAATCATAGATCAAACCAAAGAATCAGGATTACATGCATTATTGATTTTTAAATTTTAATAATTATTATCAAAAGTATACAGATTTCTAAATCATACTTAAGTGTATGTAAACTAATCATTATTTTTGTTAAAAGAGCTTTCAAGATATATAAATACTACACAATTTTGAAATTACTTCCCTTTCACACTTTAACTGTATCATAGTATAGAACGTTATTCTTTTCATGTCAAAAACATATAATTGAGAAAGCTTTGGTATATCTGATAGACCCAAAAGAAATATCTTCTCAATCATATTTTGAAAATTGTTGTGCCATTTGAAGAAGAAAGACGTGATTAATCTCTTTCGTATTGAAAACCCACAAACGAAAGCTTCACTACTCTTAATCTAATTTGATTGAACGAAAAAAAAATTTGGAGATACTCAAAGAGATTCACTTAAACATCAGTTAAGTCTCCAAAGTTATAAAGATACACAAAATAGAAAAATTAGGCAGCATGTATAATTTTAGTTCCAATAAAATAATTTGTTCTACGTTTATTGCTTCTTTGTCTATTTTTGCAACTATTTTACTCAGCAATGTTTTGATAATTTCCATTAAGGCAAACCAAATCTATTTTCCCTACTGCACAGTTACAATGCATTATAGTTTAAGCATTCTAAGGTTTCATTATTCTGGGTAATATCATTTAATGCATTCAAAATCTTTTATAAATTAAGAAGTATTCAAAATATAAAAAAATAAATATTTTCAGTCATCAATGGTACTTTGAACGACAAACTTAAAGTGCGATATGTTTGATCAAATTATTAGAATCAGAAATAGCTACGTGTAGCTTAACTTTCAGACATTTCAGAATATTTAACACATATTCCATAGAAAAGTAAGAATCACAGTCTACCGAAAATGTTTAACTTGCAGCTTCATTAAATATTTAGTATACATTAAATACACAACTGTTTAACTTAAACTCCCCCACTTTACATTTCGAGTAATCAGTAAACTTCACCCAACCCACGCCTGATTCATCTCACGTAATCTCAAGTATAATTGCAAGGGGAAAAAGTCTTCCACAGTCAAAAAGAGAAATTTATATATCTTACTCCTGACAGTGAGATGTCCCGGCTAAAACTATCGCTAACTTAGACAACATAAATATTTTCGCAGGATTCTCCTACGTCTCTACCGACAATTTCGCTCCTCCCTGGCGGAAATGAAGTTGCGTAGACTTAACGTAGTAAAAACAATCCTTGCGAATCGTGTTTGGACGACTTTCAGCTTTTCGTGATAGTCACGATCATATATTTTGTCGTTACGTATGAATTGCTAATGGTTATGATCGAGAATGGGTAGTTGAGTTGGTACTTTATATTTCTTATTCAACAGATCCAGGGGAAACTAGTATGTTCAAAACATTGAAAACAATTTTGATATTCATAAAACAAAGCCTAAATATCCATTCATATTTACCTTCAGTATTTGTTTGCTTTTTGTAACATTAAATAAAAAATTTTAAAAAAATTGAACTAAGAGTTTTTTTTTCTCGAAAGTTATGTTAAATTATGGGATATTTTAATATTCAGATTTGAAAAATATAAGGTTCATTCAATTGAAACCCGGTTAGTGCGTCTAACTTTGCATTACAAATAAGGTGGCACCACGTAACTGCGTATATGATGGCACCATCAGTCGGTAGAGATGCTGACGCATGCGCAACGTTTGACGTTTCATAGCGATAGTGTGGTTTCACGTCGAAAAGAAGGTGGACACACAAGTTATCGTCCACTACTGAACATGCAAGCGAATAAGTAAGAATAACGAGGAGGGATTCGATTTTTAGCGATGGAGGGTGCTGGAGGCCGTGAAATGCATCAATGGATGAAAGCTGTGTACGTTGAGTACACTGTTGTACTCAAGTGTTGTGGAAAAAGATTCCTTGAGGGGCACGAGTTACTGGAAGATAATGCTCGACCTGGACAGGCTCATCGCATCGTCACACCGGAAATGATTGTGGGAATGAATGCTTTAATCTTGGACAACTGCAGAATTACCTTGGACGAGATCCATCGATTTATGGGTATTGGCGTGGGCACCACTCACACCATAATGCATCAACACTTGAACTTTCGAAAAATTAGTGCACAGTGGATTCCCCACCAACTGACCGCCGAACAGCGCAGCACTCGAATGGCATTGTCTTTGAGTCATCTGCAACGTTATCGTGAGGAAGAATACGGCTTTCTGTCGTAAATTGTCACTCGTTACAAAACATGGTGGGTCCAAACTTGGATACAACTGCAACCCACTAGAATCTTCAAAGATAGAATCGATCGACTAATGTCGCAATGGTATAAATGTGCCAACAGTTTGGGCGACTATTTTTGAGTTGTGTACTGTGTATAACTACATTTCTGAGTTAATAAAATCATTACCTTTACTTTCCACTAGGGACCGGGTTTCATTTGAATGCTCCTTATATTATGGAAGAGTTATATTAACGTCGCACAATAAAGCAACATGAAGGCTATTGGCGACGGGCCTCTTTATTTTGGACCTCGGTCAAGAGACGTGAGCGACACCTGAAGTGGACCCCCTCTCCTAGCTACTACACCACACCAACGAGAGGACAATGAGCCTCGACAGATTTAATCTGCCTCGGTTCCTCTATATGACGGGTTCTTCAATGGCATCAGGACTCGAATCCACGACACTCCGGCCAGTAGTTCGTGACCATAACAGCCAGGCTACCACAGTCTTTACCAGTATTAAATATCTACGAATAACTATATTCAGGATGTACTTACCGATATATGATTCATGATGATTTCAAACCTGAAAGAAAGAAAAAAAATTAGTAAATACTTACATTTAGTATAGTTTTCATTATATACTTTCAGTTTCTAGATTTAAGCATTTCATACATATTTAAACTTCAAAAAATTAAAACCGTACAGTACACTGAAATAATTCGAAAACAATTTTGGCTTGGAAATTAATATTTTCTTCTTCAGTGTATTTTTAATTTACTGAACTTTCCTTAGTTTCCTTAGTTCCTACATACTGTAGAATGGAAACTTTCCTTTAATTCCTTACTTTTCGTAACATTTTATTATTTACAGTTGATGTTTTCATCATTTTGATACTCTCAAGCAGACATCTTAAGCTCCCTGAAAAGTTTTAAGAATTATGTTTATGATGGACTGGTTGAAGATGAGAAGATGAAATATTAGAGTAATTAAAATCTGTCAAAACGTAAAAATTATTAGAAAGATTCTAAATGTTCTGCAAAATTACCTGACATGGATAAAATTTTCAAGTGTGGGCTCAGCATTTAGAAAAGAAAAGTTTTACTGAAACTCAGAAAGAGATAAGAGACAGAAGCAACGTCTTTTCTGATGTTATGAATGCTGAGAAATGCGACAAGTTTTGTGCATCGTTTGTTATAGTTGAGCTTTATATTTAAGTAAATTGTCGATACTCAGCTTACGGAAAACTTAATATCTAATTTAGTAATGCCAGTAAATGTACAATGAGTAATAATCTATGATTTTATGAAAATTAAAAACATTAATGAAAACAAAATTAGACAATAATTTTGGAACATTTATGCAAAGTGTCGACTGTCAGGAAATATTGCATATAGAATGGAGTTATGGAGTGAAAAATATTTATCAAAAAAAAAAGGAAATTTCTAAGCACATTGAATGTTTTGAAGATTATTACTATCTGTTGGTTTTTTGTTTTGTTATAACAGTGTATTTGCTAAAATATTTAACACACTGGTTAATATTAAATCTATTGTAGTAGAAATCCAACAAAATATGAAATATCACCAAAACTTATTTGACATCCGTATATTGTGACAAATTTATCCACAAATTATTCATTATATATATTTAACAACAAAAGAAAGGAATTTTTCTTCTGTAATCGATAACGTCACTCCTATTTTCCTAATACATGTTATAATACGCATCAAATCTACAGTAATGACAAATACGAGCAATGAGAAAATACATTGGATGCGATGTTTTCCAATTGCTTTTGTCCGATGTTTCATTCTATAATGTGAAAGTGTTAAGGAGAAACTATAATCGAGAAACGCATATTCAGTGATTCCAATAAATTCTAAGGTTGTGTGGGCTGAGTTCAATGAAACAACCATACTCATTCTTCACATATGAGTTTAACAGCTCTTCTTTTGAATTCAGAATTATTATAACATTAAAAAAAATCAGATTTTCTTTAAATAGCTCTAGAACATCATTTCTGGCAATGGAAGCAGGAAATATCACTTAAAAATGCCAAAATATAATACACAAAATTGAAAATTAGAAAATTGTTTTAAATTTTTCAAAGTTACACCTTTTAAAATACTAATCAAGACTATTTTCAACAAGCCTGATGAAGCTGAAGCCAATCATTATATTTTACTAATTAATACTTTAAATATTTTTTAATAGAACTTGTTTCGTAATAATTTATTTTTATTAATTGCATATAAGTTTCACAATTTAGGTCAAAAAGATAAATTAGGAATTATTTTTCGTGAAATTAATAATTTCCATTACAATTATGAATATTCATAGACTTTCTGTATAAAAACATATAATTACAAACAATTTCTCCAAACTTTTATATACTTCACAGATATAGCATGCAATAGAAGAATTTAAGTCCATTTTCAATAGCTTTCCAGTTATTGTCATGAGGCATATAATAAAGCTTCTCTTTAGAATTTGTCGAATTTCAGATTTCAAAGAAATTCTACCTCAGTGGAGTCGAGTCAACGCTGTGAATGATACTGTATGATAATCATTTTGTGTTATTGGAGCTATTCCCAAGTGAATCCAAAAAAGTTTAATAATTGCACTATCCTGATGAACTATAAATTTCTCACCATTTAGTACTTCTCCAAATGGCAATAAATGGCTGTGGAGAACCTTCTAATAAACATGGATACTCAAACATCTCTTCTAGACATCATAGTAGATTTCATTTAATATGAATATACAATTTTCTTTTCTCTAATATTAATGGTTCTGCCTTAAATATATGTTCCTAGTACAAAAAATTGATACACCAGGATTTCCATTCATCAATGGGTGCAAGTGCTTTTGGCCTCTAAAATTCTTTTTTTAGCCTAAATATACATTTCTCTTTCGCTTCACCAACTATAGGGGTATGTACAGCATTCTACGATTTACTAAGCTGTAGAAGCAGATTTGGACTTAAGGCAGACTTCGGTTAATGTTAAAAAATAGGACCCGAATTCGGAACATTTTTTAGATTTAAAAGAAATGAAAAATTAATATGATATCTTCTTTAGAGAGCAGTATTATTGATCATATATCCCATTTTTAACCGAGTTGATTCATTTTTTCTGGTATAAAATGTATTTCGCGATTTTTCTCCTATACCGTAATGTTAAATGGGATATGCCTTCAGGTATTAAAACGAAAAAGAAAGTATTCCTGAAATATTTTGAAATTTTTAAAAATACTATATTGTTAACAGAGGTATGAGTTATAATAGTGCAAATTTCCATGAAAATTGAGGCATTTTTCTGTCTGAAAATGTACTTCGCGTTTAGTTCAAGCTCTCGTACTTTTACCGAAGACAGCCTTAAGGATGTGACTGAACTACAATTTTGCAATAACCATTTATTTTGGGAATATTTTATAAAATATACTTATCTCGTCATATTATAGTTTTTTGATATAAGCCAGCTTTTCTCAAACTGTGGAGAGCGCCCCCTAAGGGGGCGTGATAACCCTACAAGGGGGGGGGTGCGAGTATATCGAAAAGTCAAAAATAAAGGATTTAAACAGTTACAAATTTACTGTAAGGAATCAAAACAAAATATACATTCGGACATAATCAAAATAAAATACATATTTACACTGATATAATATACTTATAAATTTATCAGTATTGTAAAATGTATTTGATAATTAATCTCCCAATGCTAAGGGACGAACAAGTTTAATAATTACTAGTGATTCATTTAGGCTTGTCATATAAAAAATTTAATACTTATCTTGACAATTTGCACGGTTTATGATTAATATCGTATTGTAGCTTTAACGTCAAAGTGCATTATTATTGCATTCAATACATTGTTATTATGTGAAGGGGTGCGATGAAAATTAAGATTGAAAATCGGGTCGCAAACATTGAAAGTTTGAGAACTGATATAAGCTTTATATGAGAGGTAATCTTGTTATGTTTAAAAAAATTGTGGTAAATATATTTATTTTGAGCACTGCGGTCCTCTAGAAATATCACCGATTTCCTTAAATTTCTGAGTACCCTATTTAATTTTTAAAAAATACAATTTAGAAGCTTTTTGTTGTCAACTCGAAATGAAAATTTCGTTTTTTTCCCCTTGAAAGTAATTGCGTCTTTCACCAGAAGATAAAACATGTGCAAGGTTTTTCAACTAAACATCTAATAATTGAGAATGTGATTTTTTTCTAATTATTAAATAAATTTAAACTATTTTACCGAAATACAGCATTATGAACATACGCTGCAATTATCACTTAAATACATCATTATAACAAATACCAAACACTGACTGAAGTATCAATTTAAACTCAAAAATCTCCCATAATCAAACAACATTAATTATACTGACATGGAGAAGTGTTAACTATACTTATAACTGTGCAACAAATTTGCAAAGGAGCTTAAAATAACCTATACATATAATTGGGATCTAATAAAGAGTCGATAAGCTTCACAGTCTCTAATTATTTTTCTGTACATCGCAATATTATTCTTTCAAAATTTTATTTTATTATTGAAAACTCTCTTCATATGGCTTATTTTTAGAACAGTAGACAGAAAAAAACACAAGTTCGGTCAAGTTATTCGAATCACGTTCATGCTGATCTTATCTGAAAGATTCTTGTAGAGGTAAGACTTCATTCTTAAAAACAATGAATGTCATTATAGAAATTAATGCACATTATTATGTTCTATTCCTCTTTGTTCCACCAAGTCTTTGGTAAATTTGAGGAGTCTAATAATTGTATAAATTCCTTCATTACTTATACATGAATCTTTTTCCTCAAAAATAGGAAATAACCATTAATTTGATTAAACAAAAAGGTTGTTTAAAGAATTTCTAAAAAAAAACTCACTGCTACTTTTTCCGATAACCTTTCAAAAACACAAACTAATAAGTAAGAATCAATATTATCTTTGAAAAATGCCCGACACTGTCATTATTAATTAATTCCAAATGGGTTTTATTTTTCAGTTATACTTGATGGGGAAAGAAAGAAAAATAAGTACTTATAGAAACATAATACATTTCGTGAATCTTAATTTATTTTGATGCATATTCAAAAGTATCAAATTTTAAGAATGAAAACTGTTGCATAATCTTCTAAATGACATTTCAAAAAATTATGAGAAGAATTGGGGTCTTTTTAATTCAATGGAACTAAAACAAACACTAACTCTAAGATAATTATGTTATTTAAATGAATTAATAAAACATAATTTTTGATTATCCTTTTAAAAATTACTAGGTTTAGTTAAAATGTTACAAAACATATGTCGATTAAGCTTAAGATACGAGCTGTTATCTACAAAATTTTTTTAAAAAAATGTATCTTTCTTAAAGTTACATATTTATAGGGAAAAATTTTGTTTTAAGAATCCCTAAATTTAAAATTTTTACGAAAAGTATACTTTTGCTTTTTTTCCAGATGAAAAATATCTAACCAGAACTTTTGTGGTATAAAGAATTACAGCGCAGGTGGTGCTTGCATAATTAGAAAGGGGTAAATTTCCCCGAGAAACTATAAGGAAGCAAACTTTTGAAACTTAAGAGAAAAAGTTGTGAAGAAAGAGCATGTAGTTTTCTTTTGAGGGTAATTAGGGAAAGGATCTCTTTCGCGATGTCATAAATGAGAATTAAATTACAAATTACCCTTGGTTATAAATTTGCAATAATTTATAGTAAACTTTTATATACGAAGATATATGAAACTTTAGAGAGTACAATAAGAAACCACAAAGGTTAAAATACTTAATTATTATCAAATGTCACATCCTTGCTGCATCAAAATAAAATATTTTATATAAATGTACGATGTAGTTAGAATATTGTTTTAAATTTTGCAATGACATTTAGTTAAAAGATGAATAAATCAAATGTAAAGATACTTTGATACTTACTTTAAGAGATTACAGAAATACAATTACGACATCGCAATATTTAACTAAAAATATATAAATATAATATGTTAATATTTTTCAGAATATATACTTGGTAAATACATAGTTTTTCTTTTAAAAAGTTTGCCTTACAAATCATTAACCATTGCTAAAAAGTAGCACTCAATAAGTAATGAGAAAGATAATTAAAAATCTAAAATAAAAGAATCTCTCTCTATAAGCCTTGGAAACATTTTTGTCTTCTAAGTCTGATTAAATATTTTTATCAAAATAGTATAGTTAATTAGGGCTAAATACAGTAGTATAACAGTAATAATTTTATTCCTTATGATTTGTCATTAGGTAATGGAAATTCAGTATGAACATTTCGGTTAAAATAAAGCATGGTAATTTTTATTATTATATACGAGTATTTATTGGAAAAAACACTATGAAAGAAAAACTACCTGGAATTGTTAACATAAAAGATTACTATTGCAGATGACAATTATTTTAGGTTAATCTTCTATTATTTTAGAATGAACGAAAGTAATTTTGAGGAATTTTATCCTTTAACTCACAAAAAATTAATTTACAAAAAAAAAAACTGCTAAATTATCGTAAAGCAAAAAAGATATCAAATTGAAACTGCGCAATTACTAAATTTATTGCGGGAAGAAAACGTTTACTAGAACTAATACTCATACAAAAAAGTGGACTAATATATTAACTTCTTTATTCATAAAACCTTCCATTTTCTGATAGAATAGATATAAAAACAGCGAAAAGCACTTAAGCGAGCGAGCCATTGCGGAATTGATCATCTAAAATATGATAACAATCTGAAACGAAATATCAAAAAGATGAGTTTCATTTTCTCCGTATTATTAGAAATCAGTTCCTAGTTTTATTCTTGGGATATCTGTAAGCTATTGCTTTGAGGCGATGGAATTTTTCCCCCTCATTTCTTGCACACAGTTACAAAATTGAAGAAAGATCGCTCAATAACATCAAATTTTCTAGTTTTTTCATGCGTTAAAGAAAATTTTTTAGATTAAATGCTATTGATTCTATATTTAGGTAAAAATCCTTAAAATAAATCTCTCAGGGAAATTAAAAACTTCTTTTTTTCTTATTATTTTTATAGTTGTTTAATTTAATACATTTAGCAATAAAAAATCGCAGCATCCGACCTTTCGTTGACATACAACACAAAACTATTATACGAGTATTTATGTATTTATTGACGGTGCAAATTTTGAGTATCATATATTTTGGCGTATATATGAAATACAAATGAAAAGGAGACATATGCGATTCCGTCAGAGTGAGTGCAACTCTAGCATAGCCACCAAACAAGGGCAGGAAGGACAGTTGGAAGTGTACACCACATAAGATGTTTAACAGTGAAACCTGTTAGTGGTAGAGGAAATTAATCGAAAGTAAAGTTATGCCATATAACGATGCGTCCAGATAGGAACAACGTGCAGTAATACGGTTTCTGATTTCAGAAGGTGAGTTTAATGTGGACATTTATTGACGATCGGTGACAGTCTATGGAGAGCACTGTTTAGGTCGAACGTCTTGGAACGGTTGGTATAAGTTTTCGAGAAGGGCAGCAAACGATATGGGATTTCCATGACAATGTCCGCTCACATGTCTCCTGTAAAACCAAGGCAAATTTTAAAAAATCCGTTGGTAAATTTTAGAGCACCCACCGTACAGTCCGGATTTATCACTAGGCCTTTAGACCACTTCAGACAGTATTACGTGTATATGTGGACGATGAAGTGAAGGAAGCTGGGAAGGACTTCCTGCAGAATCAATCACGTTCTTTCTAGAGTGAAGACATATAATTGTTGCCGAAACGATGGGACCTGTGTTACAACCCCCAAAGCGATTTCTTTTCATTTTCATTGAAACCATTCTTTTTATTGAATTTGTCCATTTTTCATTTGGGCAACCCTTATACAAATAATGCTCACTTTTAGGACAAAAAATGAGATCGAAATTTCCGAGTGCGCGTTACACACTGGGTGTAAAAACGCTAGCTTTAGAAATAAAGAAAAGATGAGCTTATAAAAATCAGATTTCTACTTATACATTTAGCCTCCTTTCGTAAATGATTTTTTTTCACCTTCTAACATCCACATATTCCAATGTCGTTTTAAATTTGCTTTGAATGATTTATTAATACTCGCATCTAAAAACTAAATTAATAGCGTTCATTCACCTGGAATAACTGTCACGTCTGTATTGCTCTCTGTCAGCAATTTGTTAGTATACTCTGAAGAAGTCCAAACTAAAATACTTTTTGGATTCTTTAAGGCACCTGGACACTTTTGACAAAAATTTCTTATCCACAATTTTACACCGTTTTCGTCCGTCCATCCTTCTCGTACACATGAATGAAAACACTTTCCGGGAAACTAGGCATCGCTATCGGTTTTCTTTTAAAAATAACCATGGATTTTAACGTTGTTCTACCAGCTAAGCAGAATGAACGGTACAGTAAAGTGATATATTTGGTGACATGTTGTTTTTATTTGAACCGTTTTTGTTAAAAGATAAGAGCATTGCGCCTATACATTTCTCGTTACCTCGTAAAAAAAAAAGGGGTGCGCATTATACATGGCAAATACACCTAAAAAATAAAGAATGCGATTTGAAAGTATAGGTGCGTGTTATAAACCAGTGCGCGTACATACACCGGAATATACGGTATTTATTTTCAAAAATAGAGGTAATGAGAGAAATCCTATGAATTAACTTTTGGAAGACACCAATGCCTATGAGTGAAGAAAGATCTCATTTTTCCAATATGGTTAGTTTATTTTAGTATATGAAATAAGTGTGAAGATGTACGGATATTGCAAAATGGTTTCAAAAGCAAATGAAATGCGGAAATATATTTAAGAAATCGTTTATATTTAGTGTTATTGTGTTACATGTGGTACAACACTGATATTGGATATATATAAGTCAAAGAATATTTTTAGAAATGTATACATCATAAAATATCCAAATACACCGAAAAGAAAATTTTTATGTAATAGCAATTATAAGAAAATAATAAATAATTTTCGAACAAATTTTTAAATTAAGTAATTTACATAATTAAAGTGTAAATTTCAAAGTATCAAGCATCAATAAAATATTTTATAAACATTGAAAAGCTTCTCAAATGATATTTTATAATATTTAATTCCACTCCGTAATATAAAACTTTTAGATGTTCTTTTATACGCCAATGAGACACAGTTGTTTATTGAACGGAAGTAATTGTGTCTATTTATTCTTAAACGAGAATCAAATTATATATGAATATAATATATACATACATAGATATATTAGAGATTATGCATTATATTATATTAGATTACAAGGCACATCATAATTTAAATTTGTTCATAAATAAATAATTTAAAAACATTACTTAAAAATTAGATTAAGCAAATCAGAAACTACTTTAAAAATGATATTTAAAAAAAAAAAATAAAAAATAAAGCTCATTTTCTCCTTTCGTTTCTATCTCAAACTTTGTCTTTCATCTGAATGATATCCATCCTAAAAAGCAGATGAAAAAAAAAAGAGTTTTTACTGCTTTTAAATAATAATGGTACTTTTGTGATACAAATAAATATGTTTTGAATAAGAAAACAATTCATAAAATCCCTCGTGTGTTAAATTTTGATTCATATTAATGAAGAAATTCATTCAAGATTCGTAAATAAACGAAACAAAATTTGGAAATAAACGTTATATAGCGTTTTCTGTTTTTGACAATATGCATAACATGCAATACATTTATGGAAATTAATGTGCTTGTTTATACATACAATATTACTTTATATTGATGTTTCCTGAAATTATATTAAAAGTATATGAAAATAATAAAAGTATATTTATAGAAAGGGCTTTTATGTATGATATTTTTAATGATTAAAGCCATACCGAAAACAACAAAACTAAACAGACATTTTTAGATCATTAATTATTATTACAGACCCGATAACTGCCACTTTTAATGTATGCACCTATTCCTAAATTTTAGAGCAAGATTTCCCAACAGAGATTACTAAA
The DNA here is from genome assembly GCA_019973955.1 of Trichonephila inaurata madagascariensis. Classification (NCBI taxonomy): domain Eukaryota; kingdom Metazoa; phylum Arthropoda; class Arachnida; order Araneae; family Nephilidae; genus Trichonephila; species Trichonephila inaurata. Next base: position 49,691 of record BMAV01001364.1, on the reverse strand, counting down.
GCTGAATAATTGCGAATAAAAAACGGAATATTCAAGACTTTTTTTTTTCCTTTGAATCCCGTCTGTTCCTTTTAGTTTCAAATCTTAAAGTAGTATTATCACAAATGTTCAAGCATGGAAAAGTTTTTTTTTTCTTCGTTAAGTTTCTGGTTGGGAGGTTTTCTTGGTTCCCTTGCGGGGAACAATAAAATAAAAATGATGGATGAGTTTGAGACTATACTGAAGACTTTTACCAGTTAAGGAAGTGGAAAATAAATTGTCCAAAGTAAGGGTTTTTTTATATAATTTTGAGGTAGTCTTCCTTAAATACGACTTGATTCATCTGACTCATATTTTACATTCATAAATACAAGCTACTCATTATTAACATAAGCAACATCATTATTTTTAAGAAACAATGGTCTTAGACATAGTAACTGGATAAGTTCTTTTGCTTTCATATACAATTACAGAATATTCCTGACGCCTTAGAACGCTATAAAACATCTAGCTATTAACGGAAATAAATGAAATATATTAACGAGAGAAAGTTAAAAATAAAGGGTTACTTTTGCAATTTCTCTTTCCAAGGTTTGGCAACAGCGTTAGTATTCAGCGTTGAATGAAGGGTAGTCGGTAACACTTTTATATAACGTGTCAATTGTCTTTCTCGTAGTCGTTAGGGTGTAGTAGACCGATCAACATGGCAGTTCCATTGTCGATCTGCACCAAGGAGGAAAGGAGGACAGTGATTCGATTTTTGTTTGTGGAAGGTGTAAAACTTGAGGAAATTATTCGTCGCATGCAAGCTCAGTATGGTGACACTGTTTATCACGAAGCAAGATCTGCAAATGAATAGAGAGCTTTAAACAGCAAAGAACTTCTTTATGTAACGATGAAAGATCTGGCAGACTCCACGTCAACCACTGAGGGCAATGTGAAAGTCGTTGAGGGTATAGCGATGGAAGGGATGGCTAGTAACCAGTGCAGGTATTATACCCTTCGCAAACAAAAAGCAAATCACTGCCCTCCTTTCCTTCTTGGTGCCGATCGACAATGGAGTTGTCATGTTAGATGGTTTGCAACACTCCAACGACTACGAGGGAAGACGACTTCCCCTTATTCAGCTTCAGTGTGTGCTGTTGACAAACAATGTAAGGAGAAATTGCAAAAGTCCCTTTACTTTTTGTGTGACTTTCCAATCGAATCCTTAGGATTTATAGCTATTTGTATATATTTATAGATTATATATATATCATATGGATTGTTAATTTTACTTACTCTGTACAAGTATGGGATGTTATAAAATGTAATAGGCCTTCACGATATTTTTAAAAAACATACACATTTTTTTAATCCTATAAATATTCAGATTATTCACAAAGTATCCAAAACAGGTAGCCTTTTACTATTTTTAAGACCAGGGATCTAAAACGCTAAAATTTTTCCAAATGCATCATAACCTAAAAAACCATAAAATTAATCCTGAAAAATATTCAGGATTAATTTTGCGATTAAGCTTGGTACACCTTTTTTTGCTGAAAATGAATCAGCTTTATATATTAAAAGACACATGTGTGTGATTCATAATGCCAAAACTTATAATTTTGGTTATGAAATCAAGAAATTATGTGCGAAAGGATTTTTCAAATGTATTATATCCTACAGATTTTTTTTGAAAAATGTTTGTATTTCTTTCAATTTTTCCAAGTCTTTTGTTTTCTTTTTTTTTTTTCAAATATGTATTTAAATTGTCATTTACAATTTAAAATTTAAAATATTCATTTTCATAAATTTGTACTCATATTTAAATTTAAAAAAATAAAAATAAAAAATAAAAAAATTAAACTTTGCAGTTATTACTTTTAAGAAAACATTGCAAATACTTTCAACTGTAAAGTTTTCATACACAAATTATTAAATTAACCCAATCCCAAATGTGTGCGTTTTTAATATATAATTTAATAGGGTCTCAAAATTTTGTGGCTTTTCAACTAAATTAAAATCTCAAGAAACATTTTAAGAAAAATGAATGTAATCAACATTAAAAATAACTGAAAAATATATAGTCTTTTAACCGAAGAAAGGTACTTCATAGCATAAATGTTTGTAGATTTTTATTTGTCATTAAAGAGAGAAAGACAGAACAATAATAATAATAATAGTAATTATTATTATTATTATATAACTAAATCTAAAGGGAAAAAAATTAAGAAAAACTTATTAGTCCTGGTTATAAGATATCCCAAAAGTGAAATAGCTACCTTCAAAAATGGATACCCAATAATTCAAGATGTAAATTACTTGCTTAGGACTAAATAATGGGGTTAAATTAGTTTTTTGCCATGCCAACCTTCTCCCATTGCTTTTACTTTACTGGATAAAAGAATTAATTTCTTCATGAAATTAAAAGAAAAGAAATATAAATGCATTGTAAAATAAAGTAAAAAGAAGCATATCAATCATTAAAAATGTAATATAAACTTAAGAACTGCAAAACTGGATAAACACACGCACACAGAAATACAACTATCTTTCCTGTGTTCATATATTACACAACTATGTACTATGCAATTATATTCAGAGGAAATTTATTTTTGCTTACAACAATTAATTTAATGAATATAGAAATAGGTTCCTAAAAATTGTTTTAAGTATTTTATCTATTTAAGCAAAGATAAATATTATATAATTCGAAAGTCAGGTTTTGTTGAAAAAAAATAGTTTTGATCGCTTTGGATGATTAATAAATATAAATTGCAGAATCATATTTTTAAAAACTAGTAAAGACATTTATTTATAAGTTAATTTGAAAATATGCATGTATTGCTAGAATATAAAACATTCTAAACAAAAGAAAAATTATATATAATTATGTGGTATTTTACAAACAAATAGAGTAAACTTTTCCAACTTTTCCATTTTTTATCCTTCTCTAAATACTGCTAATTGCCCTTTATTAAATATTTTCATTCATAAAAACAGAACTTAATAGATGAAAGATCCATCAATGGCTTGGATAGTTCTATTTATTGAACAAAAAACATTAAATAATATTACTCGAGGGTCCAAATTGAACAGTTTATTCAACAAAAAAAGCTTTTGTAAACAAAGAAAATAGAGATAAATGTATAAATAATTTAATGTGAATTTCATGCTTAAAATTAACATAATCCAAACGATTTCCTTTCAAATTATATTACTTTGTTAATAAAATTTTCAGATTAGTTTCTTAAAGAGTAAATTAGTAAATATTTGCTTTGAAATTTTTCTTATTTTGTTAGCTTAATACATTTACTTACTTGCACATCACAGTTCCTCTTCAAGTTCTCTCACTAAATACACTTTTAAGTCCTATTAATATTTATTAACTTTTCATATATCGAATTTAACATATATCTCATATTTACTCAAATATAATCATTTACAAAAATCCCGATGTTCAACAGATTTGTAAACATAATGTTCATATAATTATTAATAACATGAAACTGCATAATCAACTTTACGGAATGCATTTTATTAAGACATTTTATTAAGTACCAAATTTAAGTAAACTAACTCTGTTTTAATTTTTCCCCAAAGTTATTTACACAACTTACATCAACTGTCAAATAATTTCAGTTAGGTATAATTTAATTCAAATTCGCAGTCGACAAACATACAGTTGAACCGATTTAAAATTCTGCTTACAATCTGAAGTATGCTTCAAATATAAAGATTTATTACAGTTATTTACTAATTTTTGGATGTTGTAGATAAAATTAACTCTATACTACCCTTATAATTATTGCTCATGATATACATCTTCAACAATTATTTCCTGTTTCAATAAAATTTCATACATATGAGAACTCAAAAGTTTCTGAATTTATGGATATTCGGTATTTTTTTAACTGGATATATAAGGAAAGGTCAAACTAATAACACTTCAATAACAGACGAAAAATAAATAGTTTTTTTTCGCCTAGTTACATTTTAAGTTTCTGTTTCTTAATATTTCTAAAATAATTTAAAACATTTCACAATTCAAGAAACTCGACACAGAATTAGTTTTAAGAAGAAAATGTGATTATCTTTTATATTTATAAATTATTGACGTTAATAATATCCCCTATATTATTTTATTATAACGTATGATTAACACAAATTTTATAACCTTTTTTTAAATATATAATTTTTTAAATCTTTTACTCTAATCTTATTTACGTATCAGGTTCTCTTAATTTAAATTTATTTATGCCTAGAACCAACTGAAATATATAAAGTATTCCAACTAAATATAAATACACTAGGATACAAAACTTGAAACAAGTCGTTTTTCACCATACAGACAAGAAAATACAAAAAAGAACTTTTTCTAATCAGTACAATGAAAAACCAATCAATAGAAAGGTGATGTGATTGAAAGTATGAGAAGTATGCCATCAGAAATGACATGAGCAAGATAGTACTCTCTTGGCACAATACTCACGGTAAAACAGTATTTTGTATCAAATTCATCATGTAAACGCTTCAACGCTTTCTGCTTCGTTCTGTACTGTATGCATAGTGCTTTCTTAATTCTTTAAGTACAGCATTGTGTCTCTAGAGGTCTAGGTTTGTATAAAAAAAGAAAGTTGTGAGTTCCTAAAACAGTACTATAAAGGAAGTGTTTGTGTGAATATATAGATGGTGAATGCAATGTCATGCCTTAGGGATTGTTTTGCTGCCCTGTTCAGGGGGCTTTATTTTGTAAATACGGAAAGTACGTCAAGCTTAAACATCGTTACTGACATAATACATCATGTAGCGGTAATGATTTATCACAATAACAGTGGGTACTTTAAACGGCGTAATGTGTCCTGCCCTAGAGCTGTTATTGTACAGGATTGGTTTCAGAAACATAATGGAGGCTTCCTTTTCAGTCGAGTTCGCCCTACAATCCCCATATCTTAATCATATAAAGCCTGCGGCGGTATTCACCAAAGACCCATTTCCCGTCGGGAACGAGTGACGTTTCAACGGTCAGGTAGTTTCTCGTGGGAAAGTATACCAGGGTGGACACCCCGGCGCTGATGTCCTAAGGGAAGTCAACCTTTGACCTCCCTTGATCTAGCCGACAATAAGATGCCGATGCAGTTCACACACGCCAGCCGCCGGTTTCAAAGTACACCGCGCGAAGGGGACTTGGACCAATAGAAGAATGGTTCCACCAAATACGTCCAAACAGAAGTGACTACACATCACGTGTCACTTTCGTGGGCGGGACGTATTTCACCTAAAAAGAGACCCTGGAAGCGAGAAAAAACAGAGAGCGACACCAATGCAGAGACATGATCTAACTCCAATAGTCTCTTCTATTCCAATAACTTTACCAGCATCTGTTCCACCAGCACTTTTCCAGCTCGTTTCAACGCTGCCTTCACTGAGCAAATATTGTTGCCTCAACAGCACTGCCAGAACATTATCGTCCCTGCAATACCGCCGCGGCAAGCCTTTTCAATTGGAATTGAAATACAACCTCACCAAAATCCACAACTATCCTGTCGTAAGAGCTACTTTTCAAGCATGATCTCATATTGCTCAAGCAACCTACCAACATCTTGTAAAATCAATGTTAAAAATAACTAAGGCTGTATTAAAGGCAAAAGGTGACCCGATGAGATATTGGCAGGATGGTCATAATAAAGCGTCCACTTAGTTTATTTAGTATTGAGTTCATTTTTACTAGGAAAATTTGAACTTTTAAAAATTCAAGGCAATACAAGTTTATATACAATAACATTTGCCAATTTTTAAAGGTAAAACATACTTTCTAAGAAACCACAAAATAAGTATATTTAAATTTTTTCAACAATTAATAGATTAAAAACTTTAATCTTGTAAGGGAAAAAGGTTGAACAAGTTCATAGTCGCTATTTTTTTTAGAAAAACATTACATTTATCGTGGTTTTGTTATGAAGCAATATTCAGTTAAATTTGAACCACCTAATAACACGAGAACTTTATATTTAATTTACTTTTGTTTCAAGAAATAAATTAGTATTCTATTTCCTGTATTATTAATTTTTTGTTCTAATGTTTCAACTGCACTGAACTTCAAATTTCAAAAAAAAAAAAAAAAAAAAAAAAAAAAATTTTTTTTAAAAATTTTTTTTTAAAAAAAAAAATTTTTATTTTTTTTTTTAAATAATAAATTTTTTTTTAAAATTTTTAAAATGCACTTAAATTAAAATTTAAAAAAAAAAAAAAAAAAAATACGAATGATTGTTGCATAAATTTTATTGAGTACAATTCAGTGATTTAAAGTTTTTGGAAATCAATATCATGAGTTCAGAAATAATTTGAATAAAATTTCAGAGTCAAAATATTTTTAAACACATGATGAAGCTCAATTGTTCAGGCAAGGGAGTATTTATTTCAAAACAAAAAACTGTCCATACAGTTTTGATGCATTATGAGTTCGACAAAATATAAAAATAATAGTAAAATTTTCATTATGTAATATTTATTACTTTGAGAAGAATTTTTTAACTTTTTATTTTCGTATTGAACTACTGTTTTTAAATATTGTTAAATATAAATGTAAGTAATGTGTGTGCTACATAAAAAATATAAGTATGAACACTCTACATAAAGGAAAGAAGAAAATAGCAATCATCATTGATTTCAATTGTGGTGTTCATTTTCATCTTAGTTTCATTTTTTTTTAACTTTATAATGTTTAATGATTTGTAATAGGCACAAGACTGATATTTTGTGTAACTGAATTTCATAAAGAATACAAAAAGTACGATAATTCGTCCCATGGAGGTTCAAAGCTTGAGTTCTTTAGTATAGAACACGTAATACAAAAAATATTTTCTTAAGTCAATTCCTACTTAGGTCAACAAAGAAAACTTTTATTTTATTTTATTAAACTTAATTAATTAATTTATATTTAGAAACTGTATTGATATCGTGTGTCATTCACTACAAATTAAAAAAAAATATATTTGAACTCTGGAGTGGCTCCATCTATTCTAGTTGGTTGTAACTTCGTCAGAAAAAACGCAGAATAAATTTAAAATTAAAAAATAAAATTTAATTAATGAATTAATATTTGGAAAAACTGTATAAAGATCAAGTGTCATCCACTTCAAGTTTAAAAAAATGTATTAGGTTTTTCAGTGGATGAACAAAATGTATTTTATTAACGTTGAAAATTTGGGGACAATATATATATATATATATATATATATATATATATATATATATATATATATATATATGGAGAGTGTGAACTAATAGTAGAAATTGAAAAGACATGACCTCTTAAATGCACATTAGTAGTGTTAGATTTTTAGATAAGTAGTATTTTCCAATTCAAAACATCATTAAGGTATTTAGATGAGAGGTTAAAAATTAAAGACAATCATTAAGGTAGAAATATTGTTGCTGTAATGAAATAAAAAGTTTCCAATGTGAATATATTTTGAACATTTTTTTTAACCATGTATAGAAATTTAGTGTGCTTATAAGTCGATTTTTATACCTTAAAAGTGCTTGGAACTATGTATTTTAAGCGCTTTAAATTTTTTTATTAATATAAAATTAATTTGTGTTTGCGTATAGATCCAGATTCATTTTTTCTGATAAATATGAATAAATTAACATAATCCGAGTTCAGTAAGTAGTTAATCAACCTATTAAAACAAAATGTATACTGTTTGAAATTAAAATACAAAACAATTACAAGAAAAAAGCATTTTAGTCGAATGCTATTACATTTAAAATACGTTCAAAAATTTTCATTTTATATTTTAATGAACTAACTGATATCTTCAATAAAGAATTACTATATAATTAATAAATACTATCTTTATAATTTAGCTTGATATGATAATAGAAGCCCATTTAACTGATGAATTAGAAAACTGATTAATTATCATTACAACTCATTTAAAAATGGTAAATACTTTGAGTTCCTGTTTGTAAATCAAATTAGCAAAATAAGACCAGTCGTGTATTAAAAAAGGGTAGTGGAAACAAATAAATGTGTTTCCCAAATAACTTTTAATTGATTTTGCAAAATTAAACATTTTATAAAAATTAAAGAACGCAAAAGACATTCCGTCAAAAGCAATTACTTTAATTCCCTAAATTAAAAAGACTAGATAAAGTAGATCTGAAACAAACGAGAAATGATGAACAAGTAAAAATGTGAAATTTCAAGCAATTATATTTTTAAAACGAAACCAATTATGACACAAACGCTAAGTATCGTAATATAACTGATACATTTAATAAACCTTAACTCAATCTAATTCCTGTAATAGGCTGAATAATTATTAATCTCATCTGTACTGTTTTTTATCTAATTCTAATGCATGCATTTTTAAATAAATATTCATGTGAGCAAAGAAATGTGAAGAATTAATTACTCTGTTACTTAAGCGAAATTTCTTCAAAAAGAGTGCAATTAACAAGGGACTGCTTACTGTAAGGTAAATACTCGAAGAAATGCTTATATAGAGAGATATTTGCACTTTTCAACAAGCTCCAGAGGGAACATAATTGAATTTTATTATTTGCACATTACACTTAATGACATATTTTCACGCTTCGGGATAATTGGTCCATGACTAATATCTTGATGAGCGAGCAGTTTAGGGCAAAAGCAGTTTGGTGTGAAATGCAAATCAAATTCACTTCTGGAATGAGCTTCTTGGCCGGAAATGGGAGAATATTCATGAAAAGAGCTTTTATACGATTTGTGAATATTCGTTTATTTATCATTTAGCTAATATTAATTTAAACATGTTCACATTTGGGCTTATTTATGATTTTAATAATCATGCATTTTATAACTCTCTTCAGAATTTTATTCTCACATGCTTTAAGGCAGTGCTTCTCAAACTTTCAGTATTTGCGACCCAATTTTCAATCATAATTTTCATCTCGCTCACCCCTTTCTACACTTTGACACTAAATCTACAATACGATTTAAACCTCTTAAGCGTATATAAACGTCTCACTCAACCAAAGTGTTAATTGCCCCATACGTATATATACGTATTTATGGACTACGATCTCTGTGCATTGCTATTCACTGCATCATTCCGAAGGCTTTGAAATGCAATAAAAGAATCTTGACAGTGTTTGCAAAGGATTTACTTATTTCAGAGAACGTTTTACTTATTTATTGCAGTTCTTCCACCCCCCACCCCCAATATGTCACATGCGCGCGCCTTCGTGGAAAATGGTGGTATTAGGGAGTGAATCCCGTAACTTTTAATCGGCTGTTAAGGGATTAATTATAAGCCGTACAAATTCTCAATATAAGTGTTAATTTTTGTAAAAATTTTATATAGGACAAACCCATGGAGTCACTGGTAATTATTAAACATGTTCTTAACTTAGTATTGTTAAATTAATTATAAAATACATTGTGCAGTACTGATCCATTTATAAGTGTTTTATATCAGTGGAAATGTGTATTTTATATTTTATTACATCAGAATGTATTTTGTTTTTTTACTTTCAGTATATTAAATAATCTTTTGTTTTTGAATTTTCAATATGCTCGCACCCCCCTCGTAGAGTTATCACGCCCCTCTAAGGGGAGCGCCCCACAGTTTGAGAAACGCTGCTTTAAGGTATCCGACTACTCTAAAATCTCGAATTTTGTCAAAATTGAAACATTTTTTTTTTTTTTTTTTTTGATTTAATTTTATAGGGCTTCTTAATAGCTTCAAAGAAATACCGAATTTTTTATTTTCCATTCACTAGGACAAAAGCTACAAGTATTTTAGTAAAAGCAGATGCTGCAGCTTTAAGTAAGATGTCAAACTTTAAAATGCGTTTTACTCGAAATGTGTGTTTTTTTGTTTTTGTTTTTTTAGAAAATGCCGAAGCGGGGACAGTGATTGCTAAAAAAGAATTGAAAATAGTTAACTGAAATTGTTTGTTCATGTTCTGTATGATGGTATAAGTTTATTAACCTTCTGATTTGTCAATCACTGTTTAATTATAAAATTTACAGTCCCTTACGCGAATATAATCACTGTTTTTTTAAAGCAATTTCATATAATAACTAGGATAAAGGGCTCTAGTTTTTGCAAAAATTAAAATATTTCTTATCCTGAAGGTTATTTCCAAAATAAATAGCAAAATAAACATCAAAATTGAAAAATTGAGAATTTTTTCATAAACTTTTTGTACAGAGTTGGCCCTGTTTATGTAATTTTTGTAAATTTCTACCAATTTTTTTTCATTTTAGTAATAACAATTTCTTTTTCTCTTCTTAATTTTCGTATTCTTTTCTTAAAATTTACTAAATAAATCTAAAAACCACAAAAAAATCCCCATAAAAAAGCTATCACAAGTAGTCGGATACCTTAAATTTAAAAAATATATATATTGAGTTAAAAGCACAAAATGTATTCACTCTAAAACTATAAAAATCGCAAGACGTTTAAAAAATTTCCATGTTTTAATTTATTGATCTTAAACTGTGTGTGATTACCTTTTGTGTGTATATTATCCACACTTAAATATTTTTTATATTTTACTTTTGTGTAGAATACATTAATTAAAAATGAATTCTTATCATCATTTAACACAGAATTATAAAAATAATTCATTGGCGTAGATAAAGGTGAAGCTTAACCACAAAATACGAAAATTTAGTAATGACAAAATAAAATTGATTGCTTTATTTTCCAAAACATTTACTTCTTACGCTCACGGTACTTTGCTTAGTTATAAAAAGTTCCATTAAGCTGCCAAAAAAAAATGTGCATTGTACGCGATACATCATAAAAGTGAAAGGCTTATGGAAATCCCAATAGGACCGGGGGGGCGTCCTAAATTTTCTTGTAATTATAGTCTCTTATATAAATTAATGGATTTTCGGAGAAATTAATTAAAGGAAAAAGCGCATTGAGTTCAAAAATGTGCCTGACGTTTTCATTAAAGGGGAAAATGAGTCTTTATTTTGAAATTATTTAAGAAATGAAGCCTTTAATTATAATGTTAAATAATTCCGGTTAATGAAATTATATGTATTAGATAAACAAATGTAGAACACTGCGAGAGACCTCTTAAAGCCTCTCATTAACCTAAAAAATGACTTTCGTTACATAAATAACGATTTGTTTGATTTCTTATAAACGTCGTGGTTTGAAGTCACAGGAAGTATATGGGCAACGGAGCTGGTATTTTAAGCCATGGTGAAATAACGGGGATAACACATGATCTAAT
>BMAV01001364.1:17926-38086 GCA_019973955.1 Trichonephila inaurata madagascariensis | reverse complement strand
TTAAACTCCCTATATAGCACTTAACTTTTATTTTTCATTACATCTTCAAGTATTAAATTAATCATCAAATTATTTCTTCGTAACATATGGCCTAACCACTAAACATTTATGATCCCAGATCACTACATTTAATAGAACTATATATCAGCATTAACTTTCAAGTACATTCATAAAATCAGAGGTACTTCTCACATCTGGGTTTAAGTGGTAATAACACTTAGATTTCACTTCGACATCCTTATTCTCTTAGCGTCTGATGGTGTCAAAAATTCATAGAATAAAGATCTTTTTTAAAAGTTAAGACTAATTCTGACTCGAAACATGTCATACACATATATATATATATATATATATAATCGTAGCCAACTCGTGGACAGCGTTATTGAGTCGCAAATCCAAGTCCTAGCGGCATTGAAAATCTACCATTTACAAGGGGATGATACACATTAAATCTGTTAAGGCTCAAAGTCCTCCTGTTAACGTTGTGTGGAATTTTACAGAGAAGGGGCTAGCTCAAGTCTCGCACTGGTCACTTGATCGAGGCTCAGAATTATAAGCTTCTTCCCCAATATCCCCAGCATTTCTTTAGAATGCTACGTAGATTAAGTTTGGTTTGCGGAAAGTTCCCTATTTGAAAATGTTTCATCCAAAATTTTAGAAGTCTTGGTAATTTGAATTAAAACCATATTTCCTCTTCAAGAGCACTTAGAAATTATCCACAAATATAGCAGAAATTATCATTAGACTTAATCCACTTACCAAATATATTTTAAATGCGTCCTATCGTCAGCTTATTAATTGCTACTCTAATCATACAGTAATTCCAAATGAGCGATAAAATCGTCCTTATGAAACCATTTCAGTGGCCCCAAGATGTATTACATGTATTACTGTCCCTTGTAGGGCTTTTTGTCCAACATCGGCATTATCCAATCCCGCTGGCTCAACGAAAAAAATTTTCTTTTTTGCTCCAGAATCCAAGCATTTTACGCTATGCTCCTCGTAATTTAGATTTCGATAGCAATAAAGTTATGGAACCATCTTTAGCTAATACTATTTTTTCTTTCTTAATTATGATTGGGGTAAATTCAAATTGTTTTAAATTAGAACCTCGTGAAATCAACAGTAGCTATATACAAAGTACTTTAACCCTTTATCTACCGCATTATGATTTACTGCAGTTTTTTTCGTGCAATATTTTTTTTGAACCATTACTTTGAAAATTAAGAGATATACATAAACAAAATACTGAAATTCGGGAAATTTAATTAGTTAGAGCTAATTAATTAATTAAAGATATTCCACTGTAAAACTAATTATATACACTGTTCACTTAAAATAAAGAGTCGAATTGTTTCTTAAGTTCCTCATTAACATACAAAAAAAATAAGACACTTAAATTTTGACACTAACTATTTTTTGGGACAAAAATGATAATCTTTGCAATCCAATGAAAACACTGTCAGATGAAAACTGTCGAATTAATTATACATTCTGTTCACTTAAAATAAATGGTCAAATCGTTTTCTAAGGTTTTCATATTAACATACAAAAAAATAAGTAAAAATAAAAAATAAAAAACTTGCCTTTTGACATTAACTGTTTTTTCGGAACAAAAATGACAATCTTCGCAATGCGCTGAAAACGCAATTTCTGCTATGAAACTATTCACCTTCCTCGCTGAAATACTCATCTTAGAACCCATGTTGACATATATCTTAGAAGAGTGGATTTAAAAGAATATTCCTGCTAAGTATCGTCAGAATATTCGTAAAAATGGTTACTATATGTAATTTTAAAGTGAGTGGTACTTATAAGTACCATCGGTAGATAAAGGGTTAAAGGACAATAAAATAACCTCATGTGATATGGATAAACAGAATCAACTTTACTTTTCATGAATATTCTCTAAATTAGCTAAGTTATAATACTTAAATTTGTTAAAACTTCCCAAGAAAAAAATACTTGTTCATCAGTGTTACATTAACAAGCTGTACAAGTTAATTTTCCCAGAATATCTGCAATGTAATACTTTTAATGGGTGTTCAGTTTCAAGAAAAGGCACATTAATAATAATTACCGCCCACTTCTCTCATGAAAAAAGAAAAATTTTATAAGTCAAGATTTTTTTTTATTAATTTTTTATCTTTTTATTTTTATTTATTTATATTTGCTAATTTATTCAAATCAAAGTAATTTTTCTTTTTATTAATTTTCATTAGTTATATTTTAAATTTTAAATATTATTTATTAAAAACAGCAATATGAAAACGCTTTAATGTCATCCAAAATGTCTTAAAAGGAGATGAAAGCTCGGAAGAACTAAGTGATCATATCCCTCCACACTACAAACTACAATAATATTTTAAAAAGTTAACTTCAGAAACTAAGAATCTTTTTTCATGTTTGATCCCAGACTACTCCAATAAATTCAGAGAAGCTATTCTATAATTTGAATCTCACTGATCCCTTGAAATAATAGCTAAAAAAATATCTGAATATGCAAATTTCCTTATTAAAAGACTGTATTTCATCTTCTAATTAATTTACCCTCTATTCAAATTCTCTTTTAAAATCTCAAAGCATTTAATTTAAAAAAAGACTTAACAATGTAACTTATTAAAATTTGTCTTCGTGAAAGGAAGACATGAAATAAATATAATATTATCCATACATTTAATTAGGTTATGATTAACTAATAATAATATAATAGAAAATTTCATTTTTTAAGAAATACAACTCTTACTCTTAAAGAAATATTTTCTCCGAAAATATTTTGTATACGATGGTTTAAATTTAAAAATTACAAAAAAGTAAATTAAGTTATTTATTTTTCTGAAGTTAGGCAAATTTTTTTCACAGAAGTACTAAACTTGTTATTAATCTGAAACTTATAAACTCTAATAAAAACTACGCACTTTTTTTTAAAATTTAAATAATACCATTGAAAAGTTTAAAATATCCTGCTCTTTTTCTACTTTTTAGAACAAACTTGCCCCATGGTATAGTAACAGAAACTCCGAATTATGAATTTATTGTGAAAATTACATTAAATGCTTGGCGGAAAAAATAAAAGTGGAGTCACTAAAACATATAAAAATTTCCAAACAAATTAACACTACTATCAAAACTGGCTCTCAAACTAAATACATAAATATTTAAATTTAAGCAGGAAAACTTAATCCTTTCTTAATACTAGTATAAAACTAAAGATTTTCCTGAAGTAACCTTATATATTATAGTATATTTATAGACTGTAATTCTTTATATATATAGTACTTTTTTAAAATTTATTTTTGATTAATTTATCACTCGTTCTGGCTTTTACTTACGAATCTTTTTACCATATACCCACTTATAGGGACTGTTAAAAAGTAAATTAATATTCGTTTGAGACGTTGTAAGAATACTAAATTTGTATTTATTTCTCTAGGGATATTTTACTACAACAATTAGAGTCATAATTGCTTGAAAAAGGCTTTTAAACTCAACTGCTTTATCATAAACTTACAAACTGTAACAACTATAAAAATCCAATAACTATATGAAAAAAAAAATTGCCACACAAGTTTGCAACAAAGGAAATTTCTTATCTTTTCAACCCGGAAATCAATAAGTCTACTAAACAGGGTGATATTCTATACAAACCAAAATCAACTGTTTGATAAGTGTAACAGTTTTTGATAAATGTCGTATAAACTATTTTACAACGGGAGCCAATGGTTATAAATTTCGTTTTCTAACGGTACTTTAACAACTACAGTTTTATGAAGAAAAATGCTTTTCAAAGTAAAAATTTACAGGAGATTATAACAGGAGAAATGAATGCGGAGGGTGTTAAAAATATTCATTTGTGCTCAACAACTGAAAAAACAAATGAAACTGACTTGATTCTTTATATTTTAAGATGTTACAAGCATTTCATAAAATTTATAACTTGCAGCCTTAAATTGACAGTTTCACTCGAAGAAATTATTTGTAATAGAATGAAAATTTTCATAGTGGCAATTTTGATGCTTGCTAATGGTTATTTTATTTTTTTATACAATTCGAACTTTATTACGGAGCTAAATTATGACACTACACCAATGCAATCAGAATTATCACTGAACATTTCCATGCATTTCTTTCTTCAAAGAGATTCGAAAGTTAAATGTCGCAGATGATTTTCAATCACTCCTAAATCTGTACTTTATAAATTCAGTGCGTTTTTATTTCCATTAATTTATAGTTTGTGCCCCATTTGGAAACCGCAAGAGGGTTAGTGGTATAATTTTAAACTTTGGTCTTATGCCTCTTGAGTTGACACCCCACCCTCCAGACTTTTATACTACGCTGACGTGAGGACTTTCAAAATGATTAGTCTCTGTTGACATTAGGACTCGAAATCACGACTCTACAGAAGCAATTCTGGTCGTGAAATCACGATCTGAGCTCTTTTTCCATATTTTTCCTTTTTTTTTTATTTTTAATGTACAATAACTATGTTTAGTGATTTATCTTAAAACCACTTTGCTATCGTAAAATTCAAATGTCGTTATACAAATTTTGCATACTTAACTAGAAACACAGTAAAATACTGAATCAGTTTATTCTGATTTAACTCTTTCGAAGTACCTGTATTAAGAACAAAAAAAGTAATAATGAGGATTAGTGCGTTAGAAGAAAAATTATTTTAATAAAATACAAGCCCAGGGGCTGAGTAGTAGTGTTTCACGCTTCCACACTACAGGTCCTGGATTCAAATTCGAAACTGGAAAAGGTCGAATCAGTCTTTCATCTCTTCAGGGGGCCAATAAATGCTTGAGCTTGGAAACTAAACACTAGGGGTTTCGCGTCAGACTGACCACCTGACCGGGGCATCTGTTCATGCTCCTCAGTGCCCAAAGTCATGTATACTAAGATGGGCACAGTAGGCCTCAGACCTCATGGGCTGTTGTGCTACTGAATTTAGTTTAGTTTAATAAAATACACACACACCCCATTCACTTTATTATTTAACTAAGCAATTGTAAAGTGAAATGCTAATTTATAATTATCATATTCTTTACGGAAGCCAAACACTCTTTTACGCCATAAGTACAATAGGTCAAAAATAGGTAATATAAATAGGTCAAAATAAGTCAATCAAACATCGTTTTTGTCTCGTATAGTTTCAAAAAGAACTTTTTTAGAGGTGATGAACTTATAAGACCTTTCACAAAAATATTTTGGTTGATTCATTTTTATATGAAAATTTCAATGCCAAGTAAATGAAGTGAATGTAATGGTTATATGAACGTTCTTACCAATAAAAGTATTTGAAATAAACTATTTATATAATTCAGATTTAAACAAATATATTTTTTTTACTAAAAAATTTTTTTTCGCCTACGCTTAATATGAAACCTCCGCATCAACGAATTATTTTGCAAAACGTGTTTCATATGTTATAGAATGTAAAGAACTATGCATACAGCAGAATGAATTATAAAATAATTCTGCATTTAATCAAATAATTCCTTTTAACTATAATTGTGACCAATTAACTGTAAAAAAAATTATGGTATACTTTTATAACTATACCATAGTAGATTCTCTAACAGGAAAGAGCAAAACAGGTGCGAAATATTATGAACACTTCAAGAAATTTTGGGAAATGCATTTACGAATGTGTTTGACATTAGAGGCATAACTAACAGAGAGCGGTTTGCCCAAAGGCTAAAAATTCTTGAGGGATTCATTTAAGATTTGAAGCTCAGCACTTTTATCCGTAAATCCGATTTTCATGCGAATGCCATCTCTTTAAGGTCAGTCAATGGCTTAAGGCAAACATTTAATGCCAAGTCTGACTATTCTGTGATTCAGTATAACTTTTTTGGTTACGCTAAAAATAACTCATTTGAAAATTAAACGGGGCTCAGCTTACCTATCCACACTGATATTATAAAATTATGTTATCATCGTAGTTTAATTAAACAACACCACTTAGTCTGTATGATATTTATTTAATTTATAAAGAGTTATGTATTTTGACTTATACTGAAGAATAGGGTTCAAGCTGATGTTCCTTTTTATCAGATAATGAAACGTTTCAAAACAAATGTTAGTTCTACTGAGTGCATACTCGACACATATATTCCTTTAATACGCTGTGTTCTTGAAATTTAGTAACACTTTTATTTTTAACAAATCAAATTGCTTTTTAAATTGTTCTCTTTGAAGATTGAAATTAAAAACTCAATTTGATATCAAAATATTGAAAACCTAACAGATTACATTAGGTATAGAGGAAAAAATACCTATTAAAACAAAAATGAATAGTATATTGAAATAAACTCTGTTCTGTATTTACTTGAGGAAGAATATGATAATTATTGAATATATTTCTCTCTGAAAAATATTTAAATTTTCAATTCTGCTTTGAAGTAAAATGGACAAATTTTCTGACGCGTGTGCACCGTTTTCTGTTTTCCATACTTCGCACTTTTTCGTGGCATTAACCCTCTAAGCGGTCTGCACTTAGTCTTGTCATTCTGGAGATACTTCAAAAATGCACCGCACATATTTTTTTGCTATCAGGTGGGGTTCTCAAAAGCGGTTGAGCCGTATTTTACGGCAGGCTTCACATTTAGTAAAACATTTTTAATCTTTTTGATAGATAAAAATTCTTACAGAA
The DNA here is from genome assembly GCA_019973955.1 of Trichonephila inaurata madagascariensis. NCBI lineage: Eukaryota > Metazoa > Arthropoda > Arachnida > Araneae > Nephilidae > Trichonephila > Trichonephila inaurata. The sequence goes on along the minus strand of BMAV01001364.1, from coordinate 31,428 downwards.
TGGATCAATTAAATTGGCAGAAAAACCTTTCGCGTCTTTCTTTTATTTTTTATCTCTCATTGAAAAGTGAAGTTATTAGATATTTATTTTCTTTTATGATAAATCGTCTAAAATTAAGTTTCAGAGAAATTTACAATCGATAATATAAGATTATTCTTATGATTGAATATCATCAGTACAATTTAACTATTCAGAAACTTCAAAACACAAATTTAACTTAACTTCAAAAAGCAAAAAAATTATAAATACTGGTTTTTTGCAAAATCATTCCTAGAAAATATCACTATTTATCAAAATATTCGGTGTGGGTGCTACAATCTTAAAGTTTATATTAACAACTGACTATATCTTAATAAACTGTTACAAAAAAAAGAGTACATACATATCTTTCCATCCTATTATGACTGATATAACTGCATATTAAAACCACACACAGTACCCTACAAATTTCATATTTACCGAAAGAGAATTTTTGGTATCTTCTTGTGGCTCATATCATTGAGAAGTCTGCCCCCCCAAATTTCAGATATGTTAACAAATTAGTTTTTAAGATATTTGAAGTTTTCTGAGCTATGGTTTTGGTTTCAGTTTCATTTTAAAGCATTTTTCCACTCTTAAACTGAATTAATTAAAAATATTTTTGAACTCGAATAACTCTTTTAGTGTGAAATGTTTATTCATTAAAATTATCATTAATGAAATCATTTCTGCTTGATTATGTTTTGATTTTTTTGAATTATCATAATTAATTACAATTTATTTCAAGTCCAATTTTTGATTAAAAAATAATTTATATTACTTAGAAGCTTTCATGAATGCTCTCCTGTTGAGAAAATGCCATGGCCAAAACATTCTCGGGTTGCTGTGAGAAGCAATATTTTGAAGAGATGGAATACTACTGAAGATGATGTATCTAAAAATCAGTCCTCATCTGACACACACTGCAATTATACTTCCGAATACTTCTGAATTCAAGTTTTGCAGATAAAACTGATTATTTCCTTGATGTACTAAACTGCTTTATACAAAACATATTGCAGTAATATATTTTATTGTAGTATTTTTAAGTCGTACGGCAAGAGCTAAAACTTCCTAAACTGCCCCGATTTAAAATTTAAAAAATTTAATTTTATGAACAAACCTGGATATTTTTAGCTTAAGTTAATACCAGTATTATTTTGTACATAAATGTTTTGTGTTTCAAAACTTCTGTGAAAATATTTTGTTAAGATTATGCTGAATTATTGGTCATTGTAACGAATACTATCAATATTACGCAAAAATATATTTTGAATTAAAAAAAAATTGTTTTCAGTCATATATAATTATAATGGTGTTTTAATGTAAAACATTCATTGGAAAATAACATATTAAAAAATTAGACCTTTACGGGCATTATAAGTTTTCGTTTTATGCCTTTACAAACTTTAAATGCGTTTTCTCAGACTTTCAATTTTGAAGGTATAAGTGTTTTCTTAACCCTAAAGCTTCTTTTCTGTTCATTATAGAGACATGAATTTTCTTATATATACTCGCAAACGTATATCTACAAAAATTAGTATGGATTTAGGGCTGAGATCTCTAGTTATTTTTTAAAAAAATGCTAAGTTTGCTATTTTAAAAAAAATTGTGTTTTTTCCAGGTTTTTCTAAAAAAATAATTATTAAAATTCAACAAGGAAATAGATTTTCAAATCCACACTAAATTTTGTTTACACAATAATCTAAGAAACATAAATAACTTAAAATGGTTTAAAAATTTTAAAAAGTGAGCATTTTATATAAGTTTGAAAAAACTTCAAAAATTCTTAATTTTTTAAAATTGAAAAACAATGGCTGGTCAAACTGACTTTTAACTTTCATAATCACCTTTATAATATAATCTGAATATAAAACATAATTTATTTTTACTGCTATTGTCTCCAAATCATTTTTTTGAAAAAGGGTACTGTGTAGCCTTAAAACATCATTTAAAATGTAAGAAGACTTTCATTTACGATAAATTTGCTTCCTTAGAACTAATTGTTTGCTTAATGTTTGGCAAGAAACACATTTTAAGCAATCTAAACCTAATTTTGAAGAAATGTAGTATAGTTTTTAATAAATGTAATATAAAGACGCGTTTGTGTATTCATATTCAAACTTACTTTACACTGTTTTTTTATATTTTAAAACGCGGCTTTACCCAATTAGAATAAATGGAATATATAGTAGGGAATTTGATTCGGAAATTAATTACTATGGTAATAATTACTGGAAATTATTATTCCATAGAAATAAATCAGTAATTTGAACAGATTAGCAATGATTATACTTTCAGGAACTTATGTTCGTAAAAATTAATTACAATCACTCAAATAGATTTTTACGCAGAGTTACATAAAATCAAAATATTTTAAAAGCAGAAACTAAAAAAAAAAAAAAAAATCATATAAAAAAATTGATATTTTTTTGAGTTTTCTTCTTAAATGATTGAACAAAAACGTCTCAAATTCCTGCTACCAAAAAACTTTTAAGAGAAAAAAACGTTTTATTGTCAATTTAATTCAGATGTTTCTTTGACATTTGTTAGAAAACAACTATAATCATTACAGCTTGTTAAAATAGGTACAGGTCAACGGATAGAGAAATGATTTTTTATTCTTTACTAAAGAGGTAGAAAGTAGGGCTTAATTTAACGTTATGTTACGTCTTCCATCTGAGTAATCATTGTAGTTCTAACTTACGGTCCGGATTAAAAGTTAATAAGTTCTCAACATAGCCTACAACATTGAAAAATAGCAGAAATGAAGAAATGGATTTCTCTTTTGTAAAAAAGGCTAACAGTTTTTAATACAACTTCCCATTAAATCCGTCTATCATTCACAAATTGAGGCAAATTAGCAAATTAATTTTAGCTAAATATATCAGTTATTTAAATCTTTATTATATTTAAGTGTCGATTTTTTATCAGAATTATATAAAAAGCTAAAAATAACACTATTTAATCATTTTTTGGTAGATTCTTGCAGCACATATAAATTACGTTGAATCCAAGACAGTTTTTATGCATTTAAATATACGAGGGATGATCAGAAAAAAAGGTTACAAGCCGCAGCATTTAAAAACTATATATTGCGGAGAAATTTTGTTTCCCCGGAGTGGAGACATATGACACTCCTTGTCATACTGCTACTTTTCGGGTTGGTAGTGGAAGTTTCCAGATGGTTTAGGACGATTAAAATTGCAAGACTCTTAGTAAATTTATCTCGTTTGGAAGTGCGAGCCATAATTCGATTTTTATGGGTAAAGAATGTGTCCGCATCTGCAATGAGCAGACAACATGTAACGAAATTGTATCACTGTTTTCATTCAGGTAGACAGTATGTCGAAAGCCTCAATATGACAGGGAGTTGCCGGCCAAGTTCTTCAACGACAGAAATCACAACGGCATGAATTGGAGGAATGATTCAAAATAATCGACGGGCGTGAAATCTCGTCAGAGCTGGGACTGCGCTATGGTAGCGTGCAGCATATCGTTTCTGATGTGCTACGATATTCCAAGACAGTGCTGTGAAATCATTCGCTGATAAATGCCTAAGTAGACTTTAGGATTAAGTCGAAATGTGATAGGCATGTATGCCTTTTAAATCCTTTTTTGTATTTTCTATCTGTTGTTAATAAATATTTCTTTATTCGACTTGTAGCCTTTTTTTTTTCTCTTCAACCCTCGTATATTATAAATTAATTCCTTATTGATTTTAATTTATAACAATCAAAGTACATTAAATTTTAAGATTTAAAGTGTGTGTATGTTCGTTTGATGGAGTCTGAGTTTAAGTATATTTAAACTCACACGGAACAGAAAAGGATAATTCGCTACTGCTTTATTTTTTATGATTAAATCCTTTATTTAAAGTCAGAGGTCCAATTAAACAATGTAGTTTTACATTCGGTTTTAAAATTTTATACTTGTGACAGTAAATATTTTTTTAAGAAATATTCTTCATAGCAGCTTTTAATTTTAAACATCTAAAATATATTTTAATAATAGACTTGTTTTTCCTCGATAAACTTAGTTTACCAGAAGTGAAATTTAAAACTAATAGAAATATAAAAAAAATTATAAATCCTTTTATTTTTCAATGAACTATAAAGAAAGACATTTTTGTATTTACTCTTTTTCTTTGAGGACATAACATCATTCGATCAAAATTATTTGTCCTAACTTTTCTAAATCATTATATAAAAAAAGCAGCTTAAATCTAAAATATCTAGAGAGAGGTTATCAGATTTCAAACCACATCTGCATTATATGAGGAAAAATTGAAACAAAAAAATGAAAGTATTTTTTATAGAAAATTGGTTAACTTTTACTCCTAAAAAAAAGAAAATCGTAGTAAATATCGTTAAGAAGCATTATTAAAGGATATATATATATATATAACATAAGGCATCGTTTGTTTTATTTTTCAAAAAAAAATTTATTGATTCAAGAGAGAGATCTCAAATTTAGCAACCTTGCATCCCAAAGGTTGAACGGAAAGTAAATAACGAATTTTGAAAGGAAACATGTTTATTGTGATTTTTATATTTATTTTGATTCCATTGGGGAAGAACCTTTTTTAGTTTTATATATAGCAAAACATTCACTTAGAGAATTTTCGATCTCTTGTTTATTACTAAAATTTTTGCCATTAAAAAACTGCTGCAGACACCTAAGCATATAATAATACGATGAGATTATGTCTGTACCGTATAGAGTACAATGTATAAATTTCCATCCAAATTCAGTCAGATTTTGCCTCGTCATTTGTGCAGTGTGAGACAGAAAGATATCTTGTTGAAAACTCACACCCCGTCTACTTAGAGAAGCAGGTCATTTAGTAAGTGAAGCCCGCTTCAAAATCTCTTGTTGCCGAGTAGTAGATACCTGACAAAATAGTTTTTTATCTTCAACAGCCCCAAATGAAAACTTTTTCCGTATCCTGCAAATACAAAGCAAAGCCTTTTTTTTTTTTAAAAAAAAAATGGCTTTTGTTGTGGAAATGGTTTCTTTTGCGCTAAACCATTTTCTTTTTCGAGTAAGGTTGGCATAAAGTATCTATTTCTCGTGCTCAGTGATAATACGCTTTAAAAAAGGATCAATTTCATTTCTTACGACTGGTGATGCACATACATTTACTCGTTGCTGACAGTTTTCAGCTGTAAGTTCATGTGAAACCTAAACACCAGTTCGAAAATCCTTTCCAATCATTTAAGGCGTTCCCCTACTGTTACTTGTGCAGTGTAGAATCTATGTTCCTGTTCTCATTATTGGAGTTTAGACTCTACAAGTCTACCAGTGCTTTATAAATATTATCAACCTGCATTGGCTGATCCCTTCTGTTTATTTTCAAGACTAAAATTCCCTTACTGAAACTTTGTAAGCCAACATGAAACTTGACTTTTACTTTTAGAACAGAGGTACACCGAAAAATCTTTAGAATTGATTATGCAACTTATTTATGAAATCTGAACTTAAAAAGCCTGATATAACAATTATATAACTTATCATATTCCATCATATTCCTCTGCATAATAAAAATTAAAACACAAGTTTATAACGCAGTTTTGAATATTAAGTGTGCTGTTAAGTTAAAAATAATTTTAAAAATAGTAATATCCAAATCGATTTTTGGCATTTATATCGACTTGAATAAAGGTAAGTTAAAATCCTAAAAATTACCCCTCTTCCGTTCAACACTATATTATTTAAAAGAGATAAGTCTATGCACTTTGACTGTTGGTATTTTAATCACGCGTTTCGTAAAACGTTGCATTTAAACGTAAAATTACTAGAGGAAAATGATTTAAAAGCCAAATAAATTTTTAGTGCATTAAAAAATAGGATATACAGAAAAAAATCATACGAGCTTTATCATAAGAGTAACTTTCTAATTTACAAGAAATTAATTGTGTTTCCCTTAATTTGGTTTCATTGCTCATTAGCTGCGCACTTTGAAGCTTCAAATGGGGATATTGGTAATGAACCTTGTAACTTTGAACCACTGTCCAGTCACGAGGTTGATTTCTAAGCTGGCACTCCACTCTTGACCATTATCACTCAGCTATACCGTGCGTGCATGCATGGTCACAGACAATACTATATTAATTAGTTTTTAGTACTATATTATACTATCTATAAGAAGAAAGGTATTGGGTAAAACCTATCTAAAACAAATGCTAACTATGCGGAGAGAAAGAAAAACAATACAAATTATTATATTCAGTTAGATGGTATTTTTGAATTTTTAAATCAACATTTGTTCATTTAACTGCGCAGTCAGCAAGATAAAAATTCCATCAAATATTACATGCAATTATAGAAGTATAGTGTATCTTTTTTAATATATGTGTGAATGAACCATAAATGTGTAGTCATATAAACTTCGTGTGTATATCTTTAGTTTTAGTTTAATTAATTTAGATTTCGTTGCTGAAAAGGGATATGATCCAAGTTTCTAAGTTTTAGTTGGTCATATTTTAGAAGTTAATAGCTTCCATAGTATATATATAATCATTTATTTCTAACTACATAATTCTTTCTTCTGTTTTGTACTTTCTTTTAAAATTAATCGTAAAAAAAAAATATTCATCCCACATGTGCATGTATATACTTTTCCAAAAAAAACTAATTATCTCGTTTTAATTTCTTAAGATTTATATTTTGTTAGACTTGAATTCATAATAACTATTACAGCAATCAAACTTAACGTGCAATTTAAAAGTAAGATAACTATGTGACAACTTTAGCATAAAAATTGCATGAAATGTTGAGAAAATTTATCATTTTCTTGAAATGATAAATCAAATATTGTTCAAAATTCCTTTCCGAAAAATAAACAAAAATCATCTGCTTGCCATTTTAATCTAGTTACTATTCTCTTACAAAATGAACACCTCTTGTTGACAATAAAGTACACTTCTAGCGAAGTTATTTAACTCAAGCTATTTAAAGGCCAAAGACGACATCCGACTTTCAAGTGATACAACTCTTCCGCTATTCCGCCTGAGTAATTTACCAACAGAGGACGCTTCTATTTACTTTATTTCACTTATTATTGCCTACAGCAAGAAGGACTTACAGTTGCCATGAAAGCTTAGGAACTACTGAGAAATGATCTGAGTTAAACTAGATACCGCTGTTTTATGTATACAAAAGGGAAAGTAAATTATCTGGATTAGCTTTAACAGCCTGAGGGAAAAATTTTTCCCTTTTTCTCCCTTTCAACTGATCGTAATAAAGATGCTGGTTTAATCTTTAAATTCACCAGAAGTCCTTTTAAGAAGCTAAAACTACAAGTATTTTTAATTTAAACTTCAAGAGAATTTTTTTGATTCCAAATAAATATAAATGTCTTGTATTTTTTATTCTATACAATGGCAAATACATCAAAAGTGTAAGACAAATTACACTTTCTGTTCTTCAATGTTCAATATATTTATTAGCTTTTGCTTCTTAATTGTGATTGAGTTACAGCATAAACTTGTGCCTACAATTCTAAAATGTTTTCTTATAACCAGATACAATAAACAACTGGTAAAAAAGATAAATTATCTTCCTGGTAAGTTTTTGAGAGGGACAATTTTTTTTCTTTCTTAGTGTGATCTTAAAGAAAAACTTTATTGTTCCTTTAAGACTAGGAAATAGCTCTTTATTTTTAACGCCCTTTAGGCCACTGGCTCTTAAATATTTTCCGATATGCAAGCAGTTTCAAATAAATGACTATTTTAAATTTATTTCTAGTATCTTCTGGAGATACTTATGTTTATATTGGCTACTATCTTAAAAATGCCTCTAAGTGTACCTCCTTGACAAATATTTCCCCTTATAAAAAGTTTTATATTTCTTAATACAATTTTCTTCAAGAAGAAATATATCGGAAATTGGCTTTTGAAAATTATTTATAGATTTGTATAAAATAAAATGCTGATATTGCAAACAGAAAAAATAATTATAAGTTTGAAAAGAAATTTGAACGTCCCAATTATGATTTAGAAATACATATATAGATACTCAATCTATGTATGCTAAAATTGTACACTAAACATTCATAAAATAAAGAACACCAAGCCAAGTTTGAAATGGCTAAAACTTTGATTTAAACTTGAATTGTGTGATACTCTTATTTGTTATTACAGTTGCTGAAACCTATTACTACATACAAATTCTAAGCAAAATAAAATAACCTTATGGTTTAAGTTTGCTTATAAGAATTGTAATAATTCAAGATCATTTTCTAAGTATTTACTAACACATTGAAACGGGTCTATTCGTATTCGCGTTCTTCCTACTAATAGTCCTCTTAGGGAATAATGGGTCTTTAAAAATTATTCTATTGAAAACCTTCCTCCTCCGAAGAAGATGTGATTATGTAAACCAAGACTTATATATAAAGATTAAACTTTCGAGTTAGAGAGAGAGAGAGGTCAGACTGCTATAGGATAGCAGCGATTGATTAACCTTAAGTTAGGCGAGATCAATTCGTTATTATTTCATTATTTGATTAATATTAAGATTGACGATTTGGTCAATTGTGTAAAATTGTATTAGGTCAATTTGAATTAGAATATCCATTGCCTGAACGTAAGTGATCAAATTTATTGTTAAGTCTTCTAGTATCTCGTTTACCTCACTATTGCTTCACAAATTTGGTAATCGGTGCATTTCTTGAGTCATTGAATTTGTGTCGTTGTTGATAAGTGTGAATAAATAGAGTTTGCTGTGAATATGGCTAATCTTCCTTCCGACCCTCTCAGACTAATGGATGGTACGGGCCGTCCAATACAACATGACTAAGTTCAACACTTTAAATGAAAAAAAAATCACTTTTTAATAGTAATTGAAACGTATTTGTTCAAATATCTATTCAATATTCATAAGAGCAATTTTAATTTTATGAAAATTGCTGTGTTTCTCTTATTCACACAAAAAGTTAAGATTTTTATCTATAAGGTTAATACACAGTTAAAATTATTAAGACAAGTTTATACAATCAAACGAAATAAATGTAACATAGTCATCGATAATGCAAAAATAATTTCAGTAAAACTAAATTCATGTACAGATTTTTATAATGGAGGACGTGATAAACACTAATAAAATTATATTTAAAGAAATCTGGTCATACACATAAAAAGAATCAATGAATATAAAACTATTCTATACTTGGAGTAAGTGCTTAACATAAGTAAATCTGAAATATCTGAAAAGTAACTACTACGCGAAGAAATTTCCCGAGAAGTATATATTCATGCTTTTCAGAAATCAATTTAAACATTTTATTTAATCAAAAAAATGTTCAAGCCAGAAAAATTCTAAAGTCGGATATTTTACAGCTAATTTTATTACTTTTTTTTTTTTTTTTCACCTTAAGTGTTTTGAGAATCGGAAAATCCAATTTAAAGACCTTTAAAAAAGCCTTAGTTAGAAATCCGTTATCAGAAGTAAAGTTGAATGCCGATAAAAAAAATACTTCTTAATAGAGGCAATCGAAAATATTTTAAAGTTTATTATGATATGAATTCTCAGCATTTTTAAGTTCATAGATTTTTGTAATGAAAAAGAGTTTTGCTTAAACTAATAAATTTGGCTGTCAACTTTTTTCATGAAATAATTTGATTTCGGTTAATTTCATTTCCATATAAAAAAATACAAATTTAAAATAGCAGTATGTTTCTTTGGCACAAACGAAAAATTAAATGTTACTGTGCGAATGAATAGTATTTGTTATAAATATAAAAGAAAATATTAATTAACATAGATATGCATGTAAAATTTTGTATTCATTGAAACAAGATTACTTTGCACTTATGATATCCGACTACGTTCGGAACCGTGATTTTAAAAAAGCGCATAAATGGATAATTTTCATGATATTTAGTGTCACTTAGATTAGAATACGTGTATAAAACTGTTTTAAGGACATTATGGCAAAAAAGAATTATTTAAATACAATATTTTGGCAAAAAATGAACTTAAAATAATCTTTTTTCCAAATGTTCTCCTTTTGTGAAAAATACTTCTATTATTTTATGTTTTGCCTGTATATAGCTCAGACCTCTTTACAGAGGTTCAACTAGAATTTTTGAAAAATTCACATTATTTTCAGAGTTACCACTAATTGAATTAATTATCGGTGTTTTTTCCTTAAAATTGCTCATCTCTGTTGTCAAAAAATATGGTAAACCCACTTCTAAGATATATTTCAAAAATTCTAGTTGAGCCTCTGTAGAGAGGTATGAGCTATATACAGGCAAAACATTATTATAAAAGAAGCATTTTTCACAAAAGGAGAACATTTTGAATAAAGATTATTCTAAGTCAATTTTTTGCCAAAATATTGTATGTAAATACTTTTTTTTGTCATAATGTGTCCTTAAAACAATTTTATACATGTATTCTAATCTAAGTGACACTAAATAACATGAAAATTATCCATTTATGCGCTTTTGCAAAATCACGGTTCCGAACGTAGTCGGATACCTTAACATTCTTTTAAAGTATGCTAACACGTATTTATTTTAAGATAACTAAAATCAGTGTTTCTCTTTAACTTAATCGTACTTAATATACATGTATATAGTGTAGTATTAGTATAATTATTGCATTCCTGTTAATAAGAGTTTCGGTATTAGTCTTATAAAATGTGCATTGTAATATAATATTCTCTATTTTATTTCCATATTTAAATAAAAGAAATTACTTTCATGTTTGTGCTGCTTCAATAGTATAAAACTTAAACCTTTGAATTCTGATTGCTTAAGGGAGTCCGTCACGTCCATAGGAGCCCATGTTAAATTGCGTAAGTTTATGTACCTTTTTCTCAGAAACTACTTTCTTCTCATGAATTACTTTTTTACAGTAGGCTATGTGTACTATCAATAACAATTTAACGAAGGGTTTTGTCTTTTTGTTAAAAATTAAATTAATCATGATTTTTTTAAAAAATTGTCCAATTTTTTTCTCTAAAATTTAGTTTAAAAAAGCCATATCTAAAAAGGTTTTCTAGATATAACTAATTCCCTCTAATAAAATATATAAACATGCTAAATGTATGCTCACTGAAAAATTTTAGGATTATATAATAAGTAGTTTTTGAGAAAAAGGTACATAAAGTGAAAAATATTACATTTTGAGAAAACGGGCTTTAAAGTAAAAAATTTGTAATTTTTTGAGCATTTTTTTAATACTTTCCAGAAATATATGAAGCATTTTTTTACTCTCTGCTCATACAAAAAAAGACTCTTCTAATTTTTTTCTTTTTTTCATTATTTTTAACAATTTTGCCTTTTTTGGGATCTCAAGATGCTTTCGTTGGGCTACACAAACGCTCCGTGTTCTTATTTTTTAAAACATGACACACAGTAATAACCTGGTTAATATCGCAATGTTTTAAGATCATTAATTTTGCTACATGACTCATATTGAACTGTGCAATAGCCATATTTACCCTTAATTTTAGAGTGTTTAGTTCCACAAATGTAGATCTTGGAATCACTGACCATAGGATGTTATTGATTGACTCATTTGGGTTCTGGGTCTTTCCATGTAAATATTTTCTTAAAGAGTAAAGGATCACCTAGATCTCTAAAAAGTGGTTTCATCTAATTCATTGTGGTATGTGTTTATGATAATAGGGCCTTTCATTACATTCAGCTTCTGTCTTTTGAAACTCACACCAGGCATTTATAATCGTAGGACACAGTCCATATTGAGGGCTCCCGTTTGAAGACAGAAGATGAAAATAAGCAGCCCAAACAGCAATTTTCATGCTGATACTATTTCTAATAGTCATACTATATTATCTTTGAATTCTTTATATTAAAATGTCGGTGAATCGGTTACGACCTATTAGACTTTTTCTATCACTTAACTTTTTTTTCTCTCTTTTTCGGTTTTAAGATCCAAAAGGTGTGTACACATGCACTTTTGAATAAGCCCAATACATGGATTCGAGCTGATTAGAAACTTATGCAAGGAGAAACACAGGTGCTCCTAGCAGAGCTCATTTGATGCACGTCAAGGAGAAGCCTCATTTAAAAAAATTAATAAAAATACTTCTAATTATCGTATTTCCTCATATCATATATCATTTTAAACAGAAATATTTGAACTTTCAAAAAATATAAAAAAGGGAAATATGATATTTTTTCGAAAATTCAAGTGCCGGACTCATTAAGAATTCGAAACCAATTTTTGTAAATCTAAAAAAGTCAATCACGAAAAACCAGTAGTTATTTAGAGATAATAATTAAAAGTCTTTGTTATTATATTTAATATAATCTCAATTCAGCGCTTATGTATTTTAAATTTGATCTCTTAGATTCTCAGGTTTCATTTGAAAAAAGAAGTACAAAATTTACTAATACACATAAGACAATATACATAAGACAACAAGATATATAAAGCAGAATATCAAATACATTTAAAAAGCTTTTTGTTCTACAACAATAGTTTTTTTTTTTAATCTGAAAATCCTTCATGTGAATTGACAAGGAGATATTGTTAATTTGCTTTACACATTTCACTCATAAGGGCTTTATAGAAAATTTATTTTTAATTCCTTTTCATTCAAACTATTTTAAGAAAAAAAGCTATCAAACTAAATCCATTTTTAAATAATTAGTATAAATGTATTGTGTGTATTATTTTTTTTAGAAAAAAAAAGTTAAATAATTCGTTTAGTACTGAGAAAGCATAAATTAAGCATTAAATTCAAAACCTGATTATCCCACAAAAATTGTGTTAAAACGTTTTTATGTCCGCCTAGCCACTTAATTGAAAAACATATCGGTATTCCAAACATGAGGCATTGAAATGAATTAATCTAGAAATATTCTACAAAAAAATATTAAAAAATAAAAACTAAGAAATAGCATTTAAAAATTTATCCCTCCCCACGAAGCAAATTCGAATTTCTCATTCATCCAAAAGACACCTGCACCCTGAAGCAAGATTGACACTTTCGAAGCATACAATCTTAATACTTTCTGCAAATAAAAATTAATTTATCTCGAACACGAGAAATTTGTCCTTCCCTTCAACCTTTAAATTATTCTGACAAAGCTCTTTGTCATGCAAAAGAGGCAATGAAAAAACGAGGAATAACACTTCGCTGGTGAGAAAAAAAGGCGATGAAGAATTTGCTTTTCTCAAAAACTCTTATATTTACTGACTTTTCTATAAATTAAATCGAACGGTCTAAAGATAGTTGCATTACATTTTAACGCCGCAGGTGTTCCGATGATAGTTTTTCTTAGAAAAAAAATTTCAAGTACACAGTTATTAAAACTTTTCGTGGGATTGTTCATACAACAGAATATTATAGAAAAATCCACTCTAACGCTTATTTTATTACGTCAGATTATTCCTTATGAATTTTTAAAGTCTTGATAAAATTTTCTCGCAAAATTTCTGCATGGTATCACTAGTTAAAAGATAATTTCTACCATAGTAAAAGAGATTTTTCCTTGTAAATT
>BMAV01001363.1:0-57376 GCA_019973955.1 Trichonephila inaurata madagascariensis | reverse complement strand
GCCAAGAATAAACCCCACAAAGTAGTTTTTGGACCCCAAGCTTTAATACGTACTTGGCGTCATTAACGCTTTTGGGCCCCAATGGGGGTGACGTTTCGCCACTGAATCTATGTCAAACCTTTCAAGGATTTAATCAGAAGATTTTTATCACATAATCTCTCTAGCTGACAAGTGCTTACTTTTGTCATTGTATGCAATTTTTTACATGTCCAGTGCTGCAACGTAAGTTAATTATAAACAAGTATATTATCTAAAATTTTTAATGTACCATGTTTTTATAACGGACTAAAAGACCAAAAAGCATAATTTTTGTTTTCGTCTTTTTCGTTTTCTTCATCTCTCTCTCCCCCTTTTCGTTTTCTTGGAATTCTCAACAAGTTCAAAATTATTTTTAACTAAGTTGGCCTGATTACAGTTATGTTGTAACCTTTTATATTTATATATTAAATGTTGCTTGGTGGTCAGGGTGCAAGGGCTCCGCTTGAGAGCCCTGGTGCACGGCACCGCTTAGCCCATCGGTAGCTACGCCACTGTGTTCACTACTACTTTCTGTTTCAGTTCTTAATATAACTACTTGTAGAAATCAAATTTAATTCAGTTGTGAATGAACTTGTTGTGTGGTGACTTTTTAAGAAAAAATAAAAAGTCTTCCAAATTTTGATAGAATTACATTTTTGTTTACGATTGAATTATATTTGTAGTACAAATAAGAATATACGTAAAATAAAATTATTCATTCAGATCTTAACCGAAAACCGTTATTTTTGGCAGAACGGAAACCGGAACAGAAACGATATATATATATATATTTTATAGTTGAACCGGAACAAAAAAAATTACGGTTCGAAGCCTGGCTCTATATGTTTTGAAATCACTTATTCAAGTTATTCCAAGATTTAGAAGAAAAAAAAATAGTGTACACTTTCAGATCTACAGTTGATAAGGGGAATTTGATTTCTTTTGACACAATACGATTCAATTGACCAAAATCAATCAAAAAATCAAATTTAATTTTTTAAGCCTAAATTATTTTTTATATTTTTTTCTATAACCTCACAAAATTTGAAAGCTCTAAACTTAAAAAACGCAGAATTATAATAGCTTTCACGTTCGTTTTTATTCACATCTCTATGGCAAATCAAAACTTTCAACTGACTTATCTCAGAAAGATAAAATAACTAGTTTGTCTTCATTTAAAATGCTAAGGTTTTTTTCTATTGCGCCTAATGCTTTGAAATTTTTTTTACCTATTGCTAATAGTACATGTAACAAAAGTTGGTATGCATTTTTGAATCAAAGCAATATTTATTTTTGTAAAAATAATTGAACTCGGAATTTATACATTTTTTAAGGAATTTTCAATAAACATTTATAAAAAGAAGTATTGTGTGACGTCTTCGATTGGGGCGAACCCCACCCCTATCTATTCTTCTGAAGTCACGATATCTATTCATCCCCAAACAGCCGTTGGGTGACAAGTGCAGGTGGCCATGGGGTCATTGTTTGTTGTCTGGCCTCGGTCAAGCGCGGACATCTGGTCTGGAATTTACAATGGCTAGGGAGTGCCGGTGACAATGGGCATTCCTGTGTGAGGGTCTTGAATAGGCGAGGCCTGTATGCACGTCGGTGCATAGAGAGTGGGGCTGTGAGGCCCAGGTGTGAGATGAATAGATGAGAATTATGGCGCCCTTGGATTCCAGACGGACGGGGAATGTGTTTGTGTTTGCCGCGCAAATGGGAGACGAAAGTGGCCCGGGGACGAGGGCAGACCTTTTCTTTGACCTGCCAATGAGGAAGACGAGGGCAGACCTTTTTCTTTTTTGACCTGCCAATGAGGAAAACGAGGGGCGTGTGGTGGACCCGCCCCTGGTGTTTAAAAGGGGTGAATTTTGAGAAGAAGAAAAACGGAGGGGAGAAGGAAACTTAAAGAGACTGGGAAAAGATTTGAACGGACGGAGATCGAGCCCTGGAGTGAGACGGACGGAGCCCGGAATGGAAACAGAGAACCATGGAGAAAACTAGAGAGGAGCCCGGAAAAGCAAGGGATTGTCGAGTGCCTTGCGGAATAAGGATTGACCTCGAGTGAAAAAGACTGTCCGCCCGGCTTTGGCCTATTTAATGAACATTTTAATAATTTAATGAAGCTATTAAATACTATTTAAATATTAAAATATGGCTGTGACAAATTTTCTTGTGTACTAATGACTGACGACGTTACAATTGTATGAATACCAATCACATTAACGCAAAACCCATACCAACTTTTATTATGCTTAGTTTGACGTACTTGTAAATCAAATTTCATGTATGTACATAAATTTTTGCAGGCGTAGCATTTTAAAATCGCTTCACAAATTTTAAGTTTTCTTAAAAAATTACATGGTTAGCTTTATATGAAATTTTGAGCACAAAATATGTTTTACATGGTATACATACACAGGAGGCAACCAAAAAATTTAAAAAATCCTTAAATTAAAATTTTTTGTGTAAATCGTACCATGTCCCCTTAACTATACAGTATTTCGATATATGCAGAAGTCTAATTTTTTTTTCCAGGAGCTTTTTTCTTATTTTTAAGGTAACATTTTTTTTCCCCCAGAGTATAATGCGCACTCATGCATTTCGATCTTATTTTCTGTGTTCAAATTGTGCGTTATACGCCGGCTTTTACGGTAATTAATTGCTTCTATAATTGTTACGATTATTTTATTTCAGACGTATATGTTTAGTTTGTTGGATTAACTGACAAATAATAATTTTCTTAAAATTCTTACATTTTCGTATAATATTAGTGGTGTTTCGAAAATTTACAGTACTTTATACTTACAACGCCATTGTGCTCATAAATAATGAAATAAAATGGAAAGAAAGTACAAATACATTTTTTAAAAAGATACCACAGAACACACACGAGAATATAAAGATATATATTTCTTGAAAATTAAGCCCATTTCTGGATATTTTAAAATAAACTAGGGACTACTATATATATATATATATATATATATATATATATATATATATATATATATATATATATATATATATATTCTAAGAATGGAAATGTTGGAAAAAGAAATTTTTCTAAATGATTCTGTTAAATGTTTTCTGCTACGTATTATGTTTTCTTGATTATCTCTAATTGTAGCTGTAATAAAGTGAATAATTAGTGTGTGAAAATTCTTGTAAGATAGTATGCAAAATCTTAATAAGTTTTTGGAAATTATAATTCAATGGCTAATTTTTATTTTTGCTCAAAAACGTATAATTTTATGTCATATTTTCGTATTGATTTTCGAACAGTAACTTTACAGGAGGAAACATACTTTAGGAAAGGAGAAAATTTATGTGCTTCGAGTGACACAACACCGATCAGTAAATATTTCTTAAGATGAATCCGACTTCCATTTTAATGACTATCTTCATCAAACTTGCCTGTTATAAAAACAAACTATTCTCTATAACAAACTATTGATGAAGGGATTCAAGTGGTACTCTATTTAAGGACTTTTGATTTAAATCCTGAATGAAGATTTATATGTGTGAGCATGTTAGAAGGGAAAACATCTAAAATAATTGTAAACGTTGAGAATTATGTGAATAAATGTGTCGATGAAAACTTGAACGAATAATATGGATGTGATGTGGAAGTTAGAACAGTGAGGTGTTTCTTATATAATAGCCACGAATCACTTTATTTATAGTATTTTACTAAAGATAGAGAATAAAAATTTAAGCATGAGTTTATTTATATAGTTTAGTTTATAACACAGCTAAACTTTTGCAGTAAATTTAATTCTAAAATTTAAATGGAAATAGAGTATTAGACGAATTTTTTTAAAAATGTGAATAAATGAATCTTTCACACATACATAAAAAACAAATCACTAATTACAAAAATGAGAGAGAAATTAAGCTTATAATTTAAAATATCACTTGCCTTTACAAATTCAATCTGATATTAAGAACGAATTCATTTACCTGTAAAATGTACATTAATATTACCAATAAATATATATTATAAAAAAAACATAATTTTTTTTATTTATTATTGACTTCTTTTTCTTACAAAAGGGATAAAATTTCGAAACATTAAATTCATTTTCAAAGTATTATTAATCACAGTAAATGAATTATTAAAAGCTTATATAACTATTTTTTTTATTTGTAATTAAGTTCCTTATTTACTAAGCTCAAATATATATTTCTTCTACAAAATTAAATCCATTAAAAATATTTTGATTTGCGTGAATGAAAAAAAAAACAAATTGTTATTTTTACAGCGAAAATTTCATACGCAAGAGATACAGAAGAAAAAACTGCCTGAAAAACAATCTCCCAAATGGGGATAAAACTTTTATGTTTCAATGAATCACTTGGGGATAGAAAAAAGCTTTTAACGCCAAAAACCCGGCAACCCAGAATAATGACGTCATGCACATCTACCAATGACAAGCAACCCTTTCCGTGCCGAAGAGGAATGCCCGAGGTGTGAGGAACTCAAAAAGTGCTCTTTATTTAACGTTATGCGATGTTTATGAATTTGCTTAAAATCTGGATCGTGTTTTTATGTAATTTTAAGCTAAATTTATTTCTCTTTATTAAGCGAAAATGAAATTTACATAATTGACTTAAGTACGTTACTTATTTTTCTACCAAATAGTTTCCGTTAACCATTTACCTCAAATAAAAAGACATAGCCAAATGCTGCAATGTAACACATTCAATGTTTGGAAACAATATTTTTTCCCACTTGGAGACATTTTAATTTGACGAATTAATAAATTTTAATAAGAATGTTTTTTCTCTGTTTTAGACAACTTTTTAAATTTCATTTGATTCTTACGTATTATCGCAATAATCGCCAACTTTCATGATAACTCGCAAAGTTGGCCATTCCATTTTCGCAGATGTTGTACGCGCGGAATTGGCAATCATGTGCTTCGTTTTATACAATGTCGCCAATAGGTTGCGATAATACGTAAGTACCTTTCATTTGATGTTACTATTGAAATACAAATAGTAAAACTAAGATTTTCTGATTTTGAGTCATCAAAATATTGCACCTTATTTTGTTTTTGATTGCTTTATAAAATTATAACTTTCTTAAACAGATTCCATTAGTAATTTGTTTAAAAAATACTTGAAGTTATTATGGTTTGCTTTTGTCAGGGACGTAGAGCTACCGCTGTATCAATTATGCAGGGGCCCCAACGAATATTATTAAAATTCCACTTACATGGTGCTCATATCTGAAAAAGGGCCCCAAAAGAATTCGGATACAAGGCCCACTCAGAGCTGTTTTGTAATTTCATATGTTTTTGTTTCAACCTACATTTTAACTGCAGTCAATCGGCTTCAGTACATAAAATTGTATTGCAGAGACTCGAACTTAGGTCATCATACTGGCGAAGCAAACGCAGTGCGAGGGGTAGTTGCTCATCAAATTAGAGTAGGCATCAGTGAATGAGCAAAACAGACAGATGGCTCAAATACATGTTGAGGAAGCAGGTGGTTAATATGATTGTAATTATTTTTTCAAATTATACTTTCGCGTTG
The DNA here is from genome assembly GCA_019973955.1 of Trichonephila inaurata madagascariensis. Taxonomy (NCBI): domain Eukaryota; kingdom Metazoa; phylum Arthropoda; class Arachnida; order Araneae; family Nephilidae; genus Trichonephila; species Trichonephila inaurata. Next base: position 51,817 of record BMAV01001363.1, on the reverse strand, counting down.
ATTGTAATTATTTTTTCAAATTATACTTTTCGCGTTGATAAAGATAGTTCAGCTCTTCTTATGTCAATTAGTGTTAGAATTGTATATAATTTTTCAATTTATTTTTAAACTCAGGATATTTACTTTGGATAATTTTTATATATAAAATACTAATTTTAATTCTGTACACAATGGATGTGTTTAGCGTGATTTCAAAATCTCTCCACAAACGAGTAGTGTATCGCTTAAAATCTTCCACCTTTTTTATCTCTCTCCAATGAATCTAAATTAAATTAATATATAATTTTTTTGGTACTTATATATATATATATATGTAAAAATAGATTGAAGTAGTGTTGGCCGGTGTAGAGAAAGTATAATTTTGATTTAGTAATGACGTCTTCAAAATAGCTTTACCTCCTTTATTATGAGCACACATCAACAGTTTAAAAAGCACAATTACGTTACGTTAACATTGCATGACAGGGCGTTTTGGAGGACACAACACAAAGACAAAAAAGAGCAAGTATTAACAATCTTCGTATGGCGGCTAGCAGAGAAAAGGGGCGCGATTACATAAAAGGCTTTGGTGTTTATATACCAACAGTGCACAAGCGCGTGACTATTACGTAAAGCGGTTCTGATTGCAGAATGCGCGGATACGGAATTTGGTTTAGGCGATTACGATTAAGATTACAATGTTTATTTTAAACCTAAGAATTAAAAAAAGATTATTTATAGATCTAAGAGTTAATTAAAAATATGTTAGACGAAATTATTACAATATATATATATATTTTAGTTGGCCTTTTTACCTAAATCAAAAAGACATTGCCAATACTGCAATATGCATTCAAAAAGGGAAAAAACCATTCTATGCCTGTTTGTGCACAATAATAATACTTTTGGCACTTGGTAGTGATTTTTTCCACGAAATAGTTATTGAAGTTTTAATAGCTGGGGCAATAACATTAGACTCACAAAATATCTATTTTGTATAATTTCAAAATTTTTTAGTGTTACCTGAAATACAAAATGGGAAAATTAAGATTTTCTGATGTATATTTTGTGTTTGTTTTGATATTTATGTATTATCGCAACTATTGGCAACATTAACTTAATTGCCAATTTACCGTGTAACGCAAAAAAACGGGGTTGGTATAGTTGCAACAGTACCCCAAAAACCTTTGTTGCAACTTTTTGGGGTTTTCTTAAAATATTGATAATTTGTTGTTAATTATTGGTTTTTGATAGCTTTTATCATTTAAGTTTGTTATAGCAGCTGTACCCAACACGTTTTCCTGGCTCAGTCTGGTTAAAAAGAAAGAAAAAAGAAAGCAAACATTTCAATATCTTAACCGCTTGCACTTGAGGTATGTTTTTTAAAAAAGTGTGGAAATATGCATTAACAAACTTTTTAAACCGATTTCATTGTTTTGTTAACAAATCTTAAATTATTATGGTTTTTGCATTTATGAATCTAAAATTATTTGCATTTCTCCATAGGGAGGTGAAAGTTTGAAAATAATTAAAATGACTCTTCTTGAGGTCAAAGGGTTAATTTACAATGCTTAGGGTAAGGGAACCTGTACCTAGGGCCCCTTTTTCAATCACGAAAACAGAGCCCCTGGCCTCTTTAAAAATGTAAAACTGATAGCTACATATTATACTAACTACCATGCAATAGGGGAATGTAAGTACTTAAAAATAAATTCTGTGAAATAAAAAGTTTTAAAATTATGGCCCTACGTACAATGACATTTGTCCTACAGCACTGTTGTACCTAGGGCCTTTCCCCAAAACTTAGGTTTCCTCTGTAATCAAAGAAAACAAACATACACACATGAATTTAATAAAACAATTAATATTAGCTAACATATTGATTTATCATGCAACTATTTAATTTGCAATGGGCCAAATTATTAACGAGTTACACGTATTTTCATTCAACATTATAATTTAAAAAACTGGTTACAAAAGTGAGCTGCATACATTGTTGCTCTGAAGCACCAACAGATTGTGGTTTGGGCAATTTGAGCACAATACTTCTGTTGTCAGAATGTTTCTTCTTTGTCATAAAGAAACTTATTTGAACGAGCAATATTCTTCAGTGAGTGAGTGAGTGAGTGATTTTGAGATTTAATGGCGCAAGGGCCAAACTGCGCCAAACACTCGTTAAAAAAAAGACGTTTGTTTTTAAAATACATTTAAAATATTAAAAATATAAAAATACTTAGAAATTTAATTAAATTTCCTTTAAAAAAGGTAAAATCGAAAATTCTGCATAAAAGTCAATCTGAAGAAATTTAAAAACAAACATTGGTGTGGGAATTCCTCCACCAAGCTCAACATGTATTAATAAAAAAGTCTTTTTCTAATTCTAGACATTGTTAAAAGCAATAATTTCTGTCATTTCTTTTGATATTTCGTGGGTGTTATGAAATGAGAGTAACCGCCTTTTATAAAAGCTTCAAAACCCTTATCCTGTTTAAAATGTTCATCCTCTTCCACATCGTATACAATTACATCCTCGTCTTCTGAGGTATAGTGTACATAGCTTTTCTTCGGCTTATGTGGGGACATTTTTATTTCAATATCCGGTTTTATTTCTTTTATGCGCTTTCTCCTACGCTTAGAATTTTTATTTACATCTTTTGAAACAGATGTTGGCTAGTGGATGTAGTAGGTGAAGTATCAAGCTGAGGGACAGATTTCAGTTGTTAAATTTTCCACTCTATGAGAAGTGGAAGGTAAAATGCAGTCTTCAGATGGTGTAGATGGTGGTTGAGATTCTGATGGCAATGTAATTGTGACAGAAGATGTGGAAGGCAGTAGTTGTGTGCCTGAGTTGATGACGATGACGTGGAGACTGTAGGCACTGGGGGTGAAGTACTGGGTACTTGATTTGTAGAGGATACGGGTTTCAGGCATTGCAAAGGCGGGCATATTATTTTTGTGATTTTTTCGTCTGTTTGTGTAGTAGCTTGATTGATTGATTGATTGAATATTAACGTCGCACTGTTAAGCTACATGAGGGCTTTTGGCGACGGACCACGTAATTTTGAACCATGGTCAAGTGACGTGGACGACACCTGAACTGGCACCCCCCTCTCCTAACTACCACACCGCACCAACAGGAGGACGTTTCAGCTCTCGACAGATTTAACGTGCATCGCTGCCCTACACGGCGGGTCTTTAGTGATACTGGACTCGAACTCGTGTCAAGGCAAGCCACGATCCGATACCTATATCACTCGGCTACCGCGGCCACTGTTTGTGTAGTAGCGGATATTGTTGAAGATTTAGCAACCTGAGCATATGTTTGCGATTGTTGTGGAACTACTAGCTTTCGGGCTTCTGCATATGATACATTTTTATTAGTTTTGATTTCTTGAATTTGTTTTTCTATTTTCCATTTTTTGGCATAATTTGGACTCAGACGGATGGGGTTGAGAACAGTTAATACACTTTGGCTCTAGATTGCAATCCGTGGAAGAATGCCCAACGGAAGCACATCTAGAGCAAGTAAGTTGACCGCGACAGGAAGTTTGTGAGTGTCCGAACCTCTGGCATTTAAAACAGCGCAGAGGGTTCGGTATGTAGGGACGAATCCTACAGTTTAAATAACCTGCTTTTATTGTAGACGGAAGTTTAGTGCTATTAAATGTTAGTATTAAATGTTTTGTAGGAATTATTGTATTATCTTTTTTTATAGTAATTCTTCTGACCTGAATCACACCCTGATCAGAAAATCCTTCAAGTATTTCTGATTCAGGAGTGCTCAACAAGTCGGGTTCAGAAATGACACCGCGAGAAGTATTCAGTAATTTGTGAGGACTTATTGTTACGGGAGAATCGAGAAAAGTGTTTGTGCGAGGAGAAAAGACTTCATTTGTAAAGCGGACAGAGTCTCTATCAGTAGATCCCCGGATCTTAAACGTTTGACAGATTTCGGTTCTCCACCTATTCCAATTAGTGACTTATGAATGACAAATGGTGATTTTTTAGACATTTCAACGTTTTGCAATGGTATCAATAAAAATCTTACATTGGTAGCAATTTGATCGATGTTAAGTTTGTTGGGGGTAAAACAAGGCCTTTACCCGGGCATTGGATCCATAAGTACGCGTACACAACTTCGTCCTGGCGTGCCTCCATCCACCACGGAGTCCAACAAGGGAGGCAGTGTGCCGGTCATCTGGCTAAAAGCCAGGCACGGCGCTTACCTGGAGTACACCCAGAATATAATGCTGCAGTCCAGGGCGAGGATCCAACGGGTAAACCCGCCACCCCTTATCTGCAGCACTAACCCTACAGCAGTGTCTCTTCGGGGATACCGAAGAGAGGTACTACCAGCCGATTGACAGGAGCGGGCTCACTCCTGCCACCCGTCTACAGTGAAGCATGGGCCAAAGGGAACGCAGAGGTATCCCTAGGCCACCAATCTTCTCCATATGGGAGAAGCGTGGGCAAAGGGAACACAAAGGATCCCCAGAACACCATTTTCCTCCTTACGGGACGCCGCACACGGCAAACATGCGGGTTGAGAAACCACAACGGTGTTAGTCGAAAACAAATAAAGCAACATAATCAAAGTATTAAAAGAAATATACGAAAAAGAAACTAAATTACCACAATAAAAATGTAAACCATAATATGTTAGTAGTAAAACGTAAGTTTTTTCACTAGAAAAAACAAGATTTGAACAAAGTTTATTTTGTAGTATAGGTCTGTGGTCTGGATGGGAAAAGAAGAAAAGGAGAAATGGGATGACAAGAAGAGGGTCGAAAATAGAGAAGGATCACTTGGATACCCTGTGTTCGTGAAGCCCATGTTTACCAAAGAGAATAAACCCCTTGGGAAATAGGAAAAGATCACTAGGGTACCTCGGGATTGTGACACCCGTACTCACCTAAAGAAGGTGAGCCCCCTGAGGGGGCAATATTCTTCAGAAATTTAACACTATAGTGTTCTTTAACATCTATTATTTCTGCCACATAAAAATGTTCAGTTTTTTTGCCTTGTATTTTTGTTAAACAAAATTCCCCCCTTTTTCAATAGTATTTCATACATCAGTTCCTGTAGAATTTGCATCATCAGTGGAATGAGAGTCTTCAATATCTGATAATTCTTTGTATGAAGTTGCCTTAATTTCAAACTCAGGTTTTTTTACAAATTTTCTTTTTCTTTTCTTTGGCAATTTTTAATAGCATGATATTTTTGATTTCTTCCTTTTCTGGAGTGTCAGTCAAGATTCTACGTCTCCCTGGTTTTCGGCCACCTCTGTTGGATTTACTTCAAGAATTATGCTTATTAGAAATTATTTAGAATTATGCTTCTGTTTTTATAATTATAAAGAATTTTTTATTAAATGAATTCTTATGTTTGTGTAAACAAAATGATAATCCTGAATAATAACAATAATGGTAGCAAACATATTTTTTATAAATCAAGCATATTGAAAGTTTCAGAAAATATACACTCCTCTCATTTAAATAACATCCAATTATAGTAAAAAAACTTGACTAAATCAAAATGGTTCAGATAATTAAGGCCACTTTTCTCCTTATATTATAAAAACTTGTTTTAATAAAATAATAACAAAGAATATTAATTGCAATTGTACCTAGTGCCACGGCCTTAGGTACAAGGCAACCATGTGGCCCTAGGTACAAGACTAGGTAATTTCATACAAAATGTCTTCTGCAGAAAAACCCAGATGGAGAGAGGATTTATTTAAAATCTAATTTAGTACTTAAAGTTACAAACAAAATTATGTACTAGAATTCAAAGAAAAATATTTGACTTATCTTTGTACAACAAGAAAAAGAGATGAACTGCAAAATTTTACTTTTGATCATGTAAAACTATTTTTCATTTATAACTTGCCACAGCTTTCTTTTGCAAAATTTCAAAATGAATGCCAAAGTAGGAATTGGTGTTATCACTCACCCAACTGAGCTATAAATCTTAGAACTAAATATTATTCAAATAAAATGGGGAGGCCCTAGGTACATGATGGCCCTAGGTACACAGGTCTCCCCTAAACATTTTGTGTTGTTTCATTGTCTGTTGAGATACAGAAATTGTCTGCTGTGCCTACTTTAGAGCAGTAGTTGCTATTTTTCAACACTTCATAAACCACTTGATATATAACTTTATAGTTTGCGGTTCACTAATAGGATTGACCTCTGTGTGGTGGACCACTATAGTTATATTTACATCTTTATTTAATCTTCCATACCCCTGAAAATAAGCTTCATGAAAAGCAACAATCGACAGACTGAAGTGTTTTGCCACCAATTTTCAAAAAATTGATTGAGGTTACCAAAAATCGCTAACCTCAGGAATTTTGTTCATTTGTTTTTTCGTTTAGTTATTTCGGTAACTAAAAGCTTTTAGTAAAGAATAATCCATGTTCTATAATAAGTTATTTTGTTGTTCATCTTTTTTTAAACTGAATCTCTTCATAGAAGTATTAATAATGTCCCAATTTTTCTGCATACCATCCAAAATTTCTCACGCATCACCAATTGATGACTGCTGCTCTGTAACACACATCAGTAATTATGTATTAGCCTCACCGTAACAAAATTGCCTTAATATCTAAACAACGAAGATTCTAACATTTTTTTTTATGAAAAAAGAAATGGATGCAAAATGGTGCGATTTGCATGGCGGTAATTTGGCTGCGGTGATTCTAATATTTAAGTACACAGATAACAGATAATTGTCCATGTGAAAAACAGTCTGTGTCTAGATATAAGCCACTCTGTTTTAAAGATAGGCCCTTAACTTTGTTGATAACAATTGCTAATGCTAATTGAATTGTGAATTGCAAAAATACTCCATCATTATCAACACTTTCTCGTAGATTTCTGCTGCAAAATCCATGTTTATATTGGAATTTTCATGGTGTATTCGATTGAAAGTATCTTCAGCCTCTCATTGCGTTGGATTTCAGGTGTATCAATTGATGCACGTTTGAAGTTAAATATTTTATTAGCTATTTTTTATTTTTTCCTTTTCTTTATGTTCCTGATTTTTCTTTTTTTTAAATGTTTTAAAATTTTATATGATTTTGTTTTAATTTTCTTTTCTTTTTATGTGCAGTTTTAAGTTTTTAAGAAATTTTATATGCTTTGTTTGAATTTTTTTTTCTTTTTAAGTGCAATCAATTAGCTTCACTACATAAAAATAATACCTTGAAGGAAATCAAACTTAGGTCGTCATACTTGCATGGCAAAAGTACTACAACGAGTGTAATTGCACATGAAACTGAAAAAGAATGGATATCAGCAAACGAGAAAAACAGACAAAGAATGGCACAAACACATGCTGAGGGCGCAGCAGAGCAACATGAAGCCAGACTTAAAGATGCACATTTGCGAGCACATCATTCATGTTTTACAACATCAGAAAGATGTTAACCAGAAACAGCACATCTGCATCAAACATGACTTGGTGGTGAGCAATCACACAATAACAGTCACCTTGCATTCCGGTACAACCCAGTGGAAGATTCTAGGTTCAGGGCAGCATGTTCTCATCTACACAATGATGGAAGTGAATCCTTTTGCAATGCTCTGGAATTTAAGGAGAAATAAAGAAATGTTTTACCACTGAAAATTTAAAACCGCCTCAACCGGAAAACCACAGAGCCATTAAAAATTTTGTTTGCTAGATATACTGCGAAATCAAAACATTTCCTATATAACATCAGGAAATACAATTCATGTTTCCAAGTGATACTGTTTGGCTAAATGTGCATTTCTGAACACACCTATGATTTAATAGAAATATCCATAAGCATTGTAAAACCAACCCATCCCCCTCAAGGAATCCAGAGTAAAGCCATTTAAAATTTATCTTCAGACTTGAGGTCTCCACTTTAAAACAATGTAAATAAATTTAGGTTCTAACAAAGGACAAAAAATAAGCCGTAATAACTTCAAGCTTTTGGGTTTTAACAAATTATAAATGATAACAGTTAAGGAAAGTTTTGCATATATATATTCATACTTTTTTTTAAAATAAAAGATCATACCTGCAATGCAAATGTTTTAACATAATGAAAACATGTGCTTTCTTTTTAACAAGACTGAGCCACACCAACACGTGTCAGGGTACAGCTGGTTATATATATATATATATATATATATATATATATAATATTTATTTATAAAAATATATTTGTATTTCACATTATAAAACTATTTATAAAAAATTTTTTATGTAAAATATCATTTAATATTTATTATATATTTTATTTTATAAATATTCATATAATTACAGTAATTTTTTTTACTGTATAAAATGCAAAATGATTACTTAGAATATCATTTAATATTTAATAAACCTTTCATAAATAAATTTATTTATTTAAAAAATAATTAAAGAAATTCAAAGAAAATTTTTTTTCACGTGATTCGAACGTGGATCCAACCTCATTGAAGGCAGACGATTTACCAATCGAGCCACTGGGCCGGTGAATAAAATTGAAACTGAATTGTATAAAAACTAAGCAGGAATTTAGAACGCTGTTTTCTCCGAATTGACTGGCCATTCGACGGAATCGCATTAAGGATTGAACACCCTAAAGGAATATTTCTCTTACACCAAGTCTCGACCAGAAATGAATTTCCTTAGTCGTGCCCTCTCCTTGTTAGATTGGAAAAGGATCCTCAATATCTAAAATTGTATAGAGAACCCATGCAAGAATATGAACAATTGGTACATATGCAAGAAGTGAAGGTTGAAAATGACAATTCGAAGATGAACTATTTCTTACCTCATCATGGCATCTATAGACCCGAAAAAAGTACCACTAAGGTGAGAGGGGTCTTCAATGCGTCTAATCTTACAGATAATGGATTATCACTAAATGATATTCAGTACAACGGAGGAGTCATCCAAGATGACTTATATGCTCGGACGATTAGATTTCGTACTAACAGATATGCACTGACAGCGGACATTAAAAAAAATGTATCGAATGATCCTAATTGATTCCGAACAACGCTGTCTGCAAAAATATTGTGGAAGGACAATAAACATGACCGAGTAAAAACATATGAGCTTCAAACGATCACGTATGGGACGGCCAGTGCCCCATACTTAGCGCAACGAACATTGAAACAATTGTCCTATGATGAAGAAAATAAATTCTCGGTAGCAGCACCAGTCCTTCGAAGCAATTTCTATATGGACGATGTTTTATGCGGTGCGGAAACCTTAGAAGAGGTTAAGGAGCTACAACGTTAGTTAATTGCAATTTTGAAAAGTGCAGGCATGGAATTGCATAAAATCTGTGGAAATCATTCTGAACTTTCGCAGTGTATAAATGGAAAATATGATTTTTCTAGACCAAATGAGACCAAAACATTGGGTGTAAGAGACACTTTTTTTCTTTAAAGTCGACGTGATACCTAGTGATTCGTATACAAAGAGAAGCGTTTTATCAACTATTGCCAGACTGTTCGATCCTTTGGGACTTGTGGGACCCGTGGTGTCCAAGACCAAGATGTTTATGCAAAAGTTTTGGAGACTTAGTATTGACTGGAAAGATACACTCCCAAATAAAGTGTATTCTGAATGGCACCAGTTGTTAATTAGGCTTGAGAGCCTAAATAGCATCAATATCGAAAGACGTATAGTGATTGAGAATCCTTCATCTATAGAGATTCATGGTTTTTCTGATGCGTCAGAGCGTTGCTATGGAGCTGCAGTGTATTGCAAATCAAAAAATAATTCGTGAGTGACTTTAGTGAGATTAATTACTAGCAAATCGCGAGTTTCACCAATTAAGTGCCTAACTATCCCAGATTACAGTTGTGTGCATCTGTCCTTTTGTCCAAACTTGTAAAAAGAGTGATTGATGCCTTGAAACTAAAATCAGTTAAAGTTTATCTGTGGACTGATTCAATGATAGTGTTGTCTTGGCTACAAAAAAGAATCGATGGACCTTAAAACATTTGTGCGGAATAGAATTGCTAAGATTCATGATTTTTGTTCCCTGTACGGTAATGGAAACATGTGCCACCCAACCAGAATCCTGCAGATTTGATTTCTCGTGGAGTAGATCCTGACAAACTTCTGAACCAAGAACTGTGGTGAAATGGTCCAGAGTTTCTACCTGGCAGTGATTATCCGAACAAAACTGTGAACATTAGTGAAAACAACGATGCGTACAATTCAGAACTGAAGAACAGTGTTCGTGAAAAACTTGAGAATGAAGTGCCAGTACTTACCATTTGTGTGGATGACTTTGTGAAATATTTGTGTAATATTAGTAACAACTATATATTTAACCATTCTGCGTATCTTAAGTTATATTTTTAGGTTCGTGAACAATGTGAGGAGGAAGGTCAAAGCCAGTGGCCCACTAACAGTAGATGAGTTGGAGAAAGCGGAAATATTCTTAATAAAAAGTGTACGAAGTCAGGAATTTTCAGTAGATATTAAGTGTCTACAACAGCAACGAGTGTTGCCAAAAAGTAAGTTGAAAAGTCTCAATCCGTTTTGGGATTCAGATGGAGTATTTAGAGTGGGCGGCCGATTAGTTAATACAAATTTTGATTTTAATCAAAAACATGAAATTATTTTGCTTAAAAGGCATAAATTGTCATGAATAATAGTTGAATATTTGCATAACAAATATTTTCATGTTGGTGCCTTTTCACTTTTGAATCATGTTCGCTAAAAATTTTGGCCTCTCAATGTCGCAATCTTTGTAGAAAAATTGTGCATAAATGTATTATGTTTTAAGTGTAAACCTGTTATAACATCTCTGTTCAATACTCAACCCTACAGCTTATTCACAAACTGTAAACTAAGTGCAGGAAATAAATGATGTGGCTACGGGGCATTTAAAGAGGCAAGGTTGCTGCGGGGATGCAAAAGCTTAGAAGTAAATTGCATGCGCACACTCGCGGCTAAGTAGGAACACACTCCAAATGCCTCTAGAGGAACTACATTCCTTCTCTGTTCGAACGCTTTTCCTCCCCTGGCCAACAGAGAAAAGAGAAACTACGCTTACACCTTTAATTGTTCAAATGCAGTTTCTACGGCATTCATATCTACAAGGATCATTTTCGATAATTTCCTGAAGATGATTTGGCCTTCGTGAAGGCTGTCACCTCAGCTGACGTGCGTCTCAATTTTTTAAAGCATCCATGCTCTACTTTCTTATATTCAAAATGCTTTTCTAACACTCATGGCTACCGGGGGCGCCAGAAAATATTCAATACTGGTACAACTTATTCACAAACTGTATAAACTAAGTGCAGAAATAAATGATGTGGCTACGAGGTGTTTCTCAATTTAAATAAAACATTTGTTAAGTATTTACAAGGATGCATTAAAAGCTTAAATATTATCGCGCACGCTCATAGCCGTCCGTTTCCTCCAAACGCATCTAGAGTTCTCCTTCCCTCTCTGTTCGGGCGCTTTTCCTCCCCTGTTGCCTGAGAAAACTACCTTACACCCCTTCTAGGGTCAGTCACCCCTTCGCTCCTTGGGTGACTAAGATTCAGGCGATCTACCGCCCCTTCTCGGGTCAATCAATCACTCGCTCTTTGGGTGCTTTCGCAACAATCTCAAATAATGGGCAATTTGCCTAAGGAAGGGGTTACCACTGACCTTTCCTTTTAACTGCTCAGATTGTCGACTTTTGTGGTCCTTTCTTCATAAAAAACAAAGGCCAACGCAAAGGAAATTCGTATAAAATCTATGTTTGTATATTTATCTTTTTGTGTTTTTCTGTTATCTGTTTTGTGTATCGAAGTAGTGTCTGATTTAATTTCCGATGCATTTATTGCGACATTGAAAAAATTTATGACTTGAAGAGGGAAATGTGCAAAATTATTTTCTGACAACGCCAAGAATTTTGTAGGAGCTAATAGGGAAATTAAAAAACTTCATGAAATGGTTAGAAAACCAGATGATCAATTAGCTAGATACTTAGCGGCAGAAGGCATTAAGTGGAAGTTTATACCCCCTAGACTCCCAATTTTGGTGGTCTATGGGAGGCTGCTATTAAATCCTTTAAATACCATATAAAAAGGGTTATGAGGGGAATAAATTTGACTTATGAGAATTTTTAACCATGATAGTTGGAAATAGGGGTATGCTAAATTCTGAACCTCTTTTGCCCTTTGTCTGCTAATGAGAATGATTTTGAAGTTCTTACTCCCGTTCATTTCTTGATTAATAGATCCTTGAATTCTATTATTGAGCCCAACTTGATAAATATAAAGGAGAGTTACCTTAAGAAATGAGAAAAAATTGCTAGAACAGTGCAATTAATGTGGAAAATTTGGCATCGCAATTATCTTAACCAAATGCAACAAAGGTACAAATGGATGTTCGAAAACAATAATGTAAAAGTTGGAGATTTAGTGCTCTAAATTGAAGAGAATTTGCCACCATACAAGTGTTTATTATGAAGAATTATTCAGGTTTATTTAGGAGATGATAACAAAATTCGTGTAGTTAAAGTGAAAACACAATTTAGTACTTGTAAAAGAGCCATATCTAAAGAAGTTTGTGTTTTGTCAATGCCAAAAAGGGATTAAGTACTGCTTTGATAATTTTTTTTTGTGTGTGTTTTAATTAATTTAGTAGATTGTTTTTTTTATGTTCAAGAATATGAGTGCATTTCTTAAAGTGTCTTTTGTGCAATTTGGTGGTGAACAATTTAAATACATTTTGTATAAATAACAAATACAGTGATTGCATGGGTGTAACCGTTACAATGTGGGGCAATATGTCAGTTTACGGCCTGACGCCATCTGTGTCATTAAAATGTTGAGTGTGTGTTATTGTGTGTCTTTAGAAATGAATGTGTGTGAACAGTGTTTGCAAAAATAGAGGTACTATTGTGCCAGGGCTTCATGAGTCCACTTCTTAAGTGTTGGAGTTATCGGCATAATATATATGTATATACTCTATTGAAAAATTCGAAGGTAAACGAATGATCGGAGATATCCGTTTTGACCATTTATATTCCGATATTGCAATTAGTTAAAAAGATATTAATTAAAAACCTTAAAATGCATAATTATTTTACCCCTCTGGCTATTTTTTCCCGCCAGGTGGTGAAGTTCCAATTTTTCGACCTTATTTTTTCCCCCAGACATTTTTAAAACACGGTCTAATTTTTTTATGAGACTCAGACGTAAATAATTACTGGAATCCGGAAAGATCATTTTACTTCCTCCACGATATGGTACTTAAATTTATTTTACAAAACAATGATATTTTCTATTTTTTATGATTTTTTCTAAAATGAGTCAAAAGCGATACGTTTTTATGAAAATGATTTCTAAATCGCCCCGATTGTAATTTCTTTGGCGTTGATGAAATGATATTCTACACTAAAAAAGTTCATGCTTTTCTCTTTTAGAATCAGTCATTTAAAAAATAAAATGTTAAAAACTTTTTTTTTACGATTTTTCAAAAAATACTCCAACTTTTATTTAAATACTTAATAATTTCTTTATTTATAAAAATAATTTCACAAAACTTTTTTTCCGTGTGTAGAAGGATATTATCCGTAATCTGTACAAAGATTGAAAAAATTACTTAAAATTATGGCTTAGAAAAAATTGTGTTTTTTCGTTTTCCCTTTTGCGAGAAATATTTAAGCATTATTTTTTTGTAACATTTTTTGTTTAAAAAATTACCGTTGTTTTAATCGATATATGAAAATTGAAGGCATTAACTTAAAAATGAAGCCCGAAAAAAAATTGAAATTTTAACAAATAACGCATTTTTCAATAGCCGAGGGTTTGGCGGTGAAAACCTGTTTGGCGTCAAACAACTTTTTTCTCTCTGCCCGTCCCGTTTGATGAAAGGTTACACTAGAAAAGAAAATGTGCCTTTAAATATTGAAAATCACCAGATTTGGTGAAATTGAATATCTCTTACTTTTATTTTAAAGGCCTTTTCACTCCTTATTCCCGAAGATTTCGCGTCCCGAACGTTTAAGAGGAACGGCCATATTTCCAGCTTACCTTAATCCAACAGATGGCGTTGTTTACGCAACTCGGATGACGTCAAGCGATAGTAGCGCCAAAAAGATAACCCGTCCGTTACTATAGCAACTTGTGGTTAAGAAATGATTGGAAACCAGATATAGTCGGTTTCAGAACGCATGCGCGGGTACGGTAAAATAAACAAACTATTCAACTTTTGGAATTGCCGAGGAAATGGGTTGCGCGCAGTCTTTTTTTTTTTTTTTAAATCCGTGCAAATATTTTGTGATATCCATAGGTGATGAGGGCCGAACAAATTACGTTTACATTTTCTTGGGTATCATAAACATTGCCCATAGGGTTAAAGAATAAAGATGGAATATTTGTCTTAGCGTATTTAATTCAATTTTTTGTTTTGATGGGTATGTAATAAATTTCTTTCTGCTCATATCTTAGATACAAATTGTATTTGAAGTACTGTATAAGAATACTCATCTGAAATAATCATTTCAATTTGATTCTTTTCACAAAGAAAATCGTATTACTTTTCTAAGAAAATAACCTAGAGCAATTTTTCACAAATAGTTTGTATAATTCTGTTTTCAAACACATATATTTCTTGTTTACAAATTAATGTTATTATTTCTGATACGCGCCTGAAAATATGACAAAATTTCACTTTAAATTACAGTCGTCACTAAACACGAAAAGTTCGTTATTTGGAAAATTTCATTGAAATGATTTATCTTTCAATATGGTTTAAAACCACTTAAAACAAATTTTAAATTCACATAACTATACATTATTATAAAAGGTAATTGTTCCGCACACCTGCTTTTTGTAGGTTAATATCTATTTATTTTACATATCTTACCTATGAAATTCAGCTAGGAAAACAGGGGATAAAAACAACTTTGTCAGAAATGCTCAATATATATTTCCAACTTTAAAAAAGTACTTTTGTATTATGATTGGCGAAATTTTAATAACATTTTTCAATATTAAATACAAGTAATTTTAAACAGTACATATTTTGTGACCAGTAATTTTAAGAGTAAAATGTCCTTCAATAATTTTGTTTTGAGTTTTTTCGTTTTTAAAAATGTTTTCTCTCATTCCCCACGCATCTTTTGCGGTGCGAAAACTTACCTCATCAGGCATGTTTTTTCATACAATTCAAGTCTGTAATGGTTTCAAATGATTTTACTTGCTCATTACATCACATGTAGGTCCAGAAATATTTTCAAAAATGAGAAAAAAAATCGAATCCCAGAGAAGTTCGATAAATGGAAATACACTTAGCTATTTATTGGAGGTTGTTGACGAAAATCATAAAATGTTCTTAGTTCTAGGAAAAAGTTCGCAGAAATAGAAATTCATAGGAATAGAGGTTCGCAAAATGGAGAGCCAAAACTATATTATATTCATCGAATTAATTTCCCAAATTTAAGCTTCCTTTTTATTACACTTCTTTAAATCGGTATGGAATTGAAAACCTGTTTCCTTGTTGAATTTTTAATAAATGTTCTTATAGATAATCGAGAAAAGCATGAATATTGTTAAATTTGGAAACCTGGGAATATGTGAACATTTTTTAAAATATAAACTTAAATGTTTTAAAAACTAGCTAGAGTTCTCAGATCTAGAATTTATATAAAACTTTTTATAGAACAGATATATAAGTATCTTCAAAAATTTTAAAGATTATCTTAAACAGAAAAAAATTTATTGAATAGAAAACCCTTTCATATCTTCCAAAATGAAAATCTAGGAAAAACACATAAAAATTTGTAAGGCATAAAACAGAAACTAATAATGTCTGTAAATCCTACAATTTTTAATACGTTT
Source organism: Trichonephila inaurata madagascariensis (assembly GCA_019973955.1). Classification (NCBI taxonomy): domain Eukaryota; kingdom Metazoa; phylum Arthropoda; class Arachnida; order Araneae; family Nephilidae; genus Trichonephila; species Trichonephila inaurata. The sequence goes on along the minus strand of BMAV01001363.1, from coordinate 36,014 downwards.
TTCAACTGAAGAAAGGTTGTAAAATAGCTTGTAATTTTCTATAGGGGCAAAAATAGTTTTAACCTACTCAAATTTATATCATACTTAGGAGCTAATCTCTGACCAATGTAATAGGCGTAGTAAGCAGCAAATACATTGTATTGTTGTTACTAAAATCAATAGCCTTTCATATGAATCAAAGGCGCGTTTTACTTTACATATGCAGCATAGAATAAGTCTAATTGCCATACATCAGTGTTCCGCAACCTTTTTATTGTCGCGGACCGGTCAGCGTTTGTTAATTTTGCGGCCTTCACAGGGGAAGGAAGGACGTTGATTGCTATTTTTAGACTGTTTTTGATTTAATAATTTTTAATTTAATTGTATATAATCGTGACTTCAGAATAAAATATGGTTACACCAAAAAATGAATATAAAGGGTGTGACATCTCTCACGTTCTTCTTCTAACATAACTCCTACGTTCTTTGACGGCCACGATTAATGGCAAAACTTATCAAACACAAATCCAAGAAGTAAAAACGAAGCAACAATGCAAATAAGATAACCTTTAAAATGATAGAAAGTTTAGTGAGCAAAAAATGGCAATTTAGAGAAAGCTTAGTTCGAAACAGGTGGAAGTGTAATTAGAAGGCCTACCAAGGGATCACGGAGATTCCACCAGTTGTACAAGGGGCATACTATTGTAATCGAGCCTAACCTGAATATCTGAAGTGGATTGGATCGTTGATTATTCCTCCAAGGTAGGAAGATTGTATTCTGAACGTTAGTATATTATTATGAATGGAAGTATTAGAGCGGACCTAATTAGTTATATTGATAAGTGATCTAATTGCGATCTGACTTAATTAAATCGGCGTACTTTGGTTTTATTCTCTCATATAAGTTTGTTCGTTATCTAAGTAATTTAAGTTGATTCTTAATAAAGTCATATTAAAATTATAGAATGTCTCATCCTTCCCGAGATGATACACCTCAACTTGCATGGAAACCCCAAGACAGCTATCGACAGATGGCTATATCACAAAGAGTTTAACAAAGAGGGTATAAAGTGATTTTCATGAAAGTAGCCCAAACCCAAGAAAAATATACCACAGTAAATAATACACAGTAATACTTTAATATTTCTTGTGCGGACTAGTATAATTTATCCATGGACCGGTACCGGTCCTCGGACCGGGGGTTGCGGAACACTGCCATACATCACTTTGACACTATTGGTACTGCACTTCATGGTGAGCTGTTCTGTGATAAAGGTTTAAATTTTTTGATAAGTATGTAATTATCTTTTTATGGATCATGTCTAGAAAAGGATTTAAATTAATTATTTATAAAGTTTCATTTTAAATTGGTCTTTTAAATAAAATAACGTAAGTATATACATACATATACATTACATACGTTCAATAAAAGTATATTACTGACTAGAATTAATGAAATTATATACTGATGTATAAAATAACACTTTGTTTTAAGCAGATTTAAGCCTTTATTAGTATATGTATTTTATGTTACCTTAATATTTGAATGTGCCGCGTTCATTGAAGATATTTAATTAATGTAACTTTTTAATAAATCAGCCTGACCGCTGTATTTTAAAAATGTGAAGAAGCCAACGAGATGATTCTTTGGGATGACAAAAAGAAGAAAAATCTTTGGGAGGAGTAGAGAGTACTTTCAAACAGCTAAAGGAAACACAATAACAGCTAAAGGAATGCACAAGTTTTTCTTGCACTATTGTACGATGAGCAATTTTCGTCTTTGAACAGTAAAGAAGGGCAAACGGGGGGCGAGCAGTCGTAAAAACCACAGATTGGGCTTCTATCCCTCCCCCTCCATTGCGGAGGGACCAAGAGGGAGACACCAGATATTTTTGTCTTCAGTTTATGTCGTTTAAATGGAATTCTTAATTTTACAGTTTTGTTGTATTTTTCATGAATACCGAAATAACATTAATTTATAAAATAAGAAATGGAAATGTAAGTTAAAAGATTATAACAATTTATGAAAAAGTGCTCTAATGACCATTTTCACAGAAAAATGACGTTTTCTTTTAAAAGACTCGTATAGAAACTTATTATGTTCTGGATGAGTGTTTATTATAAGGCAATTCACAGAAATTCAAATTTAAGAACAATTTGTTTCTACCATCTACATTTTCTTAAACAGGATACCATATAATGTAGCCTATTTTCTGTGTTACTACATTAAATGAAACTGTTATTTGGTTATGAAACACACACATGCGTAAAAATTAAACAATATGTTTGAAATGAATTAGGGGAAAGGAGCTTATCATTTTCTTTAAGACCAAAATCGTTTTAACCTACAATTATATTATATAGGAGCTTTAATCTCTCATTGTTATCGAATGACATTAACATCAAATTATTATTATTGTTACTAAAATTAACAGTATGCGACTTAAAACTTAATTTTCATTTACATGGCCACAACACAGAATATGTCAGGTGTATTGTTATGCGACACTTTTATCAACGATATAATTCAGAATTCGAGGAATACGTAATTATTCGAATCTCGGCGTACACATGAACGATGAATAGTGAGTGAATATTAACGTCGCACTGTACAGCTACACGAGGGCTTTTGTTGACGGACCACGTAATTTTGAACCATGGTCAAGTGACTTGGAAGACACCTGAGCTGGCACCCTTCTCTAACTACCTCACCACACCAACGGGAGGACGTTTGATATCGACAAATATAACGTACATCGTTGCAATACGACGGTCTTTAGTGGTACTGGCTCGAACTCGTGACAAGGCCAGCCAACGATCGACCGCATAACCACTCGACTACCGCTACCACATATTACATGTTCAAACCTCCTCAGTGGGTGTGGTATGGAAGTTAGTAGTAGAGAGGGGTAGCTCAGGTGTCGTTCTCGTCACTTTTATTATGGTTCATAATTAGAATCGGTGCCAAAAGTCCTCGATTAACTGAAAAAAAAGTACGACGTTAATATTCCCTCACTCAACCCTTATTAAAAGTTGTATTTTATGTTATTAATAATTGTGCAAAATTTTTATTAATTGTGCGGTTATTGAAAAAGATATTTAATTAACATAGTAACTCTTATATAAATCAATTCAAATGATTGAATAAAAATATGAAGTGACCAGGGAATTGATTGTTTGGGATATCAAAAATAAATAAATAAATAAAAATTGCTTTGCTCCCATAAAAATAATTTTTCTAACGAACTTCAGTAGTAAAGTATGAGTTAAAAGCCATTTCCTTGAAAAGAACCGATTATTCTCACAGAATTTTTCTCTTTTATCAGGCCCGCTTTTCCGCTTAGGCGAGCTAGGCACATGCCTAGGGCGCAAGAGATTTGGGAGCACTAAAAATTGGAGGGTGAAAAAAAGAGAAAAAATTAAAATTTTAGAGAAAGTACAACACCTAGTATTTATTAACAAGGCAATTATTCTCTTTCATTTTTATACCTAAATTATCAAATCTTCATTTCGCTATCGGCGAAATTATTATGTAAATCGCTTGGCTTTTCTTCCTCAAATCATATTTTGTTTCATGTTTACTGTTATTAAGTTGTGTTCTCAAAACTCGAAATAAAATCTTTATCGCTGCGTCTCTCAAACTGTAGGGCGCCCTCCCCCAGGAGGGTGTGATAACCCTACTTTGGGGGCAGGTATATCGCGAAAAATCGAAAATAAAAGATTTAAAATAATTATCAATTTAATAAAATAATTTACAATTTAAAATAATTATAAAGTGTGTGTGTGTGAAATACATTCTTAAATAAGAAGCAAATGAAGTACACATTCACACTGATGTAATACACACTACTTATAAATGTATCAAAACTGCACAAAATTATTTAATAATTAATTTATCAATATTCAATTAAAACAAGTTTAGTAATTACTATAGTGACTCCCCTAGGCTTGTCATATATACAAACAATGTTTATCTTGATAGTGGTACGGTTTATAGTTAAAGTTGTATTGTATTGTGGTTTTACCATCAAAAGAACATTATAATTGCATTCAATACATTGTACGAAGGGGTCTGCGATGAAAATTATGACTGGAATTGGATCGCAAATATTGAAAGTTTGAAGCACTGCTTTATCGAAATGTACAACACTCTTTTGTGACCGTGGTAGCCAGTGGGTATAGGTATCGGATCGTGGCTGGCTTTGTCACGAGTTCGAGCTTGACTTTCACTAAAGACCCGCCATTGTAGGGCAGCGATGGACGCTAAATCTGTCGAGAGCTGAAACGTCCTCCCGTTGGTGTGGTGGGGTCGTTTAAAGAGGGGAGTGCCAGCTCAGGTGTCGTCCACGTTACTTGACCATGGCTCAAAATTACGAGATTTGTGATCAATAGCCCTTTTGTTGCTTTGTAAAGCAACTTTAAACATCAAATGACAATTCCGGGGTTTTTTCACCCACTAAGAAAGTACACACACCACGATAGTGGTCTTCAAACTGTGTTCCACGATACATGCCCAGAGGTTCCACGAGTCACAATAAATAAATCGAAAAAAAATTATGAATGTGTATGCAAAATAGATTCACGTTCTCTATATGAAGTTTGCATCCCACAAGAATTTAAAAGCTCACTCCTGTCATTAAGAGCGAAAATTTTATTTCAACATAATAACTTTATTTTGCAATACTTTTAAACTTTTATTATAATATAATAAAAGATATTTAAAAAATGTGTTTTATTTTTTTATATTACCTAATAGATTGTAAAAATTTTATTGTTTACACTCCAGGTTCCACTGAGATAATTGTATAGTCGTTAGTACAATGTTTTTGCAGAAACTGAAATAGTTTTCCAATGGAAGGGATGCACTTTAAGACATTTGTTGGAAAACACCTACAATAAAGGGAGAGGTAATGACTTATCGACCTTTCAACAGATTTGATGTCAAACTTTAAATTTAAGCACATGAAAAGCTCCTAAATCTTTTGTTTTGGAAATTCATACAAAATACTCAGTATTCCCTCTAAACATTTTAATCCCATTCAGAACAAATGTGTACAAGTGAAAAATATTTCTTGGCATAAGTGGCTACAAAAGAAACAAAATTATACCAAAGGAATAAATTAAGCTCAGAATATGTAATGCGATTACAGTTAATTTCAATCGGCAGACTTCGACGGTTTATGCAATGAAAAAATCTAAATTACATATTTTAGTTACTAAACATGATGAATGGGTGGAGTGGCTTCCTGGATCACCGATTAATATTATTAATTAATAAATTATATTAAAAGTATATTAAAATTTTTAATAATCGATGCAATGCTTTTTTAATTGCCTTTACAAAAAGTGTATGTGGAATAGGGTTCGACAAAATGCTTTTCTAGTTCTAGGGGGCTTCACAAAGACTTTTCTATTAGTTCTAGAGACGTGGTGGCCAACCCGTGGCACGATCACAGTTGTAACAGCGGGGGCACGCAAAGAGACATACTGAAAAATTAAAGAAATTGAATGCATAATAATAAATAATTTTCTACAATTTTATTGAAGTGGGGTTGTCTCAGACAAAAGTCTCAAAATTTGGATCAAAAAATATGTTTTGTGTGAATAAATGTTTTCTATGAACATAATAAAATAAATATTACTCATATAACTAGCTGATGTACACTTATAATAACTAATTTTGTTACTTAGCATTTGCAAAAGTTAATCTAATATATAGATGACTTGGTAAAAAAGTAATTCGAAAAAAAGCAGCATTAAGTAAATACTAACTGTTTTAATAATTATTTAAAATTAAATGTTCAAGTTACTCATTTTTATTTTTTCATACCTAACTTAACTGAATTATGAACCAGTAAAAAAGTTTATTTAACAATAAAACCTAAATTTGCACTTCATCTACGATTTTTTAAAATTTCTTGCATTAAAAAATGTGTATTTACTTAAAAATTCCATAAACCTAAAATAATTTTTTTTTTACTTTTCTATGGCTGTTTTGGTGGAAATGTTGAAAACGGCACTCGTAATTATTTTTTATCAAATCGTGGTACTCTTCTCGAAAAGTTGGCCACCCTGTTCTTGAAGCTCTGTGAGTATATAGAAAAAGTTTGAGACCACAGTTCCCAGAGCAAGGCCATCTAGAAAGGACCAGGCCGTGACAGCTTTTGATGACGTCACGAAAGGAGGAGAGCTTTTCTACGCGCATTCGCTCACCAGCAGGGAATAAATAAGAAGCTTTGAAGACATTTATTTCTTTTTCATGCCATAGGCTAAATTTCCACATTTATATTGATTATTTTTAATTCTCACTGGAGAATATTTTCTGATGAAAGTTATGCATTAATACGCTAGGAGATGATGCATAATATTTTCCAAGGGACAAAATCTGCTCATGATAGGCTCCTAACGGTATAAGAAAAATCTAAGAAAAACTGACTCAATGTAAAATAATTTTGCAATCAGATAAAATAAAAAAAATAAAACATTTGCTTGCAAGAAAATTCAAAAATTAGAGCAATACAGGCATATTAATAAAAAATCATGTGAATTTAGAAACATTTTGTTGGAGTTCCTTTTTTCTAATGAGAGCGAGCATTTTTATGCTCATAGGAATCAATGAATCATAACAAAGAAAAGAATTATAAAAATGCATGCAAAAATATATACAAATATAGAAATGACAAACAGTTTAGACACCATATAGTAATATTATATAGTAAAAATAGATTCTAGATTATACGTTAAAATATTCAATTTTCATTCATTCAATATTCAAAAAATTTTAAAATAATTTCAATCTAATAAAATAAACAAAAAACCCAAAACCGTTTCCCCACATTCGGGCCCCAAAAATAAAACTTGAAGCTTAAAACTCACCCCTACACAATTAGTTATTTCTTATTGCAGGGATGACACCTACCCGATGTCTGGTTTTGGTGTAACTATTCTAAAAAGTACTGAATAGACTACGATGTGACACATAAAGCATTTCATCGCACAAACACAATACACCAAATTACATAGCAAAGTTTTTGTACATGTAGAGAAAGAACAGAGCAGCAACATAATTACGTCATTAGTTTAACGCTGATTGTTTGGAGAGGCGATGCCATTCGCAACAGTAGGCGTAAACATTTGAATACCTCTTAAATTTTTTTCAAATGATTACCAACGGGAGTATTCTAATTGGTGATGGTTAAATGGAAAAGTACTAATGATATTTCTCTTATGATTTCCTCATAAAGGTAATCAAGTAATAAAGATTCAAATATGGGCTTTCAAAACCATATATATCCATATGGCCGTTCCTCTTAAGAGGAACGGCCATATTTTCAAAAACTACCTTTATCCAACAGATGGCGTTGCTTGCAACTCGGATGACGTCAAAGCGATAAAGTTTGTAAAAAGATAACCCTTCGTTACTATAGCAACGGGGTGTGGTTAAGAAATGATTGACAGATATAGTCGGTTTCAGAACGCATGCGCAGTTGCAGTAAAATAAACAAACTATTCAACTTTTAGAATTGCCGAGGAAATGGGTGCGCAGTCTTCTTTTCTTTTTTTTTAATCCGTGCAAATATTTCGGGATATCCACAAGTGAATGAACAAGTACGTTTACATTTTCTTGGGTATCATAAACATTGCCCATAGGGTTAAAAATAAAGATGGAATATTTGTCTTAGCGTATTTAATTCAATTTTTTTTTGTTTGATAGGTATGTAATAAATTTCTTTCTGCTCATATCTTAGATACAAATTGTATTTGAAATTGCTATGTAAGAATTCTCATCAGGAAATAATCATTTTCAATTTGAGTCTTTCACAAAAAAATGTTACTTTTCTAAGAAAATAACCTAGAGTCATTTTTTCACAAATAGTTTGTATAATTCTGTTTTCAAACACATCTATTTCTTGTTCTAAGAATTTATGTTATTATTTCCGATACGCCTGAAAATATGACAAAAATTTCATTAAATTACAAGTCGTCACTAAACCTGAAAAAAAATTCGTTATTTGGAAAATTTCGTGAAATGATTTATCTTTCAACATAGTTTAAAAACCACTTAAAATAAATTTTAAATTCACATAACTATACATTATTATAAAATTAATTGTTGACACACCTTTTTTGTAAGTTAATATCTATTTATCTTACCTATCAAAAAGAATTTGGCTAGAAAAGCAGTTGAAAAAAACAACTTTGTCAAGAAATATACTCAGTATTTCCAACTATAAAAAATTACTTTTGTATTATGATTAACGAAAATTTTTAAAAACATTTTAAATTTTTAAGCCTACAAGTAATTTTAAACATGCATATTTTATGGCCAGTAATTTTAAGAATGCGTGTCCTTCAATTTAACTACTGGTTAAGTCTATTAATTTTGTTTTGAGTTTTTTTTTTTTAAATGTTTTTCCTCTTTCCCTCGCATCTTTGCAGTGCACGAAATACCCTCATCAGGCGTATTTTTCACACAATTCAAGTCTAATCGTTTCAAATGATTTTACTTGCTCATTACATCACATGAAGGCCCAGAAATATTTCAAAACAAAGAAAAAAAAAATCGAATCCCAAAGGAAAGTTCGATAAATGGAAAATGCACTTAGCTATTTGTGTGAAGGTTATTTGACGAAAAATCATAAAATGTTCTTGGTTCCAGGAAAAGTTCGTGAAATAGAGAAATTCCAAGATAGGAGGTTCCAAAATGGAGGCCGACTTTATTATATTCATCGAATTAATTTCCAAATTAAGCTTCCTTTTTATTACACTTCCTTAAACTGGAAATGGAATTGAAAACCTGTTTCTTTGTTAAAATTTTAATAAATTTTCCCTTTGTAGATAATCCGAGAAAAAGCATGAATATTGTTAAATTTGGAAACCTGGAAGAAATATGAACATTTTTAAAATATAAACTTTATAATGTTTTAAAAAACTAGCTAGAGTTCTCATTTCTAAATTTATATAAAACTTTTATAGAACAGAACTATATATATATATATGAGTATCTTCAAAAAATTTCAAAATTATCGTGAACAGAAAAAAAATTTTATTGAATAGAAAACCCTTTCATATCTTCCAAAATGAAAATCTGAGAAAAACACATATAAAATTTGTAAAGGCATAAAACAGAAACTAATAACATCTGTAAATCTCTAATTTTTAATGCTTTTTCCAAATTTAAAAAGAAGGTTGTAAAATAGCTTGTAATTTACTATGGAAAAATCGTTTTAACCTATAATTATATCATATAGAGCTAATCTCTGACTGCAATGTAATGGTATTAAAAAAAATCATTATTATTGTTGTTACTAAAATCAGTAACTGTATGAATCAAAACTTGAATTTTACTTTACATATGCAGCATAGAATAAGTCTAATTATCGTACATCAATTTGACACTATTAGTACTGCAATTCATGGTTAGCTGTTCTGTGATTAAATGGTTTAATTTTTTTGATAAGTATGTAACTATCTTCTTACGGATAATGTTTAATAAAAAGGATTTGAATTAATTATTTATAAAGTTTCATTTTTAAAATTGGTCTTTTAAATAAAATAACCTAGTATATATACATTACATACGTTCAATAAAAGTATATTAATCACTAGAATTAATGAAATTATATACTGATGTATAAAATAATACTTTGTTATAAGCAGATTTAAGCCTTTAATAGTATATGTATTTTTATGTTACTAATAAATTTTGAATTGTGCATTCATTGAAGATATTTAATTAACGTAGTAACTCTTTTATAAATCAATACAAATAATTGGATTTTAAAAATATGAAAAACCCAACTAGCTGATTCTTTGGGATGACAAAAAAGAAGAAAAAAAAATTCTTTGGGATTAGAAATTACTTTCATAACAGCTAGAATGCACAAGTTTTATCTTGAATAATGAACGATAAGCAATTTTCCTCTTTGAAAAGTGAAGAAGGGCAAACGGGGGTCAAGCAGTCGTAAAAATCACAAGTTTGGGGCTTTTTCCCCCACCATTGTGGAGGGACTAAGAGGCCCCAGATACTTTTGTTTTCCCAGTTTATGTCGTTTAAAATGGAATTCTTAGTTACACAGTTTTGTCGTATTTTCATGAATACCAGAAATAATAACATTAATTTATAAAATAAGAAATGGAAATGTGGTTAAAAAAAGATTATAACAATTTATGAAAAAGTGCTCTAATGACCATTTTCACAGAAAAATGACGTTTTCTTTTAAAAGACTCGTATCGAAACTTATTATGTTCTCGATGAGTGTTTCTTATAAGGCAATTCAGAAATTCAAATTTAAGTACAATTTGTTTCTACCGTCTACATTTTCTTAAACAGGATACCACGTAATGTAACCTATTTTCTGTGTTACTACATTAAATGAAACTGTTATTTGGTTATGAAACACACACACACACATGCGTAAAAATTAAACAATATGTTTGAAATGAATTCGGAAAGGAGCTTATAATTTTCTTTAAGAACAAAAAATCGTTTTAACCTACAATTATATTATATAGAAGCTAATCTCTCATTGTTATCGAATGACATTAACATCAAATTATTATTATTGCTACTAAAATTAATAACGGTATGCGACTTAAAACTGAATTTTCATTTACATGTAAACCCGGGTATGTCAGGTGTATTGTTATGCGACACTTTTATCAACGATGTAATTCAGAATTCGAGAATACGTAATTATTCGAATCTCGGCGTACACATGAACTATGAATAGTGAGTGAATATTCGCGCACTGTACAGCTAAAAGGGTTTGGCGACGCACCACGTTTGAACCATGGTCAGTGACGTGGACGACATCTGAGCTGGCACCCTCTCCCTACCCCTCACCACCCAACGGAGACGTTTGAGCTCTCGACAAATATACCGTGCATCGTTGCCATACATGGTGGGTCTTAAGTGGTACTGGGCTCGAACTCGTGACAAGGCCAGCCAAAGATCCGATACCTTAACCACTCGACTACTGCTGCCACATATCTAGAATCAAACCTCCTCCAGTGGGTGTGGTGAGGAAGTTAATAGAGGGGGGTAGCTCAGGTGTCGTCCTCGTCAATTGATTATGGTTCATAATTAGGAGATCGGTTGCCAAAAGTCCTCGATTAACGAAAAAGTACGACGTTAATATTCCCTCACTCAACCCTTATTAAATATTCTATTTTTATGTTATTAATAATTGTGCAAAATTTTTATTAATTGTGCGGTTATTGAAAAAGATATTTAATTAACATAGTAACTTTTATATAAATCAATTCAAATGATTGGAATAAAAAAATATGAAGTGACCGAAACTGATTGTTTGGGATAATAAAAAATAAATAAATAAATAAAATTGCTTTGCTCCCATAAAAATAATTTTTCTAACAGGCTTCAGTAGTAAAAGTATGAGTTAAAAGCCATTTCCTTGAAAGAACCGATTATTCTCATAAATATCTCTCTTTATCAGGCCCGCTTTTCCGCTTAGGCGAACTAGGCACATGCCTAGGGCTCAAGATATTTGAGATGGCAAAAAATTGGAGGGTGAAATAAAGAAAAAAAATTAAAATTTTAGAGAAAGTACAACACCTAGTATTTATTATAACAAAGCAATTATTCTCTTTCATTTTTATACTTAAATTATCAAATCTTCATTTCGCTATCGGCCAATTTATTATGTAAATCGCTTGGCTTTTCTTCCTCAAATCATATTTTGTTTCATGTATACTGTTATTAAGTTGTGTTCTCAAAACTCGAAATAAAATCTTTATCGCAGCGTCTCTCAAACTGTAGGGCGTCCCTTTCCCAGGAGGGTGTGATAACCCTACTTTGGGGAGCGAGCATATCAAGAAAAATTGAAAATAAAAGATTTAAAATAATTATCAATTTAATAAAATAATTTACAATTTTAAATAATTATAAGGTATGTGTTTGAAATACATTCTTATATAAGAAACAAATGAAGTACACATTCACACTGATGTAATACACACTACTTATAAATGTATCAAAACTGCACAAAGTATTTAATAATTAATTTATCAATATTCAATTAAAAACAAGTTTAGTAATTACTAGTGACTCCCCTGTACTTGTCATATACAAAACTTAATGTTTATCTTGATAATTAGTACGGTTTATAGTTAAAGTCGTATTGTATTGTGGTTTTACCATCAAAGTACATTATAATTGCATTCAATACATTGTACGAAGGGGTCTGCGATGAAAATTATGACTGAAATTGATCGCAAATATTGAAAGTTTGAGAAGCACTGCTTTATCGAAATCTACAGCACTCTTTTGTGACCGTGGTAGCCGAGTGATATAGGTATCGGATCGTGGCTGGCTTTGTCACGAGTTTGAGCCCAGTACCACTAAAGACCCGCCGTGTAGGGCAGCGATTGACGCTAAATCTGTCGAGAGCGGGAACGTCCTCCCGTTGGTGTGGTAAGGTCGTTAGGAGAGGGGAGTCCCAGCTTATAGGTGTCGTCCACGTCACTTGACCATGGTTCAAAATTACGAGGTTTGGGATCAATAGCCCTCTTGTTGCTTTGTGGAGCAACGTTAAACATCAAATGACAAATCCGGGTTTTTCACCCACTAAGAAAGTATACACACCACGACAGTGGTCTTCAAATTCTGTTCCATGGAACCCTGGAGTTCCACGATACATGCCCAGGGGTTCCACGAGTCACAATAATAAAACGAAAAAAAAATTATAAATGTGTATGCAAAATGGATTCACTTTTCTTATATGACGTTTGCATCCCCACAAGAATTTAAAGCTCATTCCTGTCATTAAGAAACTGAAAATTTTATTTCAACATAATAATTTTATTTTTCAATTATTTTTAAACTTTTATTATAATATAATAAAAGATATTAAAAAATGTGTTTTATTTTTATATATTACCTAATAGATTGTAAAAGTTTTATTGTTTACTCTCCCGGGTTCCACGAGATTATTGTATACTCGTTAGTACAATGTCTTGCAAAACTAAATAGTTTTCCAGTGGAAAGTGCACCCATTGACATTTGTTGGGAAAAAACCTACAATAAGGGAGTGGTAACGACTTATCGACCTTTCAACAGATTTGATGTCCAAACTCTAAATTTAAGCAGGAAAAGCTCCTAAATCTTTTGTTGCAAATTCATACAAAATACTCAGTATACCTCTAAACATTTTAATCCCATTCAGAACAATGTGTACAAGTAAAAATATTTCTTGGCATAAGTGGCTACAAAAAATAAAGTTTTAGGGAAAAAATTAAGCTCAGAATATATAATGCATTACAGTTTTAAATTTTATTGGGCTTAGACTTCGACGGTTTTGTGTGAAAAAACAAGTACATATTCTAGTTATTAAATATAATGAATGGGTGGGTGAAACCTGGATCACAGATTAATATTATTAATTAATTAATTATATTAAAAGTAGATTAAATTTTTAATAATCGATGCAATACTTTTTTTAAATTGCCTTTACAAAAATGTGTGGAATAGGGTTCGAAAAATAACTTTCTAGTTCTAGGGTTCACAAAAGACCTTCAGTTCTAGGGCATGGCCCACCCCTGTTTTAGGCAGTTGTAACGGGGCACCAGAGACAATGAAAAGTTAAAAGAAATTGAATGCATAATAATAAATAATTTTCTGCAATTTTATTGAAATGGGGTTGTCTCAGACAAAAGTCTCAAAATTTGGATCAAAATATGTTTGTGTGAATAAACGTTTTCTGCTATGAACATAATATAAATATTATTCAAACAGCTAGCTGATGTGCACCTATAATAACCTAATTTTTTACATCAAAAGTTAATCCTAATATAGATGACATGTAAAAAAAAAGTAATTCAAAAAGCCACATTAAGTAAATACTAACTGTTTAATAATTATTTAAAATTAAATGTTTCAAGTTACTCTTTTTATTTTGTACCTAACTTAACTGAATTGAACCTGTAAAAAGTTTATTAACAATAAAACCCCAAATTTGCACTTCATCTTATTTTTAAATTTTTTTTCATTAAAAAATGTGCTATTTGCGTAAAAATTCCATAATAAGCCTATAAGTATTTTTTTTTCTATATTTGTTTGGTGGAAATGTTGGAAACGGCACTCGTAATTATTTTTTATCAAATTGTGGTACTCTTCCCGAAAAAGTCTGCCACCTCTGTTCTTGAAGCTCCGTGAGTATATATAGAAAAAGTTTTAAGACCACTGTTCCCCCAGAGTCACCCCATTATCAGTGCTAAAAATAGAGTCTCCCTCTCCCCCTCAGAGCTGTCCTGTTCAAAGGATTCCCTTTCTACCGGTCATTCTAAAATTTAAGCAAAGACTAACAGTCAGCTGATCTCAAGGTCACTTGACCGTTGCCTTTTCCAAAAAGGGTGTCATGGGAGTGGTTTCTTGACGTAGTTCTAGGTTACTTTATTTTTAACCCCCACCCCTTTTCCCTGAAAAAAAACAAAATTATTGTTTCTGAAAGTGATTAAAGTCATTATTCGTGTTGCAAAATATTCTTTTTCTAAAATATGATTATTAATGTGTACTTAAGCAGTTTTGCTAATTTTATTCTAAAAATAACGTTTTAAAAATTTTGCACGTAGATTGCATACACATGGTGCCATCTGCAGATTTTGTAATAAAACTTGCCAAATATGGTGGTCAAAAAATTCTGGAAGCAAGGATATATGTATTTTTCGTAATTTTAAAATTTTCTAGACTATTTCTGACATTTCTACATTTCAAGGCGGATTTATATGAGTAATTTACGCTCTCAGCAAAAGTTTTACTCCTGAAAAATGCGATTTCATTGTGCAAAAGTACCTTAACCATGTCAGTACATTTGGCAGTCCCCTTTAAACAGTGCTATGATATTGGGAAATCGAAACTTCTTTTGATTTTTCAATGACTGTTTAAAATTCAGCTAATTTTTTTGACTTATTATAAGTTTTATTTTGAAAAATTCGCAAAATATTTTTCTTGATTGATAGAACTATGTGCAAGTATCCCTTTCTTTAGCCACCCGCGTCAAGGCCATCTAGAAAAGGACTAGGCCGTGACAGCATTTTGATGACGTCACGAAAGGAGGGAAAGCTTTTCTACGCGCATTCGCTCTGTGAGGAATATAAAGCTTTGAACATTTATTTCTTTTCATGCCATAGGCTAAGATTTCCGCATTTATATTGATTATTTTTTTTTTAATTCTTACTGAGAATATTTTCTGATGAAAGTTATGCATTAATACGCTAGAATGATGCATAATATTTTCCCGGAAAAAGGGACAAAATCACTCATGAAAGGCTTCTAACAGTATAAGAAAAGTCTAAGAAAAAACTGGCTCAATGTAAAATAATTTCAATCAGATAAAATAAAAAATAACAAACATTTACTTGCAAAGAAAATTTGAAAAGTAGAGCATTAGAGGCATATTAATAAAAAAATCATGTGAGTTTAGAAACATTTTGCTGGAGTTCCTTTTTCCTGTGAAATGACATTTTTTATGCTCATAGAATCAATGAATCATAAAAAAAGAAAATTATAAAAAATGCATGCAAAATATATTCAAATATAGAAATGACAAACAGTTTTAGACACCATAGTAATATTATATAGTAAAATATATAGATTCTAGATTATACGTTAAAAATATTCAATTTTCATTCATTCAATATTCAAAAATTTTAAAATAATTTCAATCCAATAAAATAAAAAAGAAAATAGGAAAAGTAAAGTATTTGAGGCATATTATTATAAAAAATACATAAAAAAATATATACAAATATAGAAATGACAAACAGTTCTAGATACCACAGTAATTATATAGTAAAAATAGATTCTAGATTATATGTTAAAAATATTCAATTTTCATTCATTCAATATTCAAAAATTTTAAAATAATTTCAATTCAATAAAATAAAAAAGAAAATAGGGAAAGTAAAGTATTTGAGGCATATTATTACATAAAAAATGCATATGACATGAACAGTTTAGACACCATAATAATTACATAGCAAATATAGGATGTTAAAAATATATATACATTAGTAAATACACTTACCTATAAATTATCAGAAAAAAAAACTTTTCATGGAATATATCATTAATGAGGCAACGTACTGATTAGTTTCGAATTTTGAATCATTTGCATTTGTGATGATATTATTTAAATTATTAACTACATTATTTTTATGCATATGCATTAAAATTCAATATTATGCTATGGTAAAAATATCTAAAAATCAAACAAAAGTTTTGAAATTAAAAAAATAACATTTTACATACTTTGAATGCTAAAATCTTTATGAAAATAATTAAAAAAAATATCGTAAATAAATAAATAATTTTTCTTCAAATAATAGTTATATGAACAATTACACACGTTCATAAAATGTATGTAGTATAAAAAAATTACAAGGATATAAATGCAGAATGAATAAAATACGAATTGATAATTGAATATTTAAATAAATAAAACAGAAAAATATAAAAAGCAAACATTAATTTAATTGGCCTTAAATTTCTTCATTTTTCGGTTATCCTTCACGGTTAAAATTTCTTCACTGCACTTTTTTGAATAATTATTTAAGCATATGTTCCCAAATGTAACGAATACTTTTTAAAATATGAAAATGCAGGAATGTTAAAATTTTACACAAGGTGAATGAAACGAATGCAAGCATTCCACAACTCTTTAATTTCCCAGATACGCTTCTGTTATGCTTGTAAAGCAAGATAATTGGCAATCAACTTTAAGAAACTTCGCGATTCGAATGTTTTCGATATTAACAAATTAAAAATGAAATATTGCGTTGAAATGACTTTCATAACAATATCTGTGGGCATTTTTAAACCTCCTCTATCCAGAAGTCTCAAATATTTTGTCCCTTCGATATTTTCCGAGTCGAAATTAATCTGCTTATCTAAAACAAATGCATGCTTGCAATCAGAGCATTCGAATTTTATATTATGCACACAATATATATATCCTGCTATATACATTAAAGCTTGATACTCTTCTATTGAAATATCATCTGGTTTATTTCTAATGTTTAATATTTCGTTGAAATCTGCAATATCTACTTTAACATGAAATATCTCACCTGAATGATTTGAAATTAAATTTTTTAGTGAGATAGTACCATATTTATCTGAGTGCAAAGTTAACACACTTTTAATGCGCAACTTTTTTTTTCAGCTTGCAAAATTTCCTGCACAGTGACATGATAATTTGCTCCAGACATTTGTCTGTATTGCCCAAATCTGGCTTCTAAATTATCAGTTTGGAACTTTCCAGTTAAAACATATTTGAAATTCTGCTCCGTCAAAAGATACTTTATTAGTTCTGGGATGGTATTTACCGTATGCCTCAAAGCAAAAAATGTTTCCTCGCTTAAACAGCCTTCTCGTTTATTTTGTTTTAAATTTTTCCAGCAGTCCAGCCACTGAACAAATTTTGAAAAAAAAGTGAATCTATCATCATCCATTGATGAAAAAGGAACACTGATTTTCAATTTAAGATTTTGACCCTTAGTTGGACTTTTAATATTCATTATTTGCCAGAAATCTAAAATATGTTTGATGAATATTGCAGTGTCCCTAAACATTTCTGGGTAGCCTAATTTATCTTTTAATATATTAAGTGCAGTCACATTGCTTTCTTCAAAAATTTTTAAAACTAATTTAACATTTTGTTTCTTAAAATTTGTTGGTTTTAAAGCTTTAAACATAATTTAGGAGCTAATTTAACAATAATGTTCATTTCTTCGTTATAAATTTTAAATAATGATGAAAAAGATGCTTTTCGGATTTGAGAAAATTCTGAAGGATCAGGATACATTAAAGAAGAATCAGCATCTTTCTGATTTAACCAATTATTTCGTATAGATTTGATAAGATGTACTGAATCAAAAATAAGATGTAATTTTTTTGCATTATTAGCTGGATTCTGAATAACACTCTTTATGGTACCATTACACAATTTAGAAAAACAATTTCTATTTACTCTGTTATTATCACTTACAATGCAAACAACTGAAAAACCTACTTTTTCCATTAGTGACAAAATTTCTAAAGTCATAGAATGCAAGTCTTCAGCATTCATGTTCTTTACAGGATTCAATGATACTATTTCTTTATTTTTACTCAATAAAGAAGAGTATAGAAAACATTGAATCGTAGTAGCTGCTTCTCCTTTCTCAGTAAATCCAATTATTTTATTACATTTATATGTAATCGCTGATTTGATGAAAATTTCATCAATTTGTAATATTACCTGTTTCTCATGGTCTTTCAGTTCTTTACACCTACCTCGTAGATAATTTTCATTAGCCAGAGTTGACAAACCTGGAGTAACATTTAATCCAGATGTAACTCTCTGTAATTGTCTCACACTTGGAAGAATTATATTCCCCTTATCTCTTACATAGGAATAACATGTGGTAGATTTAATGTACATGCAGAAAGAAAAAACCATTAAATTACTGCTATACTTACGGCTATGTTTATTCAAATTTAATAATTTCATTTGCTCTAAAATAAAATTTGCTGCCTCGAAATTTTCAGCATTACAGTTTTCAATATACTTTTCCCATGATTGAATAGCCATAACATGATGAGGAACAGAATTAATGTGGAAGAGATTTCTTCAAAGACATTTACTGTATTAAGAATATTTAACAATTCGCTGAAATATGTTAACCTAGGAGGATTATTAAGAATTTTTCCAACAGAAGGTATATTTAATTCACGATTATTATTAAATAAAACAATAGAGAGATCTGTATTTATTTTCAGGGATTTTAAAATGGAAGGACAATTTTCGCAATTCATAAAAAGAAATGTTATGCAACTTTCACAATCATGTTTTAGAACATTGTTTTTAGATAAGAAATCAGATATGGGATTTTCTCGCATTAGCAGATTTTCTTTTAAACATTCAAAACTGGTAATTTCGTCTTTCTTAATGAAATTAGTAAACAGTTGTTCGTCTAATTGTTTCATTTTTCCTTTCGTTGAATTGTCACCGAGCGTTCTTTAATTTTTTTCATTCAAGTAGGATGGACAACCAGGGAAAATGCAAGGATATGCATTCTCTGATAATTTTGGATACACTCTAGGTATTTCTACAACAATACCAGTCTTGTCTGTAATTTTATCTTTTCTCACAATGAAAGATTCAGGGAAATGTTTAATGCACACTACACTATTGTTAGTATTTTTAAAATCCCTAGGAATTTTCCTTTTCCAAGTTTGTAACAACTGTTCATCTTTTGAGAAACGAAACACAGAAACGTACGGCTGCCCCGGTTTATTAGAGGAACAATTTGGTACACAACAGTAACGAGGCATTATTATGAAATGTGTACAGCTTTAGGCTAAGTTATTAATAATATTTTTCAGTTAATTAAGATTTGACAGAATAAACAAAACACTAATTTTACATTTAAGCACTAATTTCTCTTATAAAACAAAATATATTTTTTTACAAATAATCAAGGATGTTGGCATATTTGCATCAGTTTATTATATCGTGTTCTCAAGACTCAAAAGAATAAAAATTCAATGATAAGAATAATACAAATATCGTACCTTTTTCTTTTTTGCTTAATAAAGAAATCCTGATTAATCCTTTTTGCAGAAAATCCAGTCAATTTATCCTGAGTAATGAATATAATTACACGTGGGATATCCTATCAACTTTGTCAGCATACAAGATGGAAGTGGGAATGTAATCGTTTCTCCCGCCAAATTCGTTCCCTCCTTTCCTCACGTGACCAGTTTCAAGTCAGTCCAGTGTCAGGGCTTTCTCTCTTCTAGATAGCTTTGGTTATGCTGACTGTATAGTAACATTTTGTACATATGATTTAGTAAGATAAACCCTTGCCTTTAAAAAATCTGAAATTCTTTATTTCATTCATCATATTTGGATAAAGTTTGGGATTTAGGGTAAAATGTCATTTGTGCATGCAATCGATTGCTTGGTCAGATTTTAGGTTATGTAAAGTTAATTAGATACTTATGTATTAACATCACTGCAGCCAAATTTGTGCCATGCAAATTGTGCCATTTTCTACCCAAACCTTTCTGATAGGTTTTTTTTTCGTGCTAATTTGATATCGGGGGTAGTAGCGCCAAGCTGTTGTTTATGTTCACCACGATGGGCGATAATATTACAATATGGTTACCGTAATATTTTTATCGTCTGTCGATGTGGTTGCCATGGGGATAACGTATAGTAAAATAACTTTTAATCGTTTTTTCCCGCTGTAACCCTTTACTTTCAGACGATATTAAAAAAAATTTCTTATTTCTGTAAGAATTTAAACATTTTCAGTGTAATTTTTTTATTGCTTGCGTCTTCTGTTTAATTCCCTATTTTCGAATATGGATATTTCTAAAATGAGTGAGTACTAGAATATATTTATTTCTTAAAAGAATAAGTGTTGTGCTTTTAATTATCGCTATAAATCGTTTATTTTCGTTTTAAAAATGGTTTTTTTTACGTTCTTTGTTCGATGAAATTCGTTGAAGGAACTTGTAGTGCAAGTTTCATATTGCAAGCTTTCACTACTATGTAAATGATATTCTAAATTACTTTTAACATACATTATGTAATTATTTTATTCATAATGAAAAAAAATGCAATTATTACTATGGGTAATAATCCTATAATATTCGTTATTTATAATTGTTTCTTTTAGCATTTATTTATAACTATTATTACATATTTTGTTAATTTATAATTAATATTGTTATTTATTTATAATTGTTATTTAATTATAATTATTATCTTATTTATTTATAACTATTTCGGTTGTTTATTTATAACTATTTCGGTTGTTTATTTATAACTATTCTTATGTTGTTTATTTATAGTTATGTATTACGAGTTCTCATGCATTATTTTTATTTTTTTACAATTCGATGATTATTCTTTTAAATAATTACTATTTAATTATATTATATGATTATTATTTCTAATAACCGTTATAAAATCGTACTATATGAATATTATATATAATTACGATAAAATAATATTTTCAGATTATTATATGCTGCTTATAATACTATTATTACTACATGTTACTTTTTATTAGATAATATTATTATTCATTATTTATTGATTGATTTAGTTTACTATCAATCTCTTCCTATATCCTTTATTTTAAATACATTTCAAAACAATTCTTTTAAATTATTGTGTACTATTAAATTACCGCTAGGACGCCATATTGGATTTCAATCCAGCAACAAGAAGCTCTGCTTGGCGTGATCCTTATCACGCCAAGCAGAACTTGCCGCAATTACCCCCGTTATCAAATTAGTTCCCTTGCATATTATCACACTTGTATAGGCAACATTATATGAAATGAAGCACATGGTTGCAAATACAGTGCGTAGGACACATGTGACATCAGAGATGCCAACTTGTGGCAATTTATCTTGAGCATTGGCATTGTTGTGACAGTATGCAAGTACCAAAAAAATAGTTTTGCATAGTTCACTAAGAGATGTAGCATTTGAATTATAGTTTAATATGTGTATATTATTCAGTTGAAATAAACTGTATGGTAATAGTTACTACCTTATATTTACTTTTTTTTATCTGCTATGTTTTGTGAGTTTTTAATTTTTAGTAAAATATTATTACATTTATGTGTATTTGGTTGGTTAGTGGATTTTATAGTCACCAGAAATTGAATAGACAAGCTATGTAAGTTCTATGTGCTTCACGTAATGATTTGTGACTTCTTTTTATTTGTAAGTTTTACATTCATAATCCAGTTCACTAAGCTATGAAAATTGATTTGTGTCAAGCTTTCATGTTCTTTCCTAAAGTTTTAAGTATGAAATCTATATATCGTAAAGTTGTCACTTAAAATTGATTTGAAGACCTATTAATTTTTATTAATAAAGAAACAATGTATGTGTGTATGAAGTTTAATTTAGTCAAAAGTATAAAACTGACATAATGTGAAGAATTAGCAAAAGAATAATGTTAAATGGCAGCTGGAAATGGAAAATGTAATTTTTACATTACTTACATCATTACATTTCTCATTAACTTAATTGTGTTTATCAGTTGAGTGCAAATTTAAATTTGAAGAGGTAAATATATACATATTTAAGAAAAGAAATGGTGACTCGTTCATTTTAAGTAAGTTTTTTTACAATTTGTGATTTTCTGTGAAATTTCTATTGTCCCTCTTTTTAGCTATGTATTATCAGGAGTGTTATAATACTTTAAGAACTTTATATGTATATTTGTGATACTGATTTTCAACTGTAAGCATTCTGAATATTTATGCATATATTCTGTGTAATCTTTACTGATAGACTTGCATTTAGATAATTGAGTATCATGGAAATTATATTTCACTTTCATCAAGGTATTGTAACAAACTTATTTCAAATAAATACATTTTGTGAAAATGTGCAGATTTAATAGATTTTCATTCTCAATGAAAACAAATATTTTCATGTACTTTTATCTGATGCTGATTAATTTTGTATGTGTACACAGTATTTTTCTTACATAATTGCATACATATATACTCTTATATTGAACTGAACTATGTAAAAAAATCTAAAATATAACTTTTTGAGCTTTAAACTGAATATGTATACTACTCATGAATTTACCCCCGGTATTGTTACAATTGAGGCCAATGGTAGTTTTTTTGCGCTTCCACTCCACAGGTTCTATCGTCAGGCTGGACAAGGTCGACTCAGCCTTTCATCTTTTCAGTGGGTCGATAAATAAGTATCAAACTTGCTTGGGGACCAAAACACTGAAGGTTTTGCTTCAGATTGACCACCTGATTGGGACATCTGCTTATGCACCTCAGCGCCCAATGATCATGTGTACTGGGATTTGCACAGTAAGCCCTGGCCCTCGTGAGCTGTTGCAGTACTGAATTTGAGTACTGTTACAATTTACAATCAAAAGCAAAATATTATTTGGATGTTTGCAAGTAATATTGCTAATATAAGGTTAACAAAAGCAAAGTTTCTCTTCATTAAGTTGCGAGAAAGATTATGTGCAAGAATTATTCCTCTTTGAAACAAGAATTGAATTAGTTATAGTAACCTAACCTTAATATTATCTTTCAGGCTTTGGTGTTATAATATATAAAGCAGATTGACATGTTTACATTTTACAGATTTGTGCAATGAGAAATAAATTTTAGAATAACACAAGTGTTTTTATTTAAGTCTTACATAAAATTACTGAAATAGAAAAAAATTTTAATGAACCAAGTTTTTATAAATGGAGTAAAAAGTATAAAATACTTTTCGTTTTTTTCCCCTTCTTTTTTTACATTTTCATGCATTGTCATCCACTTCTGAGCTATGGTCAAAATTTCAGGTCTAGCTCATCGGGAAGTTAGTTTAAAATCAATTACAAAATTCCACCCAGGCAGACAAGAAAGTGTGTAAGTAAAAGCATGGTAAAATATATTTAAAAGAATGGAGTAAATACATTAATTATAATACAATGCGATATATTCATTTAACGATTGCATTTAATTGAAATTATTTTTCTTTTAAAAAAAACTGTTAATTAATCTTCAAATTCTTTGGAATTTCAAAGGACTTTGATATTCTTAAAATGGTTTTTTGTATTTAAAAAAATATTTGTTGAAATTTTGAAGTCATTTTCAAACCAATATCTGCTATGTGGATTTTTTAAGTTTTTGGCATTTTGACTATTACAACTAGTTTACTGATTAAATGTTCATATAAAAAGCTGGTATGTGACAAATTTACACATACCATATTTTTTATCGACCGTTTATATAGGAGCTTTTTTTTATGAAAAAAATTAGTTAACCTGTCAAAATGTTGGGAACAAAAGGTTTGCATAACACATATTGGTTTGACAGCGACAATATCTAATCACATAAATTTAACCCATTGTCAAATACAAGAACTATGAAATCAAAATGAAATCAATATATAAGTTATAAACTAAATCAGTTGCAAGAGAGTCACAAAATATAGTTTTGATAATTATATATTTAAAGTGCACAAAAGCATTTGAAAATGTTTAAAATACTAATTTTTCTGAGAATCTGCATAAAAATTTAAAAAAATTTCGAGGTTTCTTTTAAAAGTTTATATAATCACACTAATTTAAAACTGCAAAAATGTAGTTATAATTAAATAATGACATATTTTTCTTTCAAATGGGGCTGAGGGTTTGCTGTTACTATTGTAATACTAGTACATTTCCTGGGAGCTGAAATCACTTTTAGTGTGTCACCATATAGATCAGTGATTCCCAAATGGTCTATATGGAGCCTCTGGGGTCTATGACAACCAGCAAAGGGGCCATGTCACGAAAATATAATTTGGGGGTCCACGAGGTGTAAATGGGAGGTATATGATAGCCAAAAACCAGATTGTGACTTTAATTTTAAAAGAACGTTTAATCAAGTGTAAACAAGATTTAGGGGAGACCTGTGTACCTAGGGCCACCCCACACATTTTATTTGAATAATATTTAGTTCTAAGTTTTATAACTCAGTTGGGTTCCTACTTTGGCATTCATTTTGAAATTTTGCAAAAGAAAACTGTGGCAAGTTATAAATGAAAACTAGTTTTACATGGTCTAAAGTAAAATTTTGCAGTTCATCTCTTTTTATTGTTGTACAAAGATAAGTCAAATATTTTTCTTTGAATTCTAGTACATAATTTTGTTTGTAACTTTAAGTACTAAATTAGATTTTAAATAAATCCTCTCTCCATCTGGGTTTTTCTGCAGAAGACATTTTGTATGAAATTACCTAGTCTTGTACCTAGGGCCATGGCCTAGGTACAATGTAATATTCTTTTGTTATTTTATTAAAACAAGTTTTTATAATATAAGGAGGAAAATGGCCTTAATTATCTGAACCATTTTGATTTAGTCAAGTTTTTTATTATAATTGGATGTTATTTAAATGAGAGGAGTGTATATTTTCTGAAACATTCAATATGCTTGATTTATAAAAAATATGTTTACTACCATTATTGTTATTATTCAGGATTATCATTTTGTTTACACAAACATAAGAATTCATTTAATAAATAATTCTCGAAGTAAATCCAATAGAGGTGGCCGAAAACCAGGGAGAGGTAGAATCTTGACTGACACTCCAGAAAAGGAAGGAATCAAAAATATGCTATTAAAATTGCCAACGAAAAAGAAACTTGTGAAAAAACCATAGTTTGAAATTAAGGCAACTTCATACAAAGATTATCAGATATTGATTCTCATTCCACTGATGATGCAAATTCTAACAGGAGCTGATGTAAGAAATACTATTGAAAAAGGGGGGATTTTTGTTTAACAAAAATACGAGGCAAAAAAACTGATCATTTTTATGTGGCAGAAATAATAGATGTTAAAGAACACTATATAGTGTTAAATTTCTGAAGAATATTGCTCGTTCAAATAAGTTTCTTTATGATGAAGAAGAAATATTGTGACAACAGAAATATTGTGTTTAAATTGCCCAAACCACAATCTGTTGGTGCTTCAGAGCGACAATGTATGCAGCTCACTCTTTTGTTTTTTAAATTAAAATGTTGAATGAAAATACGTGTAATTCGTTAATAATTTGGCGCATTGCAAATTAAATAGTTGCATGATAAATCAATATGTTAGCTAATATTAATTCTTTTATTAAATTCATGTGTGTATGTTTTGTTTTCTATTGATTACAGAGCAGAAACCTAAGTTTTGGGGAAAGGCCTAGGTACAATGATGTCATTGTACCTAGGGCCGACCCTAATTTTTAAAAACCTTTTATTTCACAGAATTTACTATTTTAAATACATATATTAACTCCTATTGCATGGTAGTTAGTATAATGGTGAAAGCATATCAGTTTCACATTTTTTAAAGAGGCCAGTGGCTCTGTTTTCATGCATTGAAAAAAAGTGGCCCTAGGTACAGGTCTCCCCTACGTATTTATCAGCTTTATTTACTAAATTTACTGGGGTTAATTTGTTTGTCAATAAGGTGACAGCATACATTTTAATAAAAAGGACCACATCATTCCAGTGTTCTTTACTAGAGTCAATCTAAAGGAATATATATAAAACTGGATGTTGCTAATTTTATAGTTTCTCAATTTGTCACAGACAATCTGCTAGAAAAATGACGTCTTAACCTATGTTCAACATTTAAATACCCTTTATTCAAATTTTGAAACTAGGTTTGAGAATACTTCCACTATGATAATATACCAGTAGGCAATGAATTCATGTTGTTACAATAAAAAATGTCTGATTACAAAGGAACTGATTTTAATAGCCCTGATAAAGATCTTAAAAGTGATGTTTAGAAACGAATGTCAACAATTTTGGCTTTAAAAGATATACCTGTTATTTATTCTGAATTATGGAGCATCTCAAAAAGCGCTATTAATTGCTTTTCCCAGAGAGGAGAAATTTCAGTGCTCTTTCTAATCTCCAAAAATAAAACAGAAAGAAAAAAAAGAAAAGATTGGATACTACTAATTGAGGAATTTAGGGTTAAACCTGAAAAAGATTCAAGCCAAATGTTGAAAATTTGTTATTAAATTAACAGATTCATTCCACCCATTAAAAAAATTTGTTTGGTGCTCAGTTATTTTATGTAACAATTATTTCATATACTAATTAAATTTAAATTTAATTAATTCACAAGTATTTCTTAAGTTTTAAACACTACTTAAAAACATTTAGAATCATAAAACTTTTAAAGTAAATAGTGCTATACCAGCTGTCAAAAAACATTTAAGTTGATAAATTTGGAAAAATTTAATGTTAGATAAGTAGAGGTCTACACAAAACCGAAAAACATGGCAAGGGGTCTACAAGACAAAAAAGTTTGGGAACCGCTGATACAGATGGACACCACTTGCCTCAATGTAATTTTGATGCCCAGTTTTCAACCCAGAAGGAGGCAGCCGAGCTCTAACGATGAGAAATTCTACTGGAAATTTAATTGTTCTGAGAGCACCCAAGCGAAACAGGCTCTTAGGGGATTTTTAACATGCCGTATAATCATACGACATGGACCCTGTCAAATTTCTGCATCTTGAAAATAAACCAACTTAGGCTGGTATCATACCCGCAAACTTGGTTGTACAAAGCCAGGGCCTAACCAATAACTCCACTTGATCTATAATAATGACGTATATATAGCAAATCAAGGAATTCTCTAGAAAAATGGTTGAAGATTTTTCTCCACCAAATTCTCCTTTCTGGCTGAAGGTGGATCGCCTTGTGAATGAGAATCATGTTAACGACATAATAAAATAACACGATAGGTATTGGCGATAGACCTCATAACTTTGAGTTTCCCCAAGTGATGAAGACGACTCCTGAGCTGGTACATCCTCTCAACTACGGCGCCAAAAAAAAAAAAAGCAGAACTTCAAAATCGAATGATTTAACGTGCATCAGTCTCCTTTGCACTATGGGTCTTCAGTGGTATCAGGACTCGAACCCGTGATACTTCGACTTTGAGACCATAAATAGGCTACAGATCGATTTCCAAGGCATATCCTTGAAAAGAACCGGTTTGTAGTAACCATATGTGCTTGGCCGTTTTTAACCTCCGTGGCCCTTTAGGCACTTCAAATTGTTACGCCTTTCCCTCACTATTTTCAGAGCCCCCTCCCCTCCCTCTTTCAGTTCTTACCTTGCCAGATTTGATTCGAGAGAGATTTTCCCTTATCTCTCTTACTCTTTTTATTTTCTTTGTTTTTGCTGTTTCCATTGTCCACTACCTATGGACACCCCATCTCCCAGATGCGACTTTTGAAACAGTCAAGATTTCTAACACCCTTGGCGAAGTTGGCACATACAGCTTGGCGACAAAATATGTTTCCGTACATGCGCTCTGCACCCATATCACAGCAGTAGCTTGGAAACGTGACAAAATGGAATTTGAGCAAGAAATAAAACAAAGAAATAATTTTGTATCTCAATTGCAGGAATTTTATGCTAAGAAGAAATCTGAAAATCGAAGGAGAAGCTGAAAATATCAAAAACCATTATTCTGCGATTTCAATTACCAATTGGATTGTTTACAGCTGGACTCCAAATACTCAAAGATAATTATAACTTTTTCACCCCTCATTTCTCTTCATAACTTGTTTTCACTTTAACTTCATAACTTTGTGCTCTATGTTATTGTTAGCTGTAAAGTATTTTTTCCAAGAATTTTCATACATAAAAAAAATAACAAAATTCAGACGTGCTAATTTGATAACGGGGGTAGTAACGCCAAGTGGTTGCTTATGTTCGCCAACATGGGCGATAAAATTGCAATATGGTTGGCTTGAAATTTCTTTCGTTTGGTGATGTGGTTGCCATGGAGATGACGTTTCATGTAGTTCATTCTAATTGGGATTTTTTTTTTTTTGCCCACGCTAATTCTGTAAATTTCAGACGATTTTAATTCTAAATACTTCATTCTTATTGGTTTCTTTTTATTGCGCGGTCAAAATTTGCATTTCGGACGTTTTTAATTCGAATTCTTCGAAAATGCTATCATTTTCAGTTACCTGCTGCTTTGCTTTGCTCTGTTTTTGTTTTTCTCCAGAAAATGGACATTTACACAGTAATTGGTGAGTACCAGGGGTTTTTTTCCCGGACATATCATGGCTCTTTTAATTTCTTTGGTCCTAAAGGTGTACCCAATTCACACTTTTGGTCAACTTTATTTTTAAAAAATGATTATCTTTTCTCATTCCTTTCCATAATTTCTTTGATTTCGAACCCGGTCCAATGCGAAAAATGTGGCCACGGCATGAAGGTTGCTCCGGACACATCGAAAAAATTGGACGGTCGCATCTTTCGCTGCGGAAATTCGCGCTGCCGCAGTAAAAAATCTATCCGATTCAATTCCTTTTTTTTTCAGGAAGCAAATTGCCTATTTCAACCATTCTTTTAATTTATGAATTCTTCCGACGTTCCTCGTTCGCTCAAATTCATAAGGAGATTGGTATTTATTCGCAGGCTGCTGCCGATTGGCGCAGTTATGCGTCCGATGTGTTAATAGAACATATTGTCGTTAACACAGAGAAGCTTGGGGGGGGGGTAAAACGGTTGAAATTGACGAGAGTAAAATTGGGAAAAGAAAATATAATAAGGGTCATTTCGTGGAGGGACAGTGGGTTTTGGGGGTGTAGAGCGCGAGACGGACGCTGCTTCCTGGTTGCAGTTCACGACAGGACGGCAGAAACACTTCTCGGCCTTATTGAATTATGGATCGAACCAGGAACAACTGTTATATCAGACTGTTGAAAATCTTGCGAAAGAGGCTATCATCACCTTACAGTTAACCATTCGCTCGAATTCGTTGATTCTGGAGACCGGCGCTCATACAAATACTATCGAAGTTATTTGGCGCCACTTCAAAGCTTCCTTGCTGAATATAATCGAAAGGAAGATTTGAAGGATATATCCCTGAAATTTGTTTCGCTTTTGAAAGAGGACCCATTCATTAAATTTCTTGACCTTGTCCGCAATATTAATTGGGCTGAATGGAGAATCGTTTCGGGAGGGAGAGTCGAGGAATCGAATTCATAATCCTTAGGTAACATTTTCAACCACTTGCATTGCACCTTTTTTTTTTTGAGTTTTTAAAACTTCCTTTTCATTATTACAACTAGTTCAAAAAATGCATTTTTCACACTTCAATCAATTACCTTTCGTATTTATTATTGTCCTCATATTTCTTTCCTTTTGCAAAAAAAAATCCTGGTACTCATATCCCATGCTTTCGTCCACATCCATAAAAGGTAAGTACACTATTTCACTACCTATTTTCATGATTTTCATCAACATTATTCTTTGGTTACATCTAAAATTGTCGGCAATCATGCAATTGAAATTATTTTCCGTCCCGATGCCTAAGCGGACGCCGCCATATTGGATTCCAGTCCAGCTACAGCAAACCCTGCTAGGCGCGATCTCATCGCGCCAAGCAGCGCTTGGCGCAATTACCCCCGTTATCAAATTAGTTCCATAATATACACTGGTGTGCAAAACTTAAGCAACAGGTGGGTTTATTGCCATAACTTCACGAAAAATCATCTGAGAGACATGAAATTCTGAAATGAGGGAGAGTATTATGTACGTAAAGGATGACGAAAGCATCGGCGCTGAAAAAGGAATAAAACGCATACGGTATGGAATCAAACAAAAACAAGCTTTATTGAACGCATAGTATCGTGACTCATGATTGTCTATCCAACTGGAAGAACAACAAGCAGATGTTCCTTAATATGGTATATGCCCTCCCCTTACTACAATGGTTGCTTTGCACCGTCTCCGCATACTCAGAACCAGCTGGTGCAATATTTCTTGAGGTAGGAGTGCCCATTCCTCAATCAACATCTGCTTGAGTTGTTGGTTGTTCTCCGGATGATGTAAGCGTGTGGCAATACGTCTCCCCAAGGCATCCCACACATGTTCGATGGGATTTAAATCTGGGGGGAGCACGCTGGCCAATCCATTCGAGTGATATCTTCACTTTCCAGCAGTTCCTCAACAGCAAGAGTGCGATGTGGCCGTGCATTGTCATCCATAAAAATGAAGTCTGGGCCAATGGCACCTCGGAAAAGATGCACATAGGGAAGAAGTACCTCCTCACAATAGCGATCCCCGGTTACAGACCCTCTGTCGAAAATGTGAAGCTCAGTTCCGCCGTTCAGCATAATACCAACCCAGACAAGAACTCCAGGACCACCGTAACGATGTTTTCCTTGATGTTACTGGGATAAAACCGGGTCCCGATTTTCTCTCCAAATCAAAACGCGTTGAGAATCGCTTCTGGTACTGAACCGACCCCATCCGTAAAGAGGACACGACTCCATTGATCAGTTGTCCAGTTTTGTGCTCTCTGGCCCACTGTAAACGGTGGCTTCAGTGGCCATCTTTCAACGGGAGGCAGCGTTCAGGACGGCGGGCGAACAGGCCCCTTTGTGAAGGCGTCTGGCCACAGTAAACCGCTACACTTGTCGACCTGTTGCTGTACAGAGTTCCTGAACAATGGTGCTTGCTGACCTGTCGATCTTTTTTCGCCTGCAGGATGATATATCGGTCATCCCCTGCAGTTGTCGTCCTCGGGCGACCACACCAACCTTTCTAACAGCTGTACCTGTGGTTTGGAACGCTTTCCAAGCGCGCGAAACGACACTTTTGTTGATTCCGAACTCTGCAGCTACACTGGTGACAGTACGCCCCTCCTCCAGCTTTCCTATCATTCTTCCACGTGTGAAGTCGTCCAGGTGATTTCTTCTAGCCATATTTCACGAACTGACTCACTGGCACTTGCAGAGAATATGGTGAATTGCGTCTCCGTCCTTCATTTCATTCTACTGTTGAGCAGCGCGCGCCGACATCATGCGTTTTGCGTACGCTCACATCGCTTCTGACGTTTTGTTCCTGATATTTGCATACGCATGACGTTTCTACTGACTTACGTGTTCCCTCTACTGATCTTCAGACCTCCTTTTCTGCAATTTCATGGCTATCTGCTAAATTTTTACATTGTTGCTTAAGTTTTGCACACCAGTGTATATATTTATATACAGTAAGACCCCGCTTAATGCGGGGTATACGTTCCATCAAAGTAGAGCGTAATATGGAACAGCGTTAAACCAGGTTATCTCATCATGTAAATAATGGGGTTAGGGGAAGATGGGTAGAAAATTGATCAGGTATTTTACCATTAAATTTATTTTAATTATGTGTTTTTATAACAATAAAAACAAAAATTTATTTCTTACAAATATAGAAACATAAACGAATATGCAAATAAATTAAATAAAATTCTAAATCAGTATGTTTACATTTCAGATCATTCAGTCTCTTCTGTATTTCCAATTTTCTACTATTTTATCAAGAAGGTAGATTGGCTTTATGGCATTTTGCGTTCAATTTCGTCGTCAATCCATATAGAAAGTCGTTTTTTCATTTCTTCTATTGTATTATTTCTAGAACGGGTAATTCTAGTTGCAGAGCTTGTCGTAGTTGCAGTTACCGTGATGACAGTATTTTTTTCTTTATTCTTAAGAATGATCCTTATTGTTGAAGTTGCCAAATTCAATGCAGCACCAATTTGAGATTGACGTTCCCCAGTATCTAATCTTCTAATCACTTGCATTTTAGTTTCTAGTGAAATGCTTTTTTATGCTTTATTTTCGTGTTTTTTATTATCACCCATGATAAAAACTAAAAATCATAACATTTGTCACCATAGCAATCTTTATGTTATATTAATTTATACTTACAATAACGTCAACAAATGTTTGAAACGATAACACATTAAGTGGTAATTAGTTTTTATTAATTATAATTAAAGTATCATATTGTCATCCAAAACAATCGTGTAAAAAAACATCAGTTCAACTGAATGCTTTAAAACGTGAGGGAAAAAAAATCTTTTAAAGTTTTGACCCAAGTCACACTAAAAATGAAACCAACGTGGCTGTATCTGTAATTCTTTAAATAATTAGTTTCAGTCAATTGATTTTAATTAATTATAATTAAATTATCGTATTTTTACCCAAAACAATAGCGTATATAGAAAAAATTTCATCTCAAGCGAGGGGTTTAAATTGTGAGAAAAAAAACCTTCTCTTTTGACACAAGTCGCCAAAAATGATGCCAACGTGGCTGTATTTGTAATTCTTTGAATAATTAGTTTTAATTAATTTATTTTTATTAATTATAATTAAATTTCTGTATTGTCATTCAAAATAATCATGTATATAAAATTTGAGCTCAATTGAGTGCTTTAAAATGTGTTTTACTAACAATTGAAAATTCGACCAAGATAAATAAATATAGAGAGAATGTGAGCTAATAGTAGGAATTTAAAAAAAACCGCTGATAATTTTAATTGACAAAAAAGAACGAGTGGTAGCGATAACGAGTCTATAGAGATAGCACCTTTACAAGGACAGGGAATCAAGAGTTTAGTACTTTAAAATATTATATATGAAACATCAAAAGCTGAGTTTATAAAAAAGCATTTTTAAATATCAAAAATACTAAATATATATATCGAATTTATTATATAAAATAAAAGCAATACAAATGCGATTTCTTCAGATAAAACAGGGCGATTACGTTTAGTTTCAACTTTTGGAAGTTTGAAGCTTTTTCGTTCTTATATTACTTTAAATTCACAGGATGTACTCAAGAAATTCGAAAATACTGGAGTGTTTTTAGAATTGTTATAATTATTGAAGCAGAGTTACACTACTCCGCGAATACAGGTTCTAATCTAGTTTTCGTTTTTAAAATTTGCTAATTTTCTGAGATGCTCTTTTTAGCTATGAATTTTCGTAAATGCTATATTCCAGTGCTTCTCAAACTTTCAATACTGGCACCCCCCTTTTCAATCACAATTTTTATCGCTCTCCCCTTATACATTAATAATGCACTTTGACGCTAAGGCTACAATCTTTTTTTATTATAAACCGTACAAATTAATAACGTAAGTATTAAATTTTGTATATGTTACTTTTAAGCAAAAAAAAATTAAGTAATAGGATAATTATTATGTTATTTTTCCTTTCTCTATAATTTCTAAATTGGAACATATTGCAAAATGCGGTGGCTGCTTAGGAGACAAAATATAGATATCAGCTAAATATAGAAAAAGAACTCAGAGGGTCAATTTCTAATCATAAGCATTCCTTTGAAAAACTTTGCTCTGCAAGACAAACCCATGGAAGTCGCTAATACTTATTAAACTTGTTCTTAATTTAGTATTAATTAATTAGTTATAAAATACTCTGTGCAGCACACACACACTGATACTTTAAAAGTATACCGGTTGAAGTACGCGTTCTTTGCATGAGTTCATTTATAAGAAAATAAAACATTATTGATATAATCGCTGAATTGTAAGGAGAGTAAAGCAGTGTTTCTCAAACTGTGGAGCGCGCCCCCCTGGGGGAGCGCGAGCATATTGAAAATAAAAGGTTTAAAAAATAATTTTTTGGAATGAAATAAAACAAAATGCTTTCTGAAAAAATAAAAATACATATTTACACTGATATAATTTATATATATCATCTGGTTTTCCACTTTCAAAAGATTCCACTTCAAACGTTCATTAGCTATCTTTGATCCTAAAACCAAATAAAAAAAAGACATTTTATTTGCTTTGCTGCAATCCCACGATGAGAGATTTTTTATTACGTTTCTGTTAATCCGTAAGATACTTTTTTTGATTAAAACCCCTTTTGCCCTTCAAATTTACTGGTATGTTTAATCAGTTTTTTTTCTTTTAGAAAACTTGTAAAAAATTTTTTTCTGTTGTTTTTTTTCCCATTTGAATGAGTTTTAGTAAAAGGAGGGCAATATTGAGCACTTTGAAGGATTTTTTGGGCCAAGAGGAATTTTATGATATTCTAAACATATAATGCATAAAAAAAAAACTTTTTTACAAATTTTTTTTTAGAACTGAATCGATGTTTTCGATCGAATACACTTTTTTACATGGGAGGGTCGCATGAGGCGCTAATCACTCCAGGTCACGAAATTGAAAATTTTGGAAAACTGTTTATTCGTTAACAGTGACCTTGAGATTCCCCATCAGGACATTTTAATGGGAACAAAATAATTTAAAAATTTGCATAAGCCATCCTGTGCGATAGCTATGTCTTGTGGGATCCGCGTAAGCTAGAGGGGGGGATTATCTAAAAGATGAGACTTTTTGTAATTCTAACAAACTTTTATTAAGAATAATTTAAAATTTACTTAATTCTAAATAACAACTTTTTTTTGTGAGAATAAGCCGCAAATTAAACTGAATATTCAAGTCAGATCGCACAACAGATCACTTATCCAAATTTATATTTAAATTGCCTAATCTAATTTCCCTTTAAAAAAAAAATTTCCCTTTTTATTGAGTAACCCTCCCCCTTTTAAAAGATTCCCCCTATTCTCTTTTTGGATAAGAATACCGGCCCTATTAATCTTTCTTATAATTAATATTTTTAATGAAGATGAGCTACCTTTTTTGGTTGTAGGTCGTCCCAAAACTTGTTCCGGGTTGTTTTGCATTAAGTTATCTCTAAGATTGCCGTCAGATCTCACTAAACCTCTATCCTTTTTTAAAATATATCTTATTTGCATTTTTGCCCTGTTTTTCTTCTTGGGATTGGGTTGGAAAAGTTTTTTCATTAATCGTGGCCGCAAAGAACGTAGGAGTTAGTTATAAGAAGAACGCAGAGACGTCACAACCCATCCAAAAAAAAAAAACGGGTTTATTTAAAGGTTTCAAATTTTAAAAAATTAGTGCCTAAATTTTATTTCTGAATCTCTTTTGCTTTTTAATTTTTTTTTTAAATTTTTAACCCCGAAAAAACATTTTAACTTCTATAATTTAATATTTATTTGACTTTAATTTTCATTATTCATCATAGAATTAAAATTTAATATTCAAATTAATTTTAAATTTAAACCGTGACAATAAATTTTATTCCATTCAGGCCAACATTAATAATTGCTGTTTAATTATGGTCCATTCTCACTTTTACATGTATACCTTAAAGTAACTTATATGTTTATAATTAGGTTTTCTACTCAATTTTTTCCCGGGTGCGCAGACCCAAACTCTGCTTCAGGACAAAATTTTTCCCTAGGAGCTGGGGGTCTGGCTCCACTGCTCCGTGTTGAGGCTACATATCGCTAATATTTCGGGGGCTGTCACCCTGAAATAAAAACCTTAAGTTTTTGTCAAATTTATGTTTACATAATAAAAAAGTTTCACAAATATATCATTTGTAAACCAAAAACTTTCATTTATCCCACATCTGGCCCCATAAAATTTCCAAAAGAGCGCGCAGGGGAATATTTTGTTAGTGCCCTGACCGCCGTTTCGAACCAGATGCATTCAATGGGAAAAAACAAAACAATATATATACATACATATTATATAATTTCAAACATTTTCAATAAACCATTAAACAAATAACCAAAGGAATTGTCGCATCTCATGAAGTCATACATCGAAGCAAACAAAGGAATTTCAATTGTTTTT
>BMAV01001359.1:0-255474 GCA_019973955.1 Trichonephila inaurata madagascariensis | reverse complement strand
TTCTTTTTTCTTACGTCTACCTCCAAACTTTTGTGCGCAGGTGAACGACCCCTCTAATCTGCGCAGTTGCCATCCATACTATTTAAATTCCCAACAGAGATTTCATTGTTTTCCTGCCAAACGGACGGAAGCAGGAGTTCCTTCACCACAGATGACTTATGAGAGTCTACGGTTAATTAGGAAGATCTATTTACCTCCAAGTAGATTAAGACAACATATTCAGTGGTTATTTTGTAACACGTCCGTTGCTTGTAGAAGCAGAGGGTCCCCAAAAAACACATTTGTAGGTGTTGGATGCTGGGACTTTTGAAGATGGATTGCTTGCGGTACTTTTTATTATTATTTGGAGAATTGTATCGCTTTACATTCTGAAAAAACCACAGAAGAGTTAATTAACTTTAGAGATAAATAGGAATAAAACCTCAATTGTTTCGCAAGTAGAAATCGTTCTTACTCAATACGTTGTTTGGAAATTTAAAAAAAAAAATGATTCGGAAAACAAACTTCTCTTGTTCTGCTGAAATATCACTCGAGGCTAACAAAGGTAAATTTAAACAAAAAAAATGACGTATCAAATGAAGTTAATTGCGTAACTAAGTTGCAGATACAGACACAAAACAAGTCAAAGAAAGAGTAGTGCACATTCTACTTTTTGTATATTCGAAAGAGATTCAACAAAGAAAAAGGGTGAACGGTAAAATTTTCCGAAGACCGATATTTCGAGAATTACCTCATAGTTTCTAATAATTGTAACGCGCCATCAATAATTTGTTCTTAAGTGTGACCACGGTAGCCAAATGGTCTTGGTCAGAAACTCGTGGCCGTCGCTGTTTTTTCTCTTAAGTCATGTATTCGAGACATTGTGCCACTAAAAACCCACAATGTAGAGTGGATGGGGCAAGCTAAATCTGTCAAGGCTCAATGTCCTCCCGCTGGTGTGGTGTGGAAACCAGGTGAGGTAAGTGCCGACTGAGGTATCATCCTCGTTATTTTGACCATGGCTCAAAATTATGAGGTCCATCGCTGATAATATTTGCGTTGCTTCAGAATACGACGTAAATCAAAATCAAATGATGTTTTAGAGCTTCGTAAAAACTGAAGAAATAGAATATGTGTTTACAAAGATGCAAGTAATTATGGTGTAAAGAGAAAAAATTCGGAAAGATATGACTATCTCCTTTTTACAATTTATATTATGCATAACTCAAACTCAAACTCATTGGCGCAGCAGCCCATGAGGGCCAAGACCTACTGTGCCCATCTCAGCGTACGTGACTATTGGACGCTGAGGTGCATGAACAGATGGCTCTATCAGGTGGTCAGTCTGAAGCAATACCCCCTGTGTTTTAGTCCCCAAGCCCTCATTTATCGACTCACTGAAAGAGGGATGAAAGGCTGAGTCGACATTGCCCAGCCCGAGGGAAAGAGCCCCAGACATGAGGTGTGGAAGCGCAATACATTACCACTCCGCCACTGGGCCTTATATTATGTATAATATCATATTTAATAAATCCTACAACATACCAGAAATTGCTATTATAAAAAATAAAAAATTGCAATATATGCTATTGAAAAACTGGTTATTTTATTCAAACCAGTCACCTATTGAAATAGAACAAAACCCATTACTCAAATAAATATCAAAACTATAAAAAGTTTACGCCCTGAAAATGTCCATTTACTAATATCGATGATATGATCATGGTAACTAGTAACAATTTAAAACAAAAAAGAAGAGATGCTTCAAAATCGTTATTGAACTCTGTATGTGATTCAATAACCCTAAAATTTGCATATACCAATTATATATTTCTATTAATAAATTGATAACTTTCAACAAAGGTTATAGTATGCAGACATTCGATCACCGTGAGTTGTTCTAATTTTTTACTTTTCATATATGTAGTAGCGAAACATTCCCCCTGTCTGCTCCACTACATAACATTTACTTTACAATAGCAAAAAGAATATTATAGCCCAAACACGAATCTCCATCTTTAAGAAAATAATAGAACGCGTGGGATCGTGATGTCCACTTTCGTTGGTGGCCTACAAACTGGAATTGCGACCATCAAAAAAACATGAACAACAAGCCGTAACTTACATTTTAGTAGACCTTGACACTTGATTTCCCAATTGCAAATAGGCCACGCGTGTTTGTCACGTACGTGTATATTTACTTCTATTTCATACTATTTCAGACAAATTTCAGGTGGAAAACGAGTGACATTTGGAAATTTTTGACTGAAGAGGACTGTTGAATTGTAGATGATATGGTCCGTAAATGATCCAATGACACACAAGGTCGTGAAAGGTTTTGAGTTGAGATGAGTAGTCAAATGCGTAGTTACAATCTTATGCAGTGAAGATTGTCTTCGGTCACAACATTAAAGTAAAAACATAATGTAAAACCTTTTTTACATAAAGAAAAGTGCTCCAATATTTATTTACCGTATTCACTCATACACAGACTGCCCTGTAATTCAGAAAATAGTGTTATTATAACTTGTTTTTGGTTTGGTACTGTTTAACCGTTATATAACCATAAGATTGTTAAGAGTAAATATTAGCATGTAACTGTTTATATATTTCAGTTTTTTTAGAGGTAAAATAAATAAAAATTTTAAGAAAAATACATAACAAAATGCGCGTAGTTCTTTTTTGCATGAATGTATCAATTCTATTTGGATCAATGAGTAGTTTTATCAGGCATTTGTTTTCCTCTGGTCAAATATATTTTATTGTTACTGAAAATTGTACTAACATAAAACACAGAATAAGTAATATATTATTACACGACACAATAAACTGAAATAAGTAATAAAAATAAGAATACAACCCATAAATTTTTATCATTGGCCCCAATTTGACAGATCTTTGGGTATTTTTTTCCCCTTTAAAAGTTTCTGTATACGTCATTATGAACAATTTGACATACGCTCTATTTTGACATTCTGTGTAAAAGAATACAGAGAAGATTATAATTAAATACGAAATCACCAATTTTAAAACTGGGAAAGGTGTTTCCCTTTGTTGTAAAAGAGTAAATTGAGAGGCGTCTCCAAATAAACATGAACAGTTGATGATGGATTTTATGATTTTGAACCACTATCAGATGAACGAGAACAACCCTTGAGATGACATTAATTCTCGTGTCTTCCACACTATGCCAAGACTGTGAGACCCATTTAAATGGGTTAAATTCGTGATGATTACATGATAAATATAATCACGTGTTTTCCATTGAACTCAAAACTGCCATCAAATTTGTAATTGTTAAATTCCCATACAATTTCAGATTTGATAATTGAGTAAAAATTTCCCAGTATTAAAAGTTTCAAAAAAAATTCTTATATTTGCCGAGTACTTGTGGTGGATAGAACCCGCGACGCGTGGTACCGAAGCCGCGTAACATGCCCACTAGACAAAAGTGAGCACTTTTGTTCAGAGGCTGTTACTGGCTTATGTAGATACCGCTACATACTTTTAAATTAAATGCATATTGCCTACCTATGTGCATCTCAAACTCAAACTCAGTGGCGCAACAGCCCATCAGGGCAGGACCTACTGTGCCCATCCCAGTATACGTGATCATTGGGCACTGAGGTGCATGATCAGATGTCCCGATTAGGTGGTCAGTCTGAAGTGAGACCCCCTGTGCTTAAGTCCCCAAGCAAGCTTTGTACTCATTTATCGACCCACTGCAGTAGGAATGAAAGGCTGAGTCGACCTTGCCCAGCTCGGGAATAGAATCCGTACCTGTGGTGCTACCATTCGACCACTGGGCCTTAACCTACGGGCATCATTGCCAATAAATACGTACTCTTTCAAAGAAAAAAAATTTTTTAAAGCAAAAGTTGGGAACAGTGTGAGCCACATGAACTTTGGAAACTCCTGATAGCATTTATGATATGATGATGACATCATATGAATTTAGCCCATTTAATTAATAGCATTCTCCATTTGCGATCATTGTGCCTTTAGCGTAATGTCATGTGATGTGTTGACATAATGCAATCACGATG
Source organism: Trichonephila inaurata madagascariensis (assembly GCA_019973955.1). Lineage (NCBI taxonomy): Eukaryota > Metazoa > Arthropoda > Arachnida > Araneae > Nephilidae > Trichonephila > Trichonephila inaurata. The sequence goes on along the minus strand of BMAV01001359.1, from coordinate 251,449 downwards.
TCTTTTTCATATCGCTGGTCAAGAAATTTGGTATTAAGTATTAGTATATAGCAGTAGTCTTCAAACTGTGCTCCACGGAACCCTGGGGTTCCACGAGTCACATTAAAAAAATCGAAAAAAAAAAATATATATATATATTAGAATTGCATACGCAAAATAAATTTATACTCTGTGCGAAGTTTCTGAAACCAGAAGTATCTAAAGCTCTAAACTTTATATTTAACTATATTTTTAAACTATTGTTACAATATAATAAAAGAATTTTAAAAAACGTATTTTCTCTTTAAATGGATTATCTACTAGATTATGAATATTCTATTGTTTGCTAACCCGGGTTCCACGAAATAATTTTATACTCGTTAGTACAATATTTTGCAAAATTAAATAGGTTTTTAATGCAAATGTACAAGTTTTTTTTTGAGTTTGTGAAGAAAAACTCCTATAAGAGAAAGAGAATCTTGAAGAAGAGGGGACGACTTATAGAGACATATCAACAGATTTGTTAAAGTTTAAATGAAAGCAAGAGCAGCTTCTAAATTTTAGGTAGCAAATTCATGCAAAATACACAAAATTTCTCAAGCAACTATAAAAAGTTTAATGTCATTCAGAACAATGCTTTTGAGTGGAAAATATTTCTCAACGTGAGTTGCTACAGAAGCAAAATATAAAAACAAATGTAACGCAGAATAGGAAATGCGACTGCAGATAATTTCAGTAAATCTAGATTTCGACAGTCTATGTAAAAAAATACAAGCATATATCCCAGTTACTAAATATAATGCATAAGTAGGTAAAACTTGGATCACAACTTAATATTATTAATGAGAAAACTATATTAAATTTAAAAAATTTTAATAACAAATACAATACGTTTTCTTAATTGCCCTTACATAAAATACCTGTAACATATATTTATCTTCTTTAAATATTTTCAAGATATATTCTTTTAAGTGTGGAGAATGGGGTACCTCAAAAATATCTTACAGTTCTAAGATTCCATGAGTCGAAAACATTTGAGTGAGTGAATATCAATGTCGCATTGTTCAACTACTTCAGAGCTTTCGGCGTCGGACCTCGTAATTTTGAACCATAGTCACCGAAAAAGTTTGAAGACTACTTGTATATAGTATTAGTTAATAATCACTAACCATTAGATTTTGGTCTCGTAATAATAACGAATTATCTCATGGAACCTTATTTTTTTTAAAATAAGTCAATATTTGTATTTAATAATTTCGTTCTGCATACTTTAATGAAAACTCTTTATGGCTTTTATAAGAAAATTTTCCATCATAGATGTTATTTTTATAGAATTAAATGGAGAACGTTCTGAATTCCTTTGTTTTAAAATTCCTTCGAATCCAATCATTAATTAGTTTGAAAGAAATTCGAAAGAAAACTGTTAAAAAATTATACACTCTACAAGATTTAATACAAATAATTTATATTTGTAAAGCATTGAACTGACACAACTGAATTACACAGTCATATAGTTTTTTTTAGTGTTTTACCAAGTATTTAATGCGTTTTTGTTTTCTTTTTCAATTCCTACTATTACCTCACTCTCTCCCTATATATATTTATTTATTTACATATATATTTATCTTGTTCAAATGTTCAATCGTTAATAAAATACTTTCTATTCCTCCATTCAAGTGCAAATAAAGTTTTTTTAAACTTGTAGTGGATGACACTTGATGCTCTAATAGAGTTTTTTCAAATATTAATTCATTAATTACCGATTAATTAATTTAACTAATTACTGGTTTTCGACTCCAACTTAGATTCGTCTCCATTGTTGTAACAATGTAACTGTTAAAACAAAGACAAAAGTTGGCGTCGAAAACCTGTTTTTCAGCCAAATAGCCAAGCCGGGTGTGCTTTGTTACAACAATGCAAACAAATCATGCTCTTTTTTTCCAATTCGTACTATATATTTTTTAGTTCTCTCTCCCTTTATATATATATATATCTTGATCAAATTTTCAATCGTTAATAAAATACTTTCTATTCATCCGTTCAAACTAGGAGGAATTGACTTAAAAAAAATTTATATTACTTGTTTATCACTAAATAACACATCATTTTTGAAAACATAATTGCCTAATTTTTATTCAAATTTTTCTTTGTTCAGGTTCAGTGATAACTTGAAAATTCACACAATGATATACCATAACAATTTATAAACATTTCATAATGATTGTAATTTTTTACTTTTAATTTTGCTCAAGTATTGAATTACACCAAAAATAAAGTAATTTTTAAAGAGAAATACGAGTTAATTTCTATGTGTTGAAACTATTAATTTGGAGAAACGTATTTCTTAAGGATCAATTATAAAATTTTCACAGTTCCATTTTCTTAAGAATCTTTACCTGATAAATAAAATAAATGAAGACACAAAGAGACGAGAATCATCAATATATGAAAAGAGGAGTTAATTGTGAAAGGTTGATGATCAAAAATCACAAACTCTTTCAACCACGGAAAAAATCCTTCAACGAGCTGAAATTAACTTCTCATGATTTTTAATGACCTTTCGCCCTTTCTGCATGACCTGTTACTCAGAATGTATTTGTGATTGTTTTTCATTGCTGTGTTATTTCTTTCAAGTTAAACTTCCATTTATTAGATGTTTTCTATGTTGTCTTCAATTCTTTTACTATGCTATATACAGAGAAAAAAATTTTAACTGTCTTTTATTTGAATCTTACTAGTTATTTACATTAATTAAAGTTACGTCGAAGATGAAATCTGGAACAGACTTGAAGAAAAATGTGACTGCTCTTAGAATGGTTGAGCACGATTGTTGCTTCTTAACTATCATCGTTCAAAAATGAGTTACAGGTTTGAGAATCTTTGTAATTATAACTATAGAATTAAGGCAATTATTTCTCAATTATATAACTATAATTGTATTATCTTGTCACACACAAATAAAATGATTGAAAATTGATACTTTTTCTTAAAATTAGGATTGCTTAAGGTATCCGACCACGTTTGGAACCGTGGTTTTGCAAAAGCGTATAAATGGATAGTATTTATGATATTTAGTGTCACTTAGATTAGAAAATGTATATAAAATTGTTTTAAGAATAGTATTACAATAAAAAATTATTTAAGTACAATATTTTGACAAAAAATGAACATAGAATGACCCATTTTCAAAATATTCTCCTTTTATGAAAAATGCTTCTATTATAATAATATTTTGCCTGTATATAGCTCAGACCTCTGTACAGAGGCTGAACTAGAATTTTTGAAATATATAACTTGGAAGTGGGTTTATCCATGCTTTACGACAACAGAGGGGAGCAATTTTAAGAAAAAACGCCAATAATTATTTCAATTGCTGGTAACTCTGAAAATAATGTAAATTTTTCAAAAATTCTAGTTGGGCCTCTGTAGAGAGATCGGATCTATATACAGGCAAAATATTATTATAATAGAAGCATTTTTCGCAATAGGAGAACATTTTGAAAAAAGGTTATTCAAAGTTAATTTTTTGCCAAAATATTGAATTTAAATAATTTTTTTGTCAAAATGTCCTTAAAACAATTTTATGCATGTATTCTAATCTGAGTGACACTAAATATCATGAAAATTATCCATTTATGCGCTTTTTTAAAATCACGGTTCCGAACGTAGTCGGATACCTTAAGTGGAAAGAAATGTAATATATTCCTCTCTTTAACAAAATTCTATGTTTTGCTCCTTATTTTATCAAGATTGATTAACTGCTTATATAAACGTCGCATTTTGAACATGCTGGCAAGAGACCTCGTAATTTTGAGCCAAAGTCAAGTGGGTCGTGGAAACCTAGTAGCTATGGTAGCGAACTCGTGGTCAGTTCAGTCGAGTCGAGGAGTCGAAACATATAATGCCACTGAAGACCTTCCGAGTAGAGAGGCTGATGCACACGCTAAATCTGTCGAGGCTCAAAGTCCTCCAGCTGGCGGGGTGTAGAAAGTTGGAGATGAGGTGACAGCTCAGGTGTCGTCCTTGTTACTTGACTGTGACTCAAAATTACAACGTCCATCAAGAATAGTCATTGAGTTGCTTCACAATGCGACGAGAACTTAAAAAAATCAAAAATTAAACCACTATTAAATATAGAGGACGACACCTGAGTTGACACCTCACTCTCCAAACTTTTATACTCGCCAACGGGAGGGCTTTCAGTCTTGACAGACTTAAACCCGCACCAGCCTCTCTACACGGTGGGTTTTGAATAGTGTGGCAAGGGAACTCAAACTCACGACGACATAAAAACAATGCTGGGTACGAGAGTTTATGACCGGAATCACTCAACTACCTCAGCCACAATGTCTTATGAAAAGAATTAATTAATTCAGAAAATCCTGAATTATTTTCAACAAAACAAATTTCATAACGTGAAAATTAAAATAATCTAGTTATATAATGCGATGTGAATCAAATCAAATTAAAACAAATGCATTTTATAATATTCAATTCGATATAAATCTGATTTTACCTCAAAAAATAATTTTTTTACATATATATTTTATATTATCATTATTTGATCATGGTTTACAGTAACACGACCCTTTGCGCATGTTTCAAAGAACCCCGTAGACTGAAATGAAACGATTCGTTTATTCGAAATTATTTTTTAAATTTGAATCTCATCCAAACTTACATTCATATTCTATTAGTCCTGACTTAAAGAACCGGTCACTATAGAAACAGCGTCAGCGATAAGGAATGCTGATAGTGCTACACAGACATGGGATTGGCTATCAGACCAGAAATTTTACTGAAAAAGTGATGATGCCATTTATTCGGAGATAAAAATAAATAGTGGTGAATACCAGTATCCTTTAGTGTCAATATTTAACATTTACAAAGAAAATGCAGGCTTGAAAAAAGAGAATTTTTCTTAAATTTATCGGATGTAACGATGAATTTAATACATTTCGCATACACAATCACAATTAAAAGAATTTTAATAAACAGCTATGTAGTATATCTTAAGTTTATTTGTATTACTTCTGTGTATAAAAATCCTTTTCTTTTTCTTTGAATAAAAAAAAGAAATAGAAATTAATAAGGAAAGAAAAAGCGAGAAAAGAAAAAGCAAAAGAATAAACGAAATCACACACACACACACATAATCGAGCATAAATTTACATATTGCTTAGTAATTAAAAAGGATATTCCACGAAATCCAGCTTATACAAGGTGTGTGGTCCCAAATTCATGGTACAAACTATAAGGATAGTTACAGGATATTGTAACAATCATTTATTGTATAGGAATGTATGGGCGCAAGTGATTCGGTGAGGAGCAAACAGGAGAAATAAAAGAAAAGATAAATTGAGTTATCGGTTGGTGGGAAATGTTATCTGGGTTACGTAGGTGTTAAGAATTGCAGGATGTTCCGATCGCCATTCGTAACCGCATGCAACTTCAGCACTGATTTGAGCACTTGCTTGAATGCGACGTTCGGGGCGCGATGGATTGGGCTTAGTGGGCCAGTTCCTTGGCCACCCCGATCTCCCGATTTATCAAGCATCGACTTCTTTTTATGGGGACATCTGAAGAATCTTGTTTATGCAACTCCACTTGACTTGTGAAACCTCCCGGCCCGGAGGTATCATCTCTTCATCTACGTGACCTGGATTTGTAGGAGGAAATGACTGATCACCCAAATTCGCCATAATAAATCTAATTTATTACTATTCCAATTTTTTGATCAACACAACACTAGTCTTACTATAGGGATTCGATCAGGAGTGATACACATTTTGGACAGTTATTGTACATATTGCACTTGTCAACGAGGCTTTCAATAAACACTTTGTCTCTTATTTTTTGTGTTTGTGCCTCATGCCGTCGCTTGCGCCCATACATTCCTGTACAATAAATAATTGTCACAATGTCATGTATCTACCCTTAAATTTTGTACCATGAATTTGGGACCTCCCTGTATAACGCGCACTTACACTATCAAGCTACATTTTTTTAATTTTGAGGTTATTCTTCACATAACGCACACTTCCTTTTGTGCGAAGGAACCTGAAACATACGTGTGCAATATTCTTGCGTTTTGAAGTCATTTATTTGAAATAGTATCCCAAGCTTTTGAAAAAATAACATATTTCTAGAACTACAACTCTTTAAGTTTATATATAAGGGATTGCAATATCGGACCAAAAGTTCAATACCGGTATTCGGTATTTCTTAGAACTTAATACCGGGATACCGGTTTTAATACCGGTAGTAGAAATTTTAGAAAACCTTGGGGGTTTCTTTGTTTTATACTTACCAGTTTTATTAGAGAGCGTAAATATCACCAAAAATAATTTGTAACTTATAAATTATAACAATATATATATGGAATCACAAAAAAGTAAAGGAACATCTTATTTATTTAAATCACAAAAAAAAGTGTGAATATCACTATTCAATCTGTGGTACTATTACAAATTTTTGAAATGCGATCTTAAAAAACATAATGCATCACAATTGTACTGTCATTAAGACAGGAACGTAATTTTGTGCAATAATTACAAAAAGTGTGAGTATGCAAATAAAATGCGAATGACAAGCAGAACAATTTTAAAAAATATCGAAATATTATGCATTTTCTTCACAAGTACAACTTGGTTTCTCAGATACGAATATCAGACTTACGAAACCTGCGCTAATGCAGTATCGCTGTGAGCTGTAATAGGATAGTTTTGGCCTTGGATGATTCACATATTTTATAACTTCTCTTGATAGTACGATACAACTTTGTATTCAGTCTAATGAATTTACCCCGTTAGGGAGACATTGTAGTAACAGGTGTTGATGGATGAAGGAAGGCAGATGATCTTGGATATGTTATTCCTCTCTCAACGAAAACTTAGGTAGTTGTAGTGTATTTAGTTCTATTTATCAGAGAAATAATTTATGTCTATATTTTTAAGTTCAGATTAGTGGTCTTTTATACTGTTGTATCTAGCAATGAAAAAATCAGATGATGGATTTAATGAGTTGCTTGAGAACTGTAGAACCAGTTAGGAAAAATAAAAATAAGAACAACAGAGTGAACGGATTTTAGACGCTTAATATCTTCACTCTCTGAAATAGATGTAAAATTATTTTAATTTATAATATATTTTAATCATGGTTCAATAATTAAAAATATAAGATAAAAACAAAAACGTGTATTATTTTGCTATGTCGGTGATCCATGAACACATATAGTGGAAACAATTTAAAACACACAAACACACAAACACATTTCTAGTAAATACCGAAAAACCGGTATTTAAGGTATTCGACTACGTTCGGAACCGTGATTTTAAAAAGGCGCATAAATGGAAAAATTTTCATATTTAGTGTCACTTAGATTAGAATACATGTATAAAATTGTTTTAAGGACATTATGACAAAAAAAAAATTATTTAAATACAATATATATATTTCGGCTAAAAATTAACTTAGAATAACCTTTTTTCAAAATGTTCTCCTCTTATAAAAAATGCTTCTATTATAATAATATTTTGCCTGTATATAGCTCAGACTTCTGTTCAGAGGGTCAACTAAGAATTTTTGAAAAATTCACATTATTTTCAGAGTTACAACCATTTGAAATAATTATCGACGTTTTTTTTCTTAAAATTTCTCCCCTCTGTTGTCGTAAAACATGGATAAGCCGACTTTTAAGTTATATATTTCAAAAATTCTAGTTGAACCTCTGTAGAGAGATCTGAGCTATATACAGGCAAAATATTATTAAAATAGAAGCATTTTTCACAAAAGGAGAATATTTTGAAAATCGGTCATTCCACGTTCATTTTTTGTCAAAATAGTGTACTTAAATAATTTTTTATTGTAATACTATTCTTAAAACAATTTTATATACATTTTCTAATCTAAGTGACACTAAATATCATAAATATTATCCATTTATACGCTTTTGCAAAATCATGGTTCCGAACGTAGTCGGATACCCTAAACTTGTGAAAACCGGTATTTCAAAATTGTACAAATGGCTCAAAATATCGGTATTACAATCCCTATTTTTATAAGGTATGCCCCCCATTTCTTTTAAATAAACAATATTTTGATATATGCACAAGTCTAATTTCTTTTTTATGCTTATCCATTTCTTTATTTTTAAAACTATTATTTTTTATACCCGTATATAAAATTTCGATTTTATTTTTCGTGATAAAAGGGCGCATCATAATCCGGAATTTACGGTCTTTATATAAAAGCAATAATAGATCTAGAACCACTTGAAAATTTTGTGCAGCATTTCCACAAAATGTGTTAACAAAAATGTCCGTTTTTTTCTTTCAAAGATATAAAGTTGACTTAAATTCACTTCACCACAAAGTTTAAAGGAATTCCATGTCTGAATTATTGTATTTTTGAAAGTAAAAAATTGAACAAAGTACCTCTGTTTCTCGAAACAGCGAGGGTAATAATTTAGTTAGTTACACGTAAATTTTGATACCTTTAAATTGTATAAGCAAATAACTAACTTTTCCTTCTAAATTCTTCAGATTATTAAAAATACAATGATAAAAGTATTTTAACATGATAGTATAATAATGTGTGGATATTCCATGACTATTGTACGAAAAAAAAAAAAAATTCGCAATAATTAACCCAATAAAGAAAATTCTTAAGACAATATTTTAGAAAGTCAAGCAAATAACATCTTCATAAAATATATAATTTAATCCATTTGTAAATGAATTTTCTAATTTTGGAGTGTATTATTTCTAAGAAAATATTTTTAATATACATTTACAGTTTGACTCTCACGTTTTGAAAGAGGCTGCGGTAGCCCAGTGGTTAAGGTATCGGATCATGGAAGGCATGTCATGAGTTCGAGCCCAGTACCACTTAAGAGCCAACGTGTAGGGGACGAAGCACGCTAAATCTGTCGAAAGCTCAGACGTCCTCCCATTGGTGTTGTGTGGTACTTAAGAGAGGGGGTGCCAGCTCAGGTGTCGTCCTTGTCACTTGACCATGGCTCAAAATTACGAGGTCCGTCGCCAAAAGCCATCGTGTAGCTGAACAGTGCGACGTTAATAATCACTCACTCACGTTTTGAAATCAATTTTAACTTTATGATTTGTTAAAAGAATACAATTCAAATGGTCAATGTACTTAAAGATGGGATAGTTTATCACACATTTATTAAATGACTTAAAAGAGAAATATATTATTACAATTCGTATTTCATTAAGAAAATTAATATTAAGTCTTATTTTTTTCAAGTATACAAGAAAATGAATTCAAAAATTGTGTATTTATCTTTAATCATCAAGCGAAAGATGAAACGACAGAACTGAGTTTTACAAAAATAATATATTGAGAATGATCATGTGTGTCAAATAGGTGCTTTATAGTGAAGACTAATACATCTTCATTATAAAACAACTTTACCTGTTTTTGTAAAAAAACAACTACGGAATATTTTCTTTATCTAGCTCTTATTCACGATAATCTTTGATTATATCTAACGCACACAAAATTTAAAAGAAGTAATTAATTGATTATTAAAATTACAGTTTGCCTGTTTTATTTTTTTGTTTTGGACAATTTTAAAAAATAAGCGCGAGTGTTTATCAACGTCACACAAAAACAAGTAATATAAAAAAAAATTTTAAGTCAATTCCTACTTAGATGAACAAAGAAAAATTTTATTTTATCTACTTTTTGTTAAATAGTTACAATTAATATAAATATGTATATACATATGACAGAATCACAACATTAAGGGGTAATTAATTTTTATTCATTATCATTAAAGTATTGTATTGTCATCCAAAACAATCATGTCTATAAAATTTCGGTTCAACTGAATGCTTTAAAACGTGAGAAAAAAAACCTTTTCAAGTTTTGACACAAATCGCCAAAAGGGTCGCTAAATCGCCCAAAATGATGCCAACGTGCCTGTATTTGTAAATATTTAAAAAATTAGTTTTAATCAATTAATTTTTCTAATTCTTATTAAATTATTGTGTGTATTGTCATCCAAAATCATCATGTATATAAAATTTCAGCTGAATTGAGTGCTTTAAAATGTATTTTATTGACGATTAAAAATTCCATCAAGATATATAAATAAATATGAGTTTGGATAGTAGGAATTGAAAAAAAAAAAGCAACACCTCGTAATTTTGAACCATGGTCAAGTGACCAAGACGACACCAGGTTAGCAACTCTTCTCTGAGGTTCTACACCAACGAAAGGGCATTGAACCTCGACAGATTTAACTTGCACATCAGGCCTCTACACTGCGAGTCATCAGTATCACTAGACTTGAACTCATGCCATGCCAGCTACGAGCCCATGTCCACTAGGCTACCACGGCTTCCTTAACAAAATTAAGCAGCTATAATATACAAAATTTTAACAAAGGTAGTAAGAATGATATTGTTCACTTATACTAAGAACTAATTTAATTGCAAAAAGAAACATTGAGAGAGAGAGAGAAGAAATGTCCTTTGTCTTAAAGAATTTACAATATCCTGGGTAGAGTATTATTTGCAATCACAATTAATATAAACTCCAGGATCAAACATTCAATAGGGTTGTTTTTATGGAAAAAGGATTATTTATATTCGTGTGCATTGCTTTATCAAATGCTTTTACTATACTAATAATAGAATTGCATTGAAATCCAATGTACATTTAAAGGAATAACTATCCCCAATATTGTATTTTCTGAAAAACACTTCGCTAACAAAGACTAAAAATTTTCAAATATCTTTTTTCTAACGGAAGATTAAAATTTTAAAAAAAAAAATAAATATTCTAAGGCAGCTAAAAATTGGGAAATATTTTGAAGCAATTTTCCACGCACGTTTTAGTAAGGTGACCAACCGTCCTCCTTTAGGGAGGACAGTCCTCCTTTTATAGGTTCTCTCCTTCCTCGAAAAATGTCCTCCTTTTCAATATTTTAAAACTGATCAGTTAATCTCTGTATTCAGAGATGAACCAAACATGTTTCCAAAATGTCGAAGAATGGTCTGAAACAAATATCATAGGAAATAACAGTTTTCAATGGTATATTTTTTACTTTGTCACAAGTAAATTGGGCAGATATAGAAAATTACGTTGAGTTTTTACCGAAAGTAATGCCTGATATTAAAATCGATAACAATTGCCTGTTTGAAGTAGAAAAAAAGACTGAATGTATATTTAAATTAGAACAATTGGTAAATCAACATGCTGAGAAATTGGTAATATATGGGTGAAATTACTTAAACCATTTCAAAAATGAACACATTCCATATGAAAATGTAATTATTCTTGTTGAATTTACGTTGTTCTGCCCTGAAACTAATGCAGGAGTTGAAAGGGGTTTTTTCAGTTTGTAATGATTTTTGTGAAGTGAATAATGAGAAATCAAAATTGAATGTTAATATTTTAGCTACAGTGCTTACCGTAAAATTCAGTATGAAGGATATTTTTTGCCCGAACTTTCCGATATATTAGAAAATGGTATGATGACAAAAAAAAATTCGTTCAATGGAAAAATACTCGTTTAAGATAATAATTAAAAATAATGTAAGCGTAATTAGCGTATTTTTATATGAATTATTAAAACGTTTCAAATATTTAAGTTGTAATTTCTTCTTAAATTTTCCGTCCTCCTTTTCATTGTAAAAAAAATGGTCACCTGAGCTTTAGTGAAGACGATTTAAGTACTCGGCGGAAGATATACTCTTGAAAAAAGTTTTTTTTTTGAGATTCTTGTTACCATTCCTCAGTTCCGGATTCTTTTAAGTTGTAATGGCAAAACCCGTCGAGAGAGACGCGTGACGTCATGTCTTCTCTTTTTCCGCAATTTATGTTATTGCCGTTTTAGTTAGAAAGAATTTTCGCTAAGGCATCACTTTTTCCCCCGGTTAAAAACTGCGTTTATTTTAACTGCGCCATTTGTCTAATAGTTTACAAAAATTTGGTGAGTAATCTTTCTTCAGAAATAAAAATTTGATTTTCAGCAATGGGAATATTTTTCGAAACTAATCTTGTTTCATCAAGTGTCTCAAAGTGAAAAATTATTCTTTAAAAATAGAAATTGTTTAAAAAGTCTTCATATGAAGAAATTCTTTCTACGGTAAATGTGAATATTGATCATCTTTGTCTTTTTTATGTAATCTTATATAGTCAGAGTAAATATGCAATGTGACCAGTCATTATTATTATTATTTATAATACTTTAAATTTATTTCATAGCTATATTGATTATAAAAATGTAAACAAAATTTAGCACAACTGTAGAAATTTTCTATCTTAGAAAATTCCATAATTCTATAGTTTAAATTTATATTAGGTGGGTGGCTACTTGGAGAAAAAACAATTATCAATAATTGAAACCTACCTAATTGGAAAATATTTTAAGATAAGAAAATAATTTAAAAATATTTTAATTTAATATTACCACGAAGAGATAAATTTTCGAAAAAATGGAAATTCTTAATTTTAGTAATTGATTTTAGATTCGAAATAATTTTTTTTTTCAATTTAAACAATCGAAAGCGATGATTATTGAGTAATGAATAGTACAATATGTGTGTGCTTCGCAGCATTTCATAATCCCCACACCGTTGAATCAGTCCGATCCTAGCTTTTTCGTGCACTGTCACTTCAACAAGACTTTTTTTCTTAATGTAGAACTAAATAAACCATTAAATGTATCTGATGTTTTTTCTGGTAACTATTTAGATCAGGGATATTAAACTCGCAGCCCATGGGCCACATGTGGCCCACAATGAACATTTTTGCGGCCCAGGCAATATATTGGCGCACAATAATATACACTGCTGGCCACCGTAATGCAACACCAAGAAAAAAAGAGATAGCACAACAAAATTTATTTTGCAGATAACATATTGATCAAGTATCAAATGAATAAATTTATAGACTTCTGTGAAGCGTGGTTCCTGCCAGAATCAGTAGCCAGAGTAGCCGACATTGTAGGAGATCACCACTGCCACACGCCTCAGCATTGATTCAAAGAGACTTTGGATGTGTTCTTGGGATACAGCAGACCAAGCAGCTCCAACGTTGTCAAAGTCGATCTTTTGACAGTGGTGTAATCTGGGTCAATTGTTGAGCAACTATGGACCACATGTTTTCTATCGGTGAAAGATCCGGAGAGCGAGCCGGCCAGGGAAGCAATTCAATCTGGTGATTGACGAAGAACCTTTGGACAATGCGTACCACGTGTGGTCGTGCATTATCCTGTTGAAATATGGCTGTGGCCAAGCCCTGAAGGTAAGGAAGGCAACTGGCTCCAACACCTCGGAGATGTAGCGCTGGCTGTTAAAGTACCGACAATGCGTACTAGAGGAGTGCGAGAGTGATATCCAATACCGCCCCATACCATAATACCAGGTGCAGGACCAGTATGGCGGTGCATAACGCAGCTGTTCAGCATCCTCTCTCCACGGTGTCTCCAGACTCAAATCCGACTATCGTGGTGTTGCAGACAGATGCGTGACTCGTCAGTAACGACAACTTTATTCCATTCTGCCACCCACATCCTTCTTTCATCACACCATTGGTGGTGGAGATGTCTGTGGTTCTGCGTCAAGAGTAGACCAAGCAATGGACGTCTTGCGGACGGACCACTGTGCTGTAAACGGCGTCGAATGGTACGTGCAGACACTGAATGATGCGTTACAGACTCAATGTGCTGTACTATGGTTCGTGATGTGACTGAGCGATCCGTCACTACCATGTGCACAATTTGCCTGTCCTCACGTGAAGTGGTGTACTGAGGTGGATGCGATCGACCACGTTGGTCCGTCGTACCGTTCTGCACCCAATGGTCACATATCCGCATTACAATTGTTTGGTTTCGTACAACACGACTACCGATTTTCCTGAAAGATAATCCACAATCTCGGTAGGCCACTATCCTTCCTCTGTCGAACTCGGATACTTGATCAAAAGCTGATCGCTGTTTTTTTACGAGACATAACTGATCGTTTTTTGAAAAAACCACAAGAAAAACACAATTGCCGAACTTGAAATCGTCGAAATCTCCAAGCCTTAAATAGCGCTTCGAGGTAGCGCCACAGGCGGCGTGATTTGTGTCTGCGCTAAAATATTCTAATTATTTGCATATCTCACCTCCGCTAATGCATGTTGTAAATTCCATGTTATTTGCATGCTTCCTTCAGGGTATTTCATTTACTGTGGCCAGCAGTGTATAATTTTTGAAAAAAGCAACTGAAAAGTGAAGATTTGTCGCATTTCCTTCCAAATCAAGTTTAGTTGATACTACATCGTATCAAAAATATACAGAAAAAACTTTCAAATCTTAGAACTGAATTTGAAAAAAGATTTACAGGACTTAATTCTTTGGAAGACAAATTTTGTTTGCTTCCTTCGATTTTCTCAATAAATATAGATAGTCCCCACCATATGAAAAGGGATCGAAATTCGGGAAAGCTTAATTTGAAGGTAAAACTCATGAAGGGGGTGTGCTCGAATTTTACAAATATTTACCAGCCACGTTTGAAAATACTCGAAAATTCGCATATGAAATTACTTCCATGTTTGGAAGTGCTTCATGGCGCGTGAACAGTTATTTTACGAAAGGAAATAAGTCTCCTGTTAGAAATAGTATTAATGATGTTCACCTGGGTCAATTTTGGAAGTAATCACTGCGAACAAAATTTCTCCCATAAAAGGAAAGATACAAGCAGATAAGAGATGTCAAGTGTCAGTACGCAAACATTACATTTGTGTTTTCTTTTATATATGTTTATAGAAATGCATTATTCGAAATAAACTACGTTTCTATAAATATTGATTTTTATTGCGGCCCACCTAAAGTTAAACTTTGTTTGTTTGGCCCAAGTTCGCCTTTGAGTTTGGCACCCTTAATTCGTAATAGTTGCTGTTCCCTCACCGCAATAAATGTTAAAAAGTACCAAAATGCTGTTCCACTTTAACAAAAATTACTCAGATTTTTTTTTTTTTCAATTCTACTATTAGCTCACAATCTTTATATATTTATTTATTTATCTGGGTGGAATTTTCAATCGTTAATAAAATGCATTTTAAAGCGCTCAATTGAGCTGAAATTTTATATACAAGTTTATTTTGGATGGCAATACAATAATATAAAAATAATTAATAAAAATTTTAATTAATTAAAACTAATTATTTAAAGAATTACAAATATAACCACGTTGGCATCATTTTTGATGACTTAGCGACTCTTTTGACGACTTGTGTTAAAACATGAAAAGGTTTTTTTCTCACGTGTTAAAATGTTCAGTTGAACTGAAATTTATATTGGATGACAATACAATAATATAATAATAATTAATAAAAATTAATTGATTAAAACTAATTATTTAAAGAATTACAAATACACAACCACGTTGGTATCATTTTTGGCGACTTACGGACCCTTTTGGCGACTTGTGTCAAAACTTGAGAAGGTTTTTTTCTCACATGTTAAAGCATTCAGTTGAAATGAAATTTATATACACGATTGTTTGGGATGATAGTGCGATACTTTAATGATAATGAATAAAAATTAATGACCACTTAATGATGTGATTCTGTCCTATGTATATACATATTTATATTAATTGTAACTATTTAATAAAAAGTAGCTAAAATAAAATTTTTCTTTGTTGATCTAAGTAGGAATTGACTTAAATTTTTTTTATATTACTTGTTTTATTATACGAGTAAAAAAACTCAAATACCTAAGCTTCACACATCTTGTGGCAGTACTTAACATAAAAATGAATTATGTTATTTTATTTTTCTCCCTTCATCTATAGATCAGAGAACATCTTTTCCTCATAGGTAGCTTTTGAAATTACGAAAAAATTTTCGATCCATCCTAATACACATATTAATAAATTTTATTTACAGTTTTTTTTTCGCTTATACTACATTCATATTCAAGTCAAATAAGTTTTTCTGTTTGAAGGAGTGTTGAATACGCTCATGTTTTGGATAATATTACATTCAGTGACTCAACAGTAAAAAGAAAAAAACCTTTTTCATTTCTTCTATCTCGGGCTTTTTCTTTTGTCATGGGGATTCCCCAAATCGATGCAGAAAAGCAGAAAACTTTTCCATTATTTTACTTACTTCAGCTTTCAGACAGCTGTGAACAAATGTTTCTTTTATTTTTAACAACGTAGTAAAAGTAAATTATTTATTTATTTTCAGATTTTTACTGTCTACATATGTAAATGAATGCAATATAAACTGATTGACCTAAAACTATCGGAAGTGCAGTCGAACTAGTCGATGAATCAAGCTCAGATGTTGAAATAAGGTCAGTCCTCACACACATAAACGTTCTCGATCAATTATAATGAGTTACGATGGAGAATAAAGTTATCACAGCGTATCATATTGATTTTTCTCATTTCTAATTTTTATCATTAAACTTGAAATCTTGATTCTTTTTAGTTTTTACTCGATCTTGAATTTTATTTAAGTTTGTCATGAAATGTTTTTATTTGTATATGGTTACGTAATAAAACTGATCAATATATACTCAAGTCCAAAATTAAAGTCACAAACATGTTTTTCGTCACAATTTTTAAATGCCTCTATTAAAACTGATAGAATTAGTATTTTATATATTTTGAAGAACGGGTAGTACAAGATCAATCTTCAGTTTAGGAAAAGACGTTTTTCGCTTTAGTTTTTGCAGAACTACTAGATTGAGACCATTCAAACATATGGGAATTTTGCCTCCAGTTTTGTGAATATTGTATTAAAACAAACAGGTTAGTTAGTCTGTTTGTAGTGAGAACGACTTCTCATTATCATTTAGATAATTCCTTGAGATGGAGACCCGTTGTGTCAGGCTTGAAACTGGCCAGTCTCAAGTGGAGGTGCCTCGATGGTTACAAATGGCCCGAAAGTGATCTCCTGCTTATGGAATTAATTCATCACCAGGAAGGTCAACAAAGGTCATTACAGCGCATCGACATTTGCACAGGATTGCTACTTGGCATTAAGCTCACGACAACATAGGAAGACAACGATTCCTCACCTTGCTGGTGACCTTGCTGCTGTGAAGGAAGAATTTCCAGGCAAACAGTCTACAGCCGTCTTGTAGAGACTAGCCTTTACGCCTAGCATCCAGTCTGACGCATGCCTTTGACCGCATCCAAAAGGAAAGACTGTTTATCGCGGAGGCGAAAACTTCAGTCGTGGACACTACAAGGATGGTGGTTTGTTCTTTTCAGGGATGAGTTGAAATGTATCAGACTAATTGATTCTTGTCGAATTTTCACTTCAAGAAAAGACGGCTCGCTTTGATCTCTCCTATGGAACAAAAATCGACAATTTGGTAGCAAAGGAATCGTGTGTGGTGCACAATGTTGGGTAGTCGTTTGGTGTGGATACTGTCAACTCACAGCGCTATAGGGATGAGATCCTGGAAGCCTCTGTGAGGGTTTTCTGGATGCTATGGGACTGAACGATATTTTTATGGACGATAATGAACACAGCCACCCAGATCTCACATGATTAGTGAATTTCATGAAGGGGCGGATATTCACCATATGGATTAACCCTTGAGGTCTCCGGATCACCAATTCTATTGAATATGTTTGGAAGGGTGTAGGAAAAACATTTCTCAGTGTAGCTCTCCTCGCAGGATCCCCCAGGAATTTAGAGTCCCGCTTCTGGAAAAAATGGCTTTGTTGCCCGAATGTTTATTGACACTCTCATAACAGTATGACAGCTTTCGTTATGAGGCTTGTATAACAGTTCACAGTGGTCACACATCATATAACACAAACTTTTCCCGAGTTAAAGACTTTATCTGTGATTCATGATTTCCCACTTTTTGATATGACTTGTAACTTAATTCACAATTAAAATGTTTTCTATATTGTTATGTTGCTATATTCTCTTTCTGACGTTGTAATATGTCTCTGTGCTAAATTTCGAAACAACACAGTAAGTAGTTCATTAGTTTTCACGGATTTTATGTTTGTGACCTTAATTTTGTACATGAGTGTTGTTAAATGATCTATGCCTCTTATAAAAGGCAAATCCTTTTTTCTATTATAAAAAAGAAATCCCGGCTTTTGTATTAAATTAGTATCTTCTGTTACGCAATTTCCCATAACGTGGCTTTTTCTATGACTATCTACTACGTTGTTGGAGATTTAAAAATGTATATCTTAAAATTGAATTTTAAAAATTGTCATAATTTATTTGATTTCGTCTTACACTTCCTTTTTTCTATGATCTAGAAAAAAGGAAGCAACGAGTAAATCCTTTAATAACTAAGAAGGATATTATTTATTTCATCAAAATTTACAAGAATCAGAAAATATCAAAAAATGGACTTAATCGCATTGGCTTCTAAGCGACTCATATAATCGTCTGCTGTTAAAGGTATGTTACTTAAGTTGACATCTTTTGTAATTATTCTATGTTTTTTTTTTTTTCATTTGGTGAAAAAGAAATGTATTGCATAATTGGCAGTGGTTAAATATAATATATATTTATTTTTAATATATTTTTTAGAGATATTATCCTTTATCTGAAGATTTTGATTATTTGAGTAATTATAAGATTAAAAGGCGTCCAAGAGGAATAAACTTTAACTGTTATTATTTATAATTATAGCATTTGGCGACATCTTTTGATTTGACGAAATTTGACCACGGTATAATACGAAAGTACCAAATCTAAGTATTTATTAATATTTGCTTTCACAGTCAAACATTCAAAAGCAAATAAGGAACAATAAAAAATAAATATAAATGGCGAGAATCATGTCATCTATTTTATATGATTCAAGTCGTTGAGCAAATTTTAGGGTACTTACATATTATCCCAATATTTTGTGGCCAACTCTATTAATAACTTGCCAAGTTGGCAACCCTGATTTCCTATGTGTCGTAAGCTGAATTGGTAACTATGTGCTTCGTTTCATATAATGTCTCCAATAGGTTGCGATAATACGCAAGTACCAATTTTACTGCAAGTTATCAAAAATTTTCCAAATGATTTATTTGAGCTGTTAACATTCTGAAGCGCTAATAAATTTATATCTTACAACTATATTTCTGCAGTGTTATTAGATGTATAAGGAAAAGCTTATTAGCAGGTTAAAATGTATTCGACGTTTGTTTACTCTTCTTAATTCTTAATTTGCACCGTTGCCATTCCGATAAATACATTATTTACAATATTTTTAGTTTATGCTTTGTCAACAAACAAAAGATGCACAATCGCGACAATTCTAACATTTTTGTGTGAATATGGTACAGAATTATTTCATTTTATTTTATATAAAATAAAGTAAAAAATCATCACTTCTTCCGTCTTTTGAAGAAATTTTAAATGTCCATTCCTTGTAGTTCGATTTCATAATCAAACATACAACATCTAAAAAGTGAACGAAGTAAAAAACGGTACTTTTCCATTATAAAAATAGTACTTGGCGACATTTTTTCTGATCGTAAAAAAGAAGCAAACCAAAACGCACCCATCTGGCGTCGAAAACGAATATGATGTGGCTAAATTCGAAAAGTTCCATAAGTACAAATGGCGCCAATCAAATCATTTCTTGCGCCGAAAAATGTCATCAAACAAATTTTATCGCACAAATAAAATGCCAAATTCTGCCTTTTATTTTAAATATTCCACTTCATTTCTTTTAAATGTGATACAAAATAATTTCATCTCGTTTAGAATTAAAAAAAAAATAAGAAGTCATCATCTCTTCTGTCTTCTGATCACCTGTGTGGGTCCCAATATCTATTTCTGGCGAATCAGGCGGCGAGAAAATAAGATCCATCATGTGTGTCAAATAAGCCTGGTCGTGGAATAAGTCGGGATTTATTTTTAACGACTCTAAAAGAAAGCTGTCGAGTTTAATCACTTGGGCGTTCATTAATCTAAGTGCGAACAATACGCACACTTGTGATCTTGCCAAAGAACTTGTTCGCTTTGCCACTGGATGCTGATCACTTATTCACACAAGGTATCCGTGCGTCAGAACCAGACAACTGTTAGAGTAATTTTTTGTAATAGTTAGCAATGCAAATTCTTGGCTGAAATAGATTTCCACTGTTATGTAATGATTCCTAAGAGTCTAATTTATTGTAGTAACAACACGACAGACATCTAGTTAAATTCAAATGCATTTAACGAGTTGACATGAATCGTATATTTTTGATCGGATATCATTTTTCGCATATTCAGCATTCTATGAAATGGATTTCATCCAAATTCAGATATTCTTGCCGTAGGCTGTTTTGGGTTGGTATAGTAAATTCCTATTTTCTCTATTCATTTTTTCACAATTCCTACTATTAGTTCACATTCTCCCTGTATATATCTTGTTCAAATTTTCACAATCGTTAATAAAATACTTTTTAAAGCGCTCAATTGAACTGACATTTTATATACACGATTATTTTGGATGACAATACTGTAGTTTACTTATAATTAATAAAAATTAACTGATTAAAAGTAATTATTCAAAAAATGACAGATACAGCCACGTTGGCATCATTTTTGGAGAATTAGCGACCATTTTGGTGACATGTGTCAAAACTTTAAAAGGTTTTCTTCCCACATTTTAAAGCGCTCATTTGAGCTGAAATTTTCTACACACGATGGTTTTGGGTGACAATACTATAATTTAATTATAATTGATTAAAATTAATTGACTGAAATTAATTATTTGAATCAAGGATGTCAAACTCAGAGGCTAACTTGGGTCAAACAAACAAGGTTTAACTTTAAAGTGGGCCGCAAAAAAAAAAAATCAGTATTGACAGAAACGTTAGTTTATTTCGAATAATACGCTATAATAAATATAAGTAAAAAAACAAGAAACATTTAATGTTTTTATCCTGACACTTGACATCTCTTCTCTGCTACTAGCTTTCCTATTTCAAGAGAAATTTCGATACTTTATTATATATTATTGTAGCCGATATACTGACTGGGGCCGCAAAAATATTCGTTATGGGCTCCATGTGGCCCGCGGGCCGCGAGTTTGATACCCCTGATTTAAAGAATTACCGATACAGTCACGTTGGCTTCATTTTTAGCGATTTGAGTCAAAGCTAAAATATTTTTTTTTCCTCAAATCTTAAAGCATTCAGTGGAACTGAAATTTTACATACACGATTGTTTTCGATGAAAATACGATACTTGAATGATAATCAATAAAAATTAATTGCCACTACATTTCTTCCTTGTCATATATATGTATATACATATTTATATTAATTGTAATTATTTGATAAAAATTAACTAAAATAAAATTTTTCTTTGTTGACATAAGTAGAAATTGACTTTAACTTTTTTTTATATATATATTACTTGTCTTAAACTTTTTTATCAAAGAGTAAAGCAAGTAGGCAGAACATTTAACATATTTGCATTAATACATGTTAAGACACGATGGCAAAAGGGTTGCTAAATTGATTTAACAATGGTTTGCTTCTGAAAAAATAGAAATTATGACGCGAATGAACTTTGAATTATGAATTCAAAGTAACGGTATTTTCTATATGTGCGTTCTTCAAATTGGTTTTGATCTTCCAAGAACTTTTTGTCCTAACTAAGAAAATTGATTTTAAATTTTGATTGGATTTGAAATTATACTTTTTATTGAAGTCTGTCTCGTTTACCTAAACAGGGCTGTTAACAAATCAACTGGCAACTGATCTGTATATTCTTTGCTTCAAATTTCTTTTTTCTTTAAGATCATAGCTTATAGATTATATCTCAAGATCAAAGCTTATAGATTTTATTTCAAGGTCTCATAGCTTTTTTAAGATCATAGTTTAAGATCATATATCTTTTTAAAGATCATAGCAAAAGAATACACCTTTTTTTGATAATTGCTTTTTCTTTAAGATCATTCTTATCTTTACATTATAGCTCTTTTTATGATCATAACTCTGTCTTTTCTTTAAGACCATAGCTCAAAAAAATTCAATATAAGTTGAGTGAGTAGCCAAAGAAACATGAATTTTGTTTGCTTTATATTACTTAACTTATTTATATTTGTCGTACAAACTGTTACCCAAAAAGATGAAATAAATATATAATTTAATTTAGAGAATGATATAAACAATGGTTCTACAAAGTTTTTTCTTAATTTGATTTTTGTAACAACAAACAAAACAGTTAATTCCAATTTCGTATAAGTCAAGAGCTATTCATTTTTCTAATTGTTACAATTCATGATGAAAGAGGTTTATTCATAGGTATATATTGATTTAAAAAGACTTTTCGATTTAAATACATAGTTTGGCAACAATCTGTATTTCTTTTAGTAGACACAACAACAGAAGTCTTAAGAAAATATTTGTTTACGAAATTTATTTTAGGACGTCAACGTTTATCCATCATTTCATACATCGTTGAATTAAAATGTATTCTTATTATATTTTAACGCAAAATGACGAAAAATTGCTAAATATATTTAATCAATGGCTTACTTTTGAAAAGAATAAAAGTTATCCTTGAAAGCTACGATATTTATTCTTAATGAAATGTTGAAACCAAATTATCAATATTGCCTACATGTACAAGACATTTTTTAATCTTCTAAGAAATTTTTTCATGATTAGGAAATATATTTTCGTAATTAGATTTTATTCAATTTATAATCTTGCCTTTTCATTTATGAAACAAACCTGAAAACAAAGCAATCAGCAGCTTATTGTATATTCTTGACTTCAAATATCTTTTTTTGCTTAAGATCATAGCTTTTTACCTCTTGTGAGGTCATATTTTTATCTTTAAGATCATAGCTCACATTAATTCCACGCACATATTTAAACAAAAGTTCGAAAATACTGGAGGAAAATTCCTTCATATATTCATCTAAGGCACGCTTTCCACAGCATTAGTCATCCCTAGTTGGCAAGAAACCTCGAAATTTTGAACCTCAGTCAAGTGATGAGGATGACACCTGAGCTGGCATTCCCCATTTCTCTTCAAGCTACCACACCAAGCCAAAGGGAGGACTTTGAGTCACGATAGATTTAACGTACACCAAACCCTCTACACGGCAGATCTTCAGTAGCACCAGAATCGAACTTGTACCCTCCCCAAAAAATGGTCATGATCATAATCACTAAGCTACCATGGCCCTGTATTACACTGATCAAGTCGACTAACTAGAATTCTAATGGCCTGCGGAATATTTCACAAAGGAGACTACAGAAAGGTTAAGATTAAGAGGATATTAATTCTCTTTTATTCGAGTACAAAAAAAAAAAAAAATGAAATACGTTTAACGCGAAAACGCTTAAGACGAAATATTGGTTAACACGAAACAATACAAGTATCCCGACTAACTACTATGTATTTTCATGCATTTTTTTTCAGATTTCTTTTCTGGGAATGAACAATATACTTAAACACCAGCCGGATTGGACTGTCCTATTATACTTTCGGAAGAACTCATTGCAGTAGATGACGATAATTATGGTGAAAAAGAGCCTTAATTATGGCAGAAAAAGAGATTTTGGAATTAGTTGAATGCTCAAATGATCAAGGACGTCTTAAGACATTTTGAGGCCTTGGGCCCCTACGCAAAAGTAGACCCTGGGCCCCTGCACAAATGTAGGCCCCACAAATGACCCTTAAAAGTGGACAGTACAGAGCATACGTTGTCAAATACTCGTACAAACATTAACCTGAAGCAAATAAATGTGCATGACTTAAAATCGCACAAACCGGCTCGACCGACTGCCGCCTTTTGACTAAACGAGTAGTGATGGTGTATGGTGGTAGACATAGGCCTATACGTGGACGATGGTCGTCACGTTGTAGCCAGTTGACATATCATCCGAAACTTTCAGTTTTTCGGAAAATACAACCGGAAAAAAACATTTGACCATTGAAATTATTCGAATCATTATATCTTATTAAGGCTGAATCGAGAACGAGACAAGGCCCTCATTGGGGCTGAGGCCTGGGCTGGGGCCCAGTTACCCCATGCCTTAAGACGTCCCTGCAAATGATATCATTGATGCAATCCCACATCATCCAAAATGAGGAATATCGTGAAAAGTATGCGCAATTATTTAGACCTTACATTCCAATGGTGAAATGAATAACAAAATGGGTGACAACGAACAATTTGGTGACAGTTTAATACTAAAAGAGACAATGCAAAGAAAAATATCAGATTATTTTCCCAAAACACAATAAATGTTTTGCTTTTGAAAGAACTTGAAAATTGTGTGTTCAATTTTATTAAGTTCTTGTAAATGTTTTTGTGTTTCCTTGATTTTTATTAAATATTATGCATGTATACATATCTATGTAAATAAAATAAACTCTCTAATTGATTCAATTTTGTTGAACATATATATATTTTTGTAATATCCTTTAACACGAAATTCTTTTAACTCAAAAAACTATTTCATTTCCTTTAATTTCGTGTTAAGCGATTTTCTCTGTATGTATTGTTGCTTCACTGTATGTGCATTGTAAATATTGTTCAGTATCTGTACCATTCTACTTGATCATGTTGCATCTGGTATCGTAGGTAAACAAGTTGAACCAAGAAACCTATTCACCAGTTCTAGCATGTTAACCTGAGCCCGGTTGGGTAATATGAGTAAAACCTGTTCGTATTCTGGCACCAGTCCATGGCCCCCGTAAAGGCCCCCATAACAAACAAAACGTTCTTTTCATTTGGGTGCGAGAGGGAGAGTCGTTGTCGTAATAGAGGGGGACTTCACCCTGATATACCTCATCAAGGGTCCGCTAAAAAAAGCAAACCTATTCTCGGCCTACGCCTGTGGGAGTTACTTTCAAGACTTTTTCAGCAGATAAAAAAAAATCCTCAACGTTTTCAGGTGCCATTTTTTACATCCTTTGTTCTGAGCAAACGATGTGATAAGAGAAATACTGTTTTATTTCCGGGTAATTCTAGAAAAGATTTCTATCAGCGATTCTTAAATCTTATCGTTAAAATGTATTGAAATCTCTTTCAACACTTTGATTGTTTTGTTTGTTTGTTTTTCTCTTATGGTTGGCCATAGCGTAAAATTGTATGCTAGCTCACATTTATACAAATATGGAATGAACTGATTGTATATAAAGGTAATGACAAGTTTAAACTTTTTGGTCATAAAACAAAGAATCATTACACGATGCACAACATGTTGTTCAGTGAGATTTTTATCTATATTACTTCTCATTTTTTGATGACGTTATAGTTGAGTTATAGCACTTGTAAATAGTTTTGAGATGTTCTTAATTGCAAACATATTGAATCATTAAGCAATTATAATGTATAGCAGTAAATATCATACATACAAACAGCGCACTTATAAAATCTAATATATATTTAATGCAACATATTGTATGATGTATTGATGGTAATTTGTTAAGAAAATAATTTCTTTTACGTTTACATTGTGTTTATTGATATACGGTTCATTACGGAATCCGAACTTCTTGCACAAATGAGTCTGCTGTATTTTTCTCTTTAAAATTCACGATTTTCCATTAAATGCTAAAATTATCATCTTTTGGGTGTACTTACGTATTATAACTAATGAAAAGACTTCGCCAAATGCAGAGATATGCAATCAATAGTGGAAAGCTGCACACGCACACTTAGAAATGCAATAATCTTGTCCGCGCATACGTTGACAGCATTTGGCGACGTATTTTGATTTGGCGAAATTGGTCGATGGTATAATACGTAAGTACCATTCTCATCACTTTATTTGCCCATGTGAAAATGGTTGCTAAAACTAGTGCTTCTTAAATGACATAAACTAGCTTTTTTTTTAAAGAAAAAAAACACTGTTTTTATCAATGATAGATTTTCTTTTGATGATTGAAATTTCCATATGGTAAAACTGACTATGTTATTATCATGGTATTGATTCTAAAAGTGAATGTCGAAGCTTTTAAGAATATATAATGTTAAATACACATTTAAAACAATTTTTAACGCATTTCACTCAGTTCGACAAGGCTCAGTATTTTTCTCTTAATTTTATTTTTCGTAATTACACAAGCCTTAACAAAGAAAAGGAAGCCTTATAGCAAAGTTCAAAATACATTTGTTAGTAAATTTTATTTTGACATTATTAAACAAAATGATAACGTTGATGCTTACCATTCGTTAGAAGCGTTCCAACAAATTATTATATAAATCGCTCATGTTGTTCAATTAAAAAAAAATCTTAAGAATGCAACGCACTTTCTTGTGTTCTTGAATACCAAACAACTTTCTCACACACAAGGTACTTCAAACATTATTTATTACAGCAACCACTTCCAAAATCTTCAAAATGTCTACTTTTCATCCCAATCGAAATAAATTTTCCGACATTTAATGTAAGCAATTTGAACGAGCAAAGGCTATAGCTAACGATTTCTTACAAATGCAGGGATATAGAATTTCAGTATCTTCTTTAATACAACTAATCCCGTTGTTATCAAGTTAAAGAGTGTACACACGTTTTACTGGTGATAATGTTAAATTGGCCCATCGCCAATCGGTACTTCATCACTCTGAAAAGTTTTGGTTTTTCTTTTGGGGATTAGGAAGATAATTTATAGATTGTCTGCAAAGAGATATGAAATGAGACGCTGACTTTATAATCATGTCAAAAATATGCAAAGTGCTTTGCTCGCGACTTACTAAACAAAACGGGACAGGATCAACGGGAAGATAAAAATGTTGAGCCTTAGTGAAAGACACGCGATACGGTTTCTATTAAGATCTCAGTTGTTGCTACAAACTTTGTGATGGTAATCTGGAGCAAAAATTCTTCCGACTTATAGTTGATCAATCATTCTCTTTAATTTAGCTTCTTCAAAGTAGTATACTCGTTTTTTTATGTAATATTATATGTTCCATTTATGTTTCCTTCCATCTGCTATACCGTAAAGCGAAATGCACTATTGTCCATCCAAAAGGAAGTATCCTAAGCACTGGCGTACTACTCTGAGGGAGCCCTATATCAAAATTCCTTCGGGCCCCTTTTTTAGATATGAGAACCCTGTTAGTGGGACTGTAGTTACACATGTTGGGGCCCCTGTAGCTCGGGGACACAGTATCATTGATTCGGCTGATACAGCGGTAGCTACGCCCCAGATCCTAAGGAAGCCTACTACAAAGGAAGTATCCTAACACAGCGGTTCTTAAACTGTGGTCCAGGGGTCCACGAAGGTTGTGACAGGCTCACGCGTCTTTTCTTCAATATGACCTCTGGGTTCTTTGGGGCCAAGATTAATGGTAACTATTTTCCAACCAAAACCCAAGAAGCGAAATGTGAAGAGAAAATACAAATAAGATAGCTGTTAAATAACAGAAGTTTCAGTAAGTCGTATGGCAATTTGGGGAATGTTATGTGTGAAAGTAATACAAGCGAGAATTGACAGCCAATTGGGAAGTTACCTTGAAGATTAAGCCATTAGGTCAAGGTGCATACCATTGCACGCGCGCCCAGACGCCTCTTCATAAGATTGAAACTAAAATTGTATTAAAGTAGAATTTTATTATTTGATATTAGGACTTGTAATATTATTAGAAGTGAGATCAGGCGATTTAAGTATTGATAGTGGTCCGAGTTACGCGATTCGGTTTAACTATTACAGTGTGTTTGTTCATATTGGATTCTCGCATATATATAATATTATCTAAATTGTTAGGCATTTAAGTTTCATTCTTAATAAAGTCATATTAAGAATTAAAAATGACTATTCCTTTTGTAAACCTTACACCTCTAGCTCACACGGACAATCAAAGAAACGATCACCTAAGGGGGCGGTTTCACAAGGTTTCATATAATGTTAAGATTTCCCTCTACATAGATACAGACTCTGAAAGACCTCGAGGAAAAATTGAAAGATGTGTCATCCTATACTAGATCAGTAAATTGTCCCTAGTAAAAATATTTACTTAAAACATGTATTTCGATCAAGAATATTAATTCGATTTTTTTTACTTTTTACTACTACCTAGCCATTACTAAAATGTAATATTTCCAAAAAATACATACCGTAAATTCCAGTCGCATAACACGCACTTTTAACACAAAAAATAAGATCCTTAAATTTTGGTCTCATTTTTTGTGTTAAAAGTGCGGGCTGTACGCCGGGTGTAAAAATGATAGCATTAAAAATAATAAAAAGAGATGAGTATAAAGGAAATTAGACTTCAATATATATTGAAATATTGTTTATTTTAAAGAATTGACACATCCCTAATAAACTTCAAGAGTTGTGATTCTTAAAGTAAATTATTTTTTCTAAAGTCTGTGGGATAATAATACCTCGAATATAAATGACTTCAAAACATAAAAGAACTCTATCCATACATTCCCAAATTCTTCGTAAAACAGGAGGTGTGCGCTATACGGCAAATATAAATAAAAATTAATAGATGCAGCTTGGAAGTACGTGCGCGTTGTACGGCGGTGAGCCTTACACGCCGGATTTTGGTAGTAGAAACATCCATGTGAAAAGATTAAAAAAACTGAATTCACATAGCGCATCAATACGATAACGATTGCATCCATCTCGATTTCCTAATCGATTTGCCCCTGGATTATTTATATATTGGCACCTACATGATTTATTTATTTTTTAAACTAGTGTTTTGTTATATTTTTATATACATATGTAATTAAAGGTTTATTGCTTTCTTAAAGGAAAAAAAGAAGGGTTAAAAAAAGTATGTATAAGTAGCAGATACAGTCTTAGAACCTATAAATCACTCAGCCATGTGTTGGGAGTCAGGGAGGGGTGTTCGAAATTTTGGAGACCAACGATGTCAGGTTGATTCATAAAAGGGGGCCGCGGCGATCGGAAGTTTAAGAACCGCTGTCCTAACAGCTTGAATTTTTTCACCGTGCATTCATCGTGATGGGATATGCAAATGATAAGCATTTCAGGTCAGATGTCAAATGATTTAGCACAGCGTTCCGCAACCTTTTTATCACCGCGGACCGGTCAAAGTTTGTTAATTTTACCGCGGCCCGCTGAGGGGGAGGATGTTGATTGTTTATATTTTAGATTGTTTTATTTTAATAGGATTATTTTAATTGTATTTATGTATAAACGTGCCTTCAGAATAAAATATAGCTACACCAAAAATGAATATAAAGTGATTTTCATAAAAAGTAACCCAAACCCAAGAAAAATATGCCGCAGTAAATAAAATGGAAATAATTTGATGTTTCTTGTACGGACCAGTAGTATTTGATCCACGGACCGGGACCGGTCCGCGGACCCGGGGTTGCGGAACACTGCATTCGAGCAGTGCTCCGCAACCTTTTTATCACCGCGGACCGGTCAACGTTTGTTAATTTTACTGCGGCCCGCTGAGGGGGAGGATGTTAATTGTTTATATTTTAGACTGTTTTGGTATAATAATTTTAATTTATTCTTTTTAATCGTGACTTCTGAATAAAATACAGCTACACCAAAAAATGAATATTAAGTGATTTACCTAAAAAGTAGCCCAAACCTAAGAAAAATATATCACAGCAAATAAAAGAGAAATAATTTATCTTGGGCGGACCGGTAGTATTTGATCCACGGACCGGTACCGGTCCGTGGATCAAACCGGGGGTTGCGGAACACTGATTTAGCAGACGCACCATCATGAATGCCTGTAATTCCGCCAACAAGCGATGCATAACGGGACAAGAGAATGCCTTTTAAAGTACAAAAATTGCTTTTTCGTCCAAGTTTTTTGCATGAATAGCATTAGCATGTCACGGTATAAAATTTGAGATAGTTACAATCATACACCGGAAAGGAATTAAAATAGTAGTAAAAATAAGCAAAGAATAATATGTTTTAACCTTTTATAAGACCGTGGTAAGTATATTTACCAATAACTTGTGATATGGTCGATCTTTGTCGACCATATCTTTGTCGAGTCAGCGTGAATTAGAGGTGTGGGATTCTCGAAATGAAGAGACATTTTAGAATTTTAATATGACTTTATTAAGAGTTTAACTTAATTTCTTATATATTGAACAAACTTATATTAAGTGAGAATAAACCAAAACACGTAGCCGTAGCTAAAACAGATCACGCAATTGGATCCCTTATCTAAATAATTATATTATCCGCCTACTTTCAATCCTAATAATATTACGATTTCTTATATCAAATGATCTGTCCTACCTTGAATTCCACACAAAGGTTCAAACACCTTCAGGTAGGCTGTTGGGCTCACGTGCAATAGTATGCACCTTGTAGTAATGGCTAGATATCCGTGAATCTTGGGTAGGCCGTCAAATTACACTTCTACCTTTTCCAAACTGAACTTTCTCTAAATTGCCATCCCGCTTACTAAAACTTCTGTCCTTTTAAAGGCTATCTTATTTGCATCTATACTTTCATTTCACTTCTTGGATTTGGGTTGGAAAAGATTTGCCATTAATTTTGGCCGTCAAAGAACCCAGAGGTTATGTTACAGAAAGGACGCGTGAGCCGTCACAAACTTAATTAGTTTTTATAGATGTCCTTGGTGGATTTTCAAGTCGCAAACGCAAAGCACGTCTTGTAAATTTTCTGAGCCACAAGGAAACTGAAGCAAATGACGTACGATTGTTTAAAGATAGTGTCCATATGCCAGTCTGACAAAAAAAATCATATATACGATGCCGTTTGTGCTCTACTGAAGCGCAAAAGAAAAGATACGTTTGTACAGCTTGCATTGTTCAACTATGTATTGATCCGTTTTTCGAAATTTCATGGAAATTAATATCTATAAATTATTACATTTTTAATACAAAATGCATCAAATTTATAGTTTCTTTTGTAAATTTTAATATTTGCAAATTACATTTTATAAATATCGTGTAATGCAATATAAAAAGAATTGCAAAGCATAAGATATCCTACATTTAAATAGCTCCCAGTGGGTGGTGGGAAACATACTTCCCACCAAAAAAAATGCCTTAGAAATCAGATTAATTTTAGAAAAAGCTAAATAAATTTATTTTTATAAACCAGTCTAAATCCCCAAAATATTTTAACGTAACATTACTAGAAAAAAATGGCCTTATATGTCGATTTAAATCGATTTATTTTCCAAAAAACATTATTCTCATTCCCTTTAAAAAATGTCCTTTAGAATATTTTTTTATACTTAATATATATGTTTTGTCTGGAATAAACTTCAACAGTAAAAACAGTTGTGTTAGATAACACACTTCTTTAATTGAAAGTTCAATCCTCTATTCATCTCTAAAGAAAATCTTAAGATAAATTGTGGGAAAATTTATCAACCAATAAACTAAAAACTATTAACCATGAAGAACATTTAAGGAAGTTTTTTGAAAAGAAATGTGCGAAAGAAAGCATAAAAAAACGAATTATAGAACCATTTTTAAGTGCATAAAAACACATTAAATAAATAGCAAAAAAAAGTCAATTTTAAGAAAAACAGAACCTAATGGCCTGTTGTGTCTGAGTTGTACCAAACTCAGATACAATAGGCATATTTGGAACTTGAATAAAAAAAGTTATAACACAGTCAACACAAAAATAAAAAAATAAAAGCTCTGTTATATAAATCATTTTCTTTTTTTCAAACTACGGTTATTTTAATGTTGTTCTTCCAATAAGTGTGTTTTTTTTCACTTAAGACTCTTTACTTTTTTTTAAGTACCTGCTGATTGTCTAATCCTTTTAACATACATCTTAACTTTCGCAAATAATAATAGTACAGCAAATCAAAGTGTTTCATTTCCAGATATCTTAGCTCTTAGCATCTTAGCTGATCTACATTTCGATTAAGCCTTGTCTCTGAAATCTTGATGAATTTTCCAACAATACCAAAAAACTAGAACATTGTGTGGCCCAATTACGTAAAAGTCATCACTGAAATAAACCAAGACTTGAAACTGGAAAGCGAAATGAAGATGCCTCCTGCCGTCGTTGAGGATTGATAATGAGTTCCTGCCTTGTCGATGGCATCCTTCTATTTTTAATGCTTTCATTAGCATAGTTGAAACTTGGCAAATAGTGTTAGTTTGCGTCTAGCGCCTCAACGATCATGACAGAACCTCGAAAGATTTTTTTTTTGTGCAAGAAGCTACAGGGTTCTACTTTCTTTTCTGCTACCCCGCAGAGAAACGCATGAAGGTCAACCATTTGCATTTGTCAAAAAGTTTCACAGCTATAGACAGCTGTTCCGCTAATTGCATTGTACCATAACAAATTGATAGGCGTAGGTAGACATTTTTCGGTCTTTCTTTGTTAGCTCTTGGGGATCGGTTTTGAAACTTTTTAAGGGTTAGTATACTTTTAAGGCAACTCGTCCACCTTCAATTGGTTTGCTACTTGAAATGTCAGTTTAGTCTGAGCGATTAAAAATCAATGTTTTGATTCTGGTAATAAATTACGAGAGGGATTTTAAAGTCAGTGTTGAAGGTCATACAAAATATTGAATTACTATCTTTACGTTGTTTTTTTCAGACAATTGAATAAGATTTTATTTCTTTATGTTGAAGTAAAAAGTCCGGAACATTGAGTTGCATTTAAATTAGAACATGTCTTTCTAGTTTCAGAAGGAAATATTGCAAGAAATTCTTTGGGATATTTCTTTTAGATGTTACATGAACATTTATAGTAATGAATTAAAGTTTTAATTACGTCATGGTATTTACTTATAACAAATTTTTCTTCTCATGGTGTAAGATTTAACATTTATATATTGAATTAAACTCTTAAATTATCTTTTGATAGATTTTGACACAGTTACAAGAAAAAATTCAAATATTTATTTATTTACTTTATATATATATTTTTTACATATGTTACAACATGTTACAGTTGTCTGAGAAGATATAGATACTGAGTTGTGTATATAAAGTAGCACTCATTGTGTTTCTGTTTGAAATTTTAGAATTTGTTTTTGTTTCTGAATTTTGTTTTTGAAATTTTAGAGTGAAGAAAGATAAATTTTTTAGGTACAATTTAAACAGGAAAACAATAAACCAGGATCTAATGGATAAGATGTCTCTAAAAATATATAATGCATTTGAAAATTTACGAACGGGGAAATTAATTGTTTCTTTTTCAAAAATTATTGATTAACTGTAAATTTTTGTTGTTAATTGAATTAAGTTTTTATTTCAAATGCACATTTATTGTTTTATTTGGAAGTACAGATATTTCATTAAGAAGAAAACTCATATTACTTTAAGTGTAAACGACTATTTATCGCGTAAAACAAAAAAATTACTTCTTAGAAAAATCTGAATAAAACATGATATATATATGGAGAGAGAGTTTTTCTTATATTTTAGTATATTCTTACTACTATAACTGTTCCTATTTATTAAACAATTCATTTTTCCATTTAGTACATATTTCCATATATTTTTTATCTTTTTCCATTTAGCACGTTTCCATACATTATCCTTTTTTTTTTTTCCATTTAATGTATGTCTCCAAATGTTTTCCATTTTCCCACTTAGTACATGTTTCGTATTATTCTACGATTATTAAATTGAATTTCATTCGATTGAATGAATAACATTAACCATTTATTTAGAAAAAATTGCTAGTCAACTACTCTTTTAAATAAATTAATTACCGAAAAACCTGGCATGTAACGCGCACTTTTAACACAAAAAATAAAATCGAAGTTTACGGGGAGTGCTATACGCCGAGTGTAAAAATGATAGCTTAAAATAAAAAAGAAATGATTTAAAATTAGACTTCTCCATAGATCGAAATATTATTTATTTAAAAAAATCACAAATCTTATGATTTAGACTTTTCTAAAGTAAATAACAAAGCGAATAAATAAAATATAAAAAACTTATAATTATTTATATTTTATTTAATATTATTTTTATTTTTATTAAAATTTAAATTAAATTAAATAATAAATTTTTTTTATTTTACATTTATATAAAATTAATCAAATTAGTAGAAAAAAAAATTTTCGGTAAATTTTTTTTAAAAGACTTTTTTTTTAAAAAATATTAACATACAAAATTAAAAATTATTTTTATTCCTTTCTTTAAAAATATCTATTGCTCACATAAAATGTTTATTGAAAAAATTCTACTAAGGGTTTAAAAAAAAAAAAACCTTTTTAGTTTTAAAATCACAAACGATGAACGGGGGATTGTAATTTTTAAATAAAAGTTTAATCAAGTATTTTTAAAAAAAACCAAAATTACATTCCAGAACCAACTTAAAATTTTAATTTAAAACTCATTTATTTTTAAATGTATATTAACATTTAAAAAAAATTAAAAAAATTTTTAAAAATTTTTTGATTTTATTTAAAGGTTGGAACTAAACTTCAAACGTTAACATTGATAAATAAAATTTTTTTCTTGTTTTTAAAAGGGGGGGCTAACGTTTACCTGAAACTAAAAATTCCCCTAATATATTTTGCCTCAACCGCCGAATTTTTCATTTTATCCCAATATATTTTTTTAAAAATTGGTAAATTAAATTAAGGGAAAAAATTTCCCAATTAAAATTTTTAAAAAATTCGCAACTAAAATTTCGTGGAAAAATTAATTAAAAAATTTCGATTAATTTTTTGTTTAATAGCTTTCCATTTTTTGGGAACTTATTAACCTATTTAAAAATATTAATTTTCCCAATTTTCAAAATTTTATGTCTCAACATATAAATGTTTATTGCAAAAAAACTTCCATAACTAGGCCTAATTAAACACACACACAAAAAAAAAACTACAGCAGGATATTGAATTACACATCAGGTAAATCAGATAAAGCCATTGTAATTAATACGAATAAACAATATCTGTGCCATTCCCCACTTAAACCCGGAACAAACACAATTCCCGAACCCCACCCTAATTCATTCCAATTAAAAAATATCAAATTTCTATTATTACGTATCGGATTACACTGACTTTTTATTATTATTATTATTTATTTTTGATTTTCTATTCACAAGGTTCCGTGAGTACAAACATCCCCGTCCTTCACATTGATAAAAATAAAATGCATCGTGTTCTAATAACAGGTGACAGCTCCAATTCCGTTTACCTGAAACATAAATATTCAACCTTAATGTACTTTCCCGCGAACCTAGACCTGCCACCCACACTCACCCAATTATACCGCAATGATAAAACTGTCACGCAATTCCATTATTTATGCTTCACCAAGAATCAGGAAATGGTATTCGCCAAGTGAGGGGCCATCCATAAATGTGTTGGCATATTTCATTGTTGGATAGAGATATAGTAGAAAGGAAGTGGTCGTTGTGAATGATTCATTGAATATTCACGACTATATTTTTAAAAGATGAAGTCTTATAATAACCATATTTGAAAAGAATAGGAATCTCGCCAAGTTTCGGTGTGTCAAATTAGATGGCCTCTTCAAACTTTATAGATTGTGCATGTGCGCGTTCCCCTTTTTACAACTTGATAATATTCGTAACAATACCAAGAAAATTTACAAAACTGTGTAGAATATTTGTCATTTGATAAGAAAATTTGGTAATAGCTTGTCGTGTATTAAATTTCATTGTTAAAAGGTATACTTTTGCACACACAGATAGAATTTTAAAATCCAATGGGTTATTGATAGAAAAAGTATAATATTAAAAAAATGCAGTTAAGCTGATTAAAAATGGTAGTTTATTTCTGAAATTTTATTGGATGCTTCTCGTCTGCTGTTCACGCAGATTTTTTAAACTTTTTCATGACAAAGAGAAACATGTTTCCCTATTTTAAAATTGGTGATTGTGTAATTTATTATAATAACCTTCTCGGCATTTTTTATACAGAATGTCAAAAACCAAACGCAATTGCGTATACAGGATCGTTTAGAAGGGGAAAAAAAGAACTATCAAATCAATTGACTCCATTTATAAAACATTTGTGGGTTCTATTCTTATTCTTATTACTTATTTCAGTTATTGAGCCGTATAATAATATGTGTGTTTTCTCACTTTTTATATTATTCGGTAAGTGTAATTTTGTACAATAATAAAGTACATTTTAATAAATGAAAACAAAAATACCTGATAAAACAACACATTTATCCCAAAAACTATAGGCATTGTTATGAACTTATGATTTATATCCATTCTTTTTACTTCTGAACACACTTATATAAACAGATACATACTAATATGTACTCTAAGCCAGTGGTCTCCAATCCCTGGTCCACGGACCGGTACCGGTCCGCACAAGAAGCATTAAATTATTTCCATTTTATTTACCGTGATATATTTTTCTTCGGTTTGGGCTACTTTTTATGAAAATCTCTTTATATTCCTTGTTAAATCACTTTATATTCATTTTTGGTGTAGCAATATTTTATCCTGAAGGCATGTTTAAATACAATTATAAAATAAAATTATTATTAAATCAAAACAATCTAAAATATAAACAATCAACATCCTCCCCCTCTGTGGCCACAGTAAAATTATCCAACGTTAACCGGTCTGCGGCTAAAAAGGTTGGTCCTGCAAGTGTTATGATCAATTAAGACTCTGTAACGGGTACTATTATAATTGCACTAATCCTGTTGGGGAAACTATTTTTTAAACTGTGATTTTAGTTTGAAAACGCTTTCCTTAGAGATGATTTGATTTTATGCAAATGTGACTACTATTTAAACCCTGACGTTGGGTATGGGAGGTTAAAGGTTAATCGTTGATGTTAATCGTGAAATTTAAGAATAAGAGAAGGTGAATTACGTCTGAGAGGTCACGCATCTTGAAATTAATATTCGTCGTGGAATCCACTAGGAGTTGTGGAAGTAAATAACATTAGAGCTGACCGAGCTATCGGGGTTCGAGAAGGATCGTTTTAAGGAGCTCCAACTGAAGCTAAGTGATTTTCAATAATCTTATGTATCAGATTAAGTGTTAGAATTTCAAATTGCTCCTAGAGTTAAGCTATAAAGCTGTATATAATTCATAAAGTGTTAAAGAGATAGAATAAAAGTAGCTATTTTTAAGATCATGCCTGCTTCTTCCCCGAACCCTCTTTCACCCACGACCTTCGAGCTGCGACAACTCTAATGTACATTTATGCTACATTATTTTATCTGATCAATTAAATCCAAATTTGGCTTAGAAAAAACAATGTTCTACGACAGATTAAAATATATTTGTTTTACTGTCATTGATAGGTTAAAATACATTTCTTTAAAAGACAATATTTAATTTTATGTTAATTTGAAAAGCAAAGGAATAATTATAATAATGACTTCAGAAAATGCTTATGAGAC
Source organism: Trichonephila inaurata madagascariensis (assembly GCA_019973955.1). Lineage (NCBI taxonomy): Eukaryota > Metazoa > Arthropoda > Arachnida > Araneae > Nephilidae > Trichonephila > Trichonephila inaurata. The sequence goes on along the minus strand of BMAV01001359.1, from coordinate 214,241 downwards.
TGATGCGCAATTAGAGAAAAATGAGATCCTGGTACAGCCAACCATTTCAAATGGTGTTTACCTACCCATTCAATTTTAATAGTCTTGAATTTGAAAACAATAAGATGCATGTATAATTAAGTGGCTCAAAGTGATTAAAGAACATAAACAGATTCACGTAAAGATAATAGGGTTTTCTGAAGAGAATTTTTTAATACGTATGAAATACACACAATTGTGGTAAGAGTTCAAGTACTTATACATATATGAACTTAGTTCCTCCCAAGAAAACTTCCTTGATTCGCTTATTTTGAAATGCATGACATTTCACAATCCTTTTATGAGTCTGTGTGCATTTGAATTTGTAAAATATATTTTCCCTAAATAAAATTCTTAGTATTTTTTTTAAGAAGCAAATCATTCTACTTCAAATTCAATGATTGGTTAGTTATAACTTTCAATAAAAAAAAAAAAGTGTGTGTGTATACTTATGTACGCTCGTAAGAAGTTATACTTTTTTAGCGTAACAAGATTAAAATCTTTCTAAAAATCTTGAGCATGACAAGCTGAGCCAAGGACAAAAGGCGGTCACGAACAGAGTTGAACGATACTAACCTTAAGTCAATCGGACAAGACAAACCCGAGATAATCACGATTTAAATAAATTTAAATACCCCGGCACGGACAATAGGACCAATAATATGGGGAGGGGGTCGAAGGCGGGAATGATCTGTCCCGTTCTGCATATTTCTAGACAAAGCATTTTCGTATCCGTTCCTCGGAACGCAAAAGCTCTCTGACACGGGTGTATAACTCAGTGGTAGAGCATTCGACTGGCGGGAGGTCCCGGTTCAAACCCGTGCCTCCATTTTCAGGGGTGAAGAGAAATAATTTTTTCGAAGGCGGCAATGATCTGTCCCGTTCTGTACATTTCTAGACAAAGCATTTTCGTTCACGTTCCTACGGAACACAAAGCAAAGGTTCGCTGACGCGGGTGTATAGCTCAGTGGTAAGCATTCGGCTGCAGGTCAGGGTCTCAGTTCAAACCCTGGTGTCCCATTCTTCTGGGAAGTGAAGAGAATTATTTTTCTGAGAATTTCGAAGGCGAGAATGATTTGTCCTGTTCTGTATATTTCTAGACAAAGGATTTTCGCATCCATGACGGTGTGCATCACATCCGTGACGGTTTTGCGTCACATCCGTGACGGTGTGCGCGCGCATTGTAAAAATTTACCCTCATCCTATTTCTCTAATGCCCCAAAAGAAGTATAACTTCAAAAATCGTCATCTATTTACCAAAACATAATATTTATATAGTGCAATGAATATTTAATCACATAAAACAATTTTATTGTATAAATAAATGTCTTTCTTTTTCTCGCACTCTTAATTTTAATCAACGTAATTATAAAAGAGTGATTTTTTTTAAAGAAAATAAAGATAGAAACTCAATGTTATTAAGTACAAAACGAAATTAAAAAATTTATAACTGAAAAAAGAAAATCTAAAATGAATTTCAGTTCTTTGCATTTAGAAAAACTAAGCTGAGCAAAGAAAGGTGTCATTTATATTTATTTTAGCTTTTTCTGTATACTTATTTCCCATTCCTGCGAATGCAAGAATTCTAGAAATCATTATCATGGACTCGTGGCCGACATGTCATCAGTTCGAGATTAGTGTCACTGAAGACCCGCCATGTAGAGTTGCTGATGCAAGTTACATCTGTTGTTGCTCAAAATAGACACGTAGGCGTGGTGTGGAAGTTCGGAGAGAATAGCGCCAGCTCATACAGTTGTCGTGCTCATCACTTGACCAAGGTTCAAAATTACGGGTACGTTGCCAATAGCCCTCTTGTTGCTTTACAGTGCGAGGTAAACACTCACAACATTCCCATTTTTACGATTTATTTATTCTCAATTGTATTACAAATATTACGATGTTATAAAAACTGACTCATAATATATATATCAGGGATGGCGAACCTTTTGGATAAACATGCCATTTTTTCTAAAGAAGTGTTTAATGAGGTATAGACGTGCCGTTCAATAATTTTCACTTCTAATTATTGGGAAAATAATGCAACTAAATACTAACAACACAAAACTCTATTTACTACGAAAAAATACCTTTTGCACTGTATAGTTATAAATGTTTTAGTTATACATGTAATTCAAATTAAAGAGTAATGTTAGTGTGACTTCTGTTGTTGCAGATTGTGTGAATGACAAATAACTTATATTAGGATTGTAAGATGTTATTTTTTGTAGAATACATATATGCTGAACTTGATTCCTCTGCCAAACGGTTTCTAAGCATTTATTTTTGATATATAGACTCATTTTTTTTGGCAAGAGGATTTGTGATTTGTTTCAAAATGCTGTTTTACAGACGATATTCTGCATACCACTATTCCAGAACATAAAACACACACCACTCTGTCGCCTTTACTAATCATGCCATGTTTATCGGTCCACTAAATTTGAAATTCTCTGTTACACTTTTATCTTGCACTTTTTGTTCTTTTGCTGAACTATAGCCATGTTAAATAACAGTTAAAAACCGTAAATATTACACAGATCAACTTTAAAATACAATTGTGTCAATGAAATTGACTATGCTATGCGTTGACAAAATTTACGTCATAAGCAATTGTAGTCTGCGACGTAACTAAGGCAAGACAATAACAAACGAGTGTGCTCCCCGCCGCTCCGCGACTGATCATTGGCGTTTGTTTACAATTTTTCATAAAGAATTTTGAAATAAAATGCAAATCATTTTGATCACTGGCGTGCCAAAAATATTGAGTCGCGTGCCATCAATGGTACGCGTGCCACTGTTTCGCCATCCCTGATGTATATATTTTATGTATGGGAAAAATTGGTGTGTAAAGAATTTTATATGTCAGAATAATGGCATTTATATCAAATAATATATATGTTACAGAGTTGTTAACTGAAAAATAATAACACAGAAAACTGTTCTAACCTTCTATTGGGAATATTTTCACAAAGTTTATATCTGACGGTATGAGCATCAGAGAAAAAAATATAAAATGTGGACTCGTGTGAGTGTGTGATTTTCGTAAACAAACATATATAAAAAAAATTCATAAAAAAGTTCTTAAAATTTCCAAATTTTAACAGTGGTTTTTTGTAGGGCGCACATGCTTTTAAGAATCATTTTACATTCCTTTTTTTTATGCCACCTCTCCTAATTCCATAAGAAATAAATTTATTTAAACTTAACTACACACCATCTTAATTCACAATTTGCTGACGAATGTATATTTCGTAGCATTGTGATTAATCACAAATGTCTGGGTCATTATGTTGCAAGAAACCGCATTCGTTAATATAATCCTTTTTATTCATTTATTTACTTGAGAGAAGTTTCTTTCTTTTCCTCTTGTTTTAGGTTACAAACATATAGAAATAACAACTAACTAATTTCTGTTTTATATTTGTTGAATATTTTGAAAAAAAAAAAAGCATTCACTTAGAAGTAGTCTTGAAAATTTTTACATTTACCGAAAGAATAAAATAAGCAGTAAATATAAAAATAATTAATTTCGAATTGCAAAATTTGGCTTGATTAGACAATATTATTCTAACAAAGTGCATTTCCTATAAATTTTGCTAGCATAAAAAGTGATTATTCAACTTGAGTATTTTCAATAATGTGTTGTAATACTTAAAAAACACCGGATTTGAAGCGTTCCCTTTTTCCTTTATGATTCATTTCCTTAAATCCATTAGCACTTTTTAAAAGAAAATTAGTATAAAAAGTGTGTTTTTCATTGTGTAATAAATATGATCATTCTCTAAGTATAATTAATTATAAAAAATTATTTGAACATTTCTCTCTTTACTAAATGAAATAAAAATTTTGTATTGATAATGAACTTTTACTTTGATAACTAGAGAGAAAGAAATGTTTAAATTTTAATAATGTCTGCACGCTTTGCAATTTTTAAAATGTAAAGAGCATTGCGAATCCACGATTTTTTTTAAATATTACTGTTTAATTTTTTTTAAATGTATTTTGAAAGATTTATTTAGTAGAGTCATATATTAAATTCAAAATAATCCAATTTTTTTCCCAAAATTAAAAAAATATATAAATAATAATTATAATTATTTATATAAATAAGCGCATGCTCTAATTATAACGACAAAAGTGTTAATCAAGTAGTCATATATGAATCAATTCGAGATACAGGTTCAAATCCTGATTCCATCTAAGACTGACCGAATAGAGTAATGGAAACCACTTTACGTTAAATCAAAGTTCTCTCATAGCTTAGTGCTGAGATTAAGAAAGGAAGGTATCAACTTTCGAGTGCCATCCTCGTCCCTTGACAGTGCTTACAAATTACGAGGTCCCATCTCTCATGTTGTCCACGTGTTACTATAACCTGGCATTTACTGAAAATTATAAGATTTTTCCATTTTTGATTATTTTGAATCTAAAAATTGATAAGGGATAGATTAATTGCTATGGGATCAAACTTCATTCTAATTAAAGTATCTGACTACGTTCGAACCGTGATTTGCAAAAGCATAATGCATGTATTATGATATTTAAGTTTACTTGCATTAGAAAACATATATAAAATTGTTTTAAGAATATTATTTAAAAAAAATTTCTTATCAATATTTTGACAAAAATAACATAGAATGACCCATTTTCAAACCTCTTTTTTGAAAATCTTCTATTAATAATATTTTTCCTGTAAATAGCTCAGATTTCTGTACGGGGTTGAACGAACTTTGGGAAAAACATAACTTAGAAGGGATTTTCCCTATTTTAACACAACAGGGAGAGAAATTTTAAGAAAAACGCCGAATTATTTCAATCGGTGATAACTCAAATATGGATTTCAAAACCTGTTCTGACTTCTGAAAGTCTTCCTATATAAGCAAATTTATTATAGAAGCATTTTTTATGAAAGGAGAACATTTTGAAAAAAAGTTATTCTAAGTTAATTTTTTGCCAAAATATTGTATTTAAATAAATTTTTTTTGTCATAATGTCCTTAAAACAATTTTATACATGTATTCTAATCTAAGTGACACTAATTATCATAGAAAGTATCCATTTATGCGTTTTAAAATCACGGATACGAACGTAGTCGGATACCTTAAAGTGGGTATATAGTAAAATAGAATACACCTTATATGAGTGGTTCTTAAACTTTCTATCACCACGCCCCCTCCCCTTTATGTATGAGCGCGACATCGCGGAGCCCCCAAGATTTGAAACATCCCTCCCCCTAAATAATATTCTTAATCAAAATACAAGTTCTAGTAGAACTTTTTCATTGGGGACAATTTGGTGATCTAGTCTAGTATGGTTCATCTTTCAATTTTTCCACAAGGCCTTTCAGAGTCCTAAGAAGAAAAAAAAAGAAAAGAGGGGGGTGGGGAGAGGAAAAGGGAAATCTTAACGTTACATAAGAGACTCCACGGACCCTAGAAAGGCGCTGCGGATCACAGTTTAAGAACCGCTGCCTTATATGATGGAAAGTTACTGTACTGAACTCAGTGGCACAACAGCCCATGAGGGTCAAGGCCTACTGTGCCTATCTCAGTTTTCATGTCCTTAGGCGCAGGGGTACATGTGCAGATGTTTCGGTCAAGTGGTCAATCTGACACAGATGAAGAGTAAGGATCCTTAAATGTTCTATCTAGATTAAATTATTACTTCTATCAATTATAGTCAATTAGTTTGATATAAAGTGATTTTATTTCACTTTAATCTTATTCGACATTAAATGGTAAACATGCAACACGAAATAATGTACATTTATTGAAATAAGATACGTATATTAAAATAATTTATTTTACAGAATAATTTGAGCATTAAATATAATTTATGGAACATTATGCTATAATTACTTGATTTTATTTATTTGCATTTAAATTGTCTTTTTCTGCTCATAAAACCAACTTAATCTTTCCCGTCTTTCGTCATCCACGAATAAAAATGGAAATCATTTAGGCGTAAATGCAGATGATGCAACAGCCGTTAGTTTTCGTCTGCTATTTTGTCCTCGAGGACATATGACTAAGTCTTTTAATATTCGAAGTTAGACAATGTTTCGCGTATTGTAAGTAAATGTAAAATTTTTTTTTTTTCCTTGTGATCTTTCAAAAACTTAAAGCAAGACACTTAGAAGAGTGCAATAACACCCCTTCTTTTTTCGCAATATTATGGTATAAGGTAAGTTTATATGAAATAAAAATAGAATTTTGAAAATTATTAATTTTTGAAAAGATTTCAGGAGTTAAATATGTATTAACATAATAGTAGTATATTTAATATATTTCCCTGAAATAAGTTTTTCGAATATAGTAAAAATGTTTTCATCTTTCAAACCAGATATTTTAATTAAAGTTGTTGTTTTTCTGTGAATATTGTAATAAAGATAATTTTACATTCCATCTTCCAAAAGAAATTATTTACTAACTTTTGGCCGCTAAAAATTTTTTTAAAAAGTTGGGTGTTTTTGAAACTTTTTTGGTATCTTGAGCCTTTTTTGTGAGATGGAAAAGATTTTTTTAAAATGTTTTCTTTTTTAAAAAAAAAATCAGTACTACAAAGGGGGTTACAATCCCGCATTCATTGCCACCAAGGTCTTATAAAAAAAATGCAATATTTTGTAATGTGAGATTTATTCACAAATGTACAACCTCCTCTTGATAATTTAATAAATGCGAAATCATATCTAGATACAGCATTGTTTAAACAAGTAATAAAAAAAAAAAAAATATGTAAATTTCCCACTTGGGATCAACAAAAAAAAAATTTTTTATTTTAGTTTACTTTTTATTAAATTTTACAATTAATATAAATATGTATATCATATGAAAAAAAATCACAACATTAAGTGGTAATTAATTTTATTAATTATCATTAAAAGTATCGTATTTCATCCAAAACAATCATGTATATAAAATTTCGGTTCAACGGGATGTTTTTAAAACGTGAGAAAAAAAAATTTTTTTAAAAATTTTTTAAAATCCCCAAAAAGAGCCCTTTTAAGTCCCCAAAAAATGATGCCAACGTGACTGTATTTGTAATTTTTTGAATAATTAGTTTTAATAAATTTAAATTTTTTTATTAGTTATATTTAAAATTACTGTACCACCCAAAATAATCATGTATACAAAATTTCAGCTCAATTGATTTTTTTTAAAAAAGGGTTTTATTAACGATTGAAAATTCTTCCAAGATAAATAAATAAATAAATATAGAGAGTGGACCCAATTAGTGGGAAATTTGGGAAAAACAATCCCAAAAAGTTTTTTTCAAAAATTTAAAAAGACGCATAAATACATGAATATTTTTTAATCAAAACCTCTTGTTTTTCTGTTATAATCACACTCAAAAAGGTATTCTATAATATCAATCAGAAAGATGGAAATTTGCCCTTTTTTTATTTCGATAAAATTTTTTTGATAATATTACACCAAAAATTTTTTAAAAAAAGGGATTTTTTTAAACCCTTGCTTTTTTGTAAACTAAAAAAGTTTCATTTGTTTTTATAATAAAATAACTTAATAGAGAGAGTTCTGTATCAAAACGCTATCGAAGAAACTTCAGAATCTTCCGACATTTCGTTGATTTAAGAGACCATTTATCTCTTATATGCATTCAAAACCTATCAATATTAGTCACTGTAGTCATTCATATCTGTTTTCAGATTAGATAACATCTTAATCTTATTCTTTTAAAGGGTGTTTTTGGGGAGGCTTTTAAAAAATAGGACCCAAATTCGGGAAAATTTTTTTAAATATAAAAAAACTCAAACATTTAAAATTGTATTCTGGTTTTTACTATCCTGTAGAGCAGTGCTCCGCAACCTTTTTTATCGTTGGGGCCGACGCGTTTTAAAAAAATTTTTCCACGGCCCGCTGAGGGGGGAGACACGTTGATTGTTTATTTTTTAGATTGTTTTGATTTAAACCCAAATTTTTAAATTTGGGGAACCCGTTATAAAGGGGGCCTTTCGATTAAAAAAAATATAGTTACAAAAAAATGAATAAAAGTGGGTTTTTAAAGTAATATAAAATAATTTTCCCTGGAAAAACCTAAACCGAGAGAAATGCAAAAAATTTTTAAAAAAAATTTGGGAATAGGTTAATTTCTTTAGGCGGCCCGGGTCCATTTTTATCCACGGACATTTGATCACCGCCAGAGAATTCCCCTTTTTTCATCATACTACGCATTTTTATCCTAGTTCTTTTTTACACGCTTTTTCTTTTATAAAATGTGTTTTTCGCATTCTTTCTCTTATACCATAATGCTAAATGAGCTATCCCTTTACATGTTAAAAAGAAAAACTAATTATTTATGAAATATTTTAAAATTTTAAAAATGCTATATTATAAACAAATGCATGAGTTACAATATCACACATTTTTATAAAAATTGAGACATTTTTTTTTTCTGTCCGAAAATGTGTTCCGCGTTAAGTTTACGCTCTAGTGCAGCGGTCGCCAAATTTTTTGTGACAAATGAATTCATAATTTAAATCCCACGGACTACTAATGGGATTTTGTGAATGTTAAATATATTTATAAAAAAATTGTGATCTAAGAACGCAATCAATGCATTTCGAAACATGACTTAATGGGATAAGTGAGTATATTCCACATTTTTCTGGGGACCAGCGAAATTTTCTCGTGGACCACAACTTTGGCGACCTAGGCTCTAGTGCCGAGGTGTGCTTATGAGTAAGAGAATTCAAATGTTGTTTTCAATATGAGAAACAATGATATTCTTTATTACCTGTAGAAATTTGCAGATATTTATATACAAAAAATTATTCAGAATTAACCTTTCATTACTCAATTACGCTTTCATGTTCACTAACAAATCTGAATTAATATAAATTACAAACATGCAGTTGTGACGGGCTCACGCGTCTTTTCATTAACATGTCCTTTGGGTTCTTTTGGGGCCAAGATTAATGGCAACTCTTTTCCAACCAAAACCCAAGAAGTGAAACGTGAAGAAAAGATGCAATTTAGATAGCTTTTAAATATCAGAAGTTTGAGTAAGTGAGGTGGCAATTTGGGGAATTTTATGTTAGAGAGTGATACGATCGTGAAATGGCAGCCAACAGAGGTTATCCTGAAGATAGAGCCATTAGGTCAAGGTGCATACCATTGTACTCGAGTAAAGACGCAACTTCCTTAGTATGGATCAAAGACTAGATTAAGGTAGGATTGACTATTTAATATTAGGATTTGTGATATTATTGGAATTGATATTAGGCGAATTAGATATTGATAGTGGTCCGAGTTACGTTATTTCGGTATTACTTCTATTGTGTGTTTGTTCATCGTAGATTCTCTCATATATATTATTATCTAATCTGTTAAGCGCTTAAGTTCAAGTTCTTAATAAAGATATTTTAAGAACATACAAACTTCTAGTTCTTTAGTTGAACCTACACTTCTAGCTCACGCAGATGATCAAAGAGAAGGGCACCCTAGGGGGCATTTTCACACAGTTTTATTTAAATAGTATTTACTTACCTTTTACGCTATTACCAATTTTTATTATATAAATATATAGTTTTTAATAATCTTCTTCTAGAAAGACAGAAATTGAAAATCAAAGACAAAGTAATCAAAGAGATATTGAAAACTTAAAAATATGGATGCTGACTGAGGACACTTTTAATTTTAGGTAAAAGTGGGGTTAAATCAGTATTTTGTGGCTAATCAACCTTCTCCCTTTGTGTTTGTAATACTGAGTGAATTTCCATAGGAAATAATGGATAGAAGTTCTAAATCTATTATAAGAACAAGGTAATTCACCTAAATATGTATTAAAAATGCTTAGATCAGAATAATTAAGAGAAAATAAGCAAGTTATAGCTAGTATGTACATATATTAGTATTAGCTCGAAAAACCTTCTTAAAAATTGGTTTTACTAAGCATACTCCTGTATTCTTTTTGGCTTATTTTCTAGAGGTTTGATAATGAATTTGAAAATTTTAAGTGTAAGATTTTTGTTTTGTATACGCTTCGACAATCTAGTTTTTCTCGCTTAAAATAAGTAAATGATACAAAGCGAAAAGGCAAAAACAATCAAAATAAAAGAGCATTACATTTAAAATACTATAATTAAGTGGAAGTATAAAAAAATGATGCGTTAAAGATTATTTTCCGAAAATTATTGAAATTTTCTACTTAAATATTGCATTTTAAACAGCAGTTTGTAACAAAATACAAAGAAGTTTATTATTACATTTTAGAACTCTTTTCCTTTAACAATAGTTAATGAATTATTTTATTTGTTTATTTATTAACAAAGCATATTTCTCCTAAAATATAAAAGCCACTTCATTCATATAATTTCCATAAATAATAATATTTAAATTATTTCTTTCTATAGGAAAACGAAAAGACAAATGATATTCATAAAACACACGAACACAAACCGCTCAAGAAAAACCTATTTACAAATTTTGTTAGAATAAGTAGATTTATGCACAAGGAGTAGGATGGATCTATGCTGAAAAGATAATCTATGTATGTTATGGAAATTAGAAGGAAAATAATTTAAATAAGTAATTTCAAAATTTAATATTGCCACAAAAGGCCGGTTGGGTGGCGTAGTTGGTTTGTCACTGACCTTGTAACCCTAAGGTTGCGAGTTCGACCCCGTCCCAAATCGGGGATTTTCATGATGCAGAAAATCGACAACGGCCATGTCGCATGATTATGCGGCATGCAAAAGACTCTTGAGTGCCTGTTTTGGCTTGGGTGCTCACGGCAACAAATAATATCGTAAGTACAGTTTCGCATTGCTAGAGCTCAGGTGTATACCTCTAGGGAGGAAACTGGGTGTCAAAATTACCTGCGGCGATTGGTATCCGCCTATATGGTGCCGCACTAAAAACAGATACCAGCTTTCGGGGAAATGTACTAGGTCTACAATGGTAAAGTACCAATCCTAGTACCACTAAAGACCCGCCGTGGGGGAGCGAGCTCGAAATCTGTCGGGGCTCAAACGTCCTCCCGCTGTGGGTGGTATTTGGGGGAAAGGGGGCAGGATCGGTGTCGTCCTCGTCCTTGACCATGGTTAAAAAATTACGAGGTCCGCCCCAAAGCCCTCGTGTATAAACAATGCGACGTTAATATTCACTCACTCACCCACCCATCAAAAAGCTCAAATACCTAGCCTTCATTCTCCTTGTGGCAGTACTTAACATAAAAAATAATTGTTTCATTTTATCTTACCCTTCATCTACATATTATACGGCATCTCTGTTCTGCATAGGTAGGGTTTAAAATTCTGAAAAAATATACATATTCGATCTACCCTAATAAGGAGTGAACAATGTACATCCTACTTGAAAGAAATAATTTTGCATTAATTATTTCTGAAATAAAAATTAGATAACAATTATATAATGGTGAATTCAGCTATTTATGGGGATAGATGGTTTTCCCAGTAAAAACTTTTTTATCCTATGAATGTTTTGCCCGATTTTTTTGACTTAGCCGCATCCAAAAGAGAGCAATCAACACATTTTTACTTAACAATTAAATGGCAAGAAATTCAACGCTGACAAATGGACTGACCCAGTAAAGATTTCTAGATTCCTCCCACGTTGTATCTGTGATTCATGCATATGTTTCGCTACGAACGGTCACTTTCAACAGCTGTTATAGAATAAAATTTATTTTGCGTGGTATAATATATGAACGTCAATCACTTCAGAACAATATTCTAAAAAAAAAACGCTTATTCACAAATAATGAACATTTTACTTTTTAAATTAACTAGCACATATGCAGAAAAAATTTTAATTCTATACTTAAAAACATACCTTATTGTTGATTATTTAAACTTTATCGCTTCATTTCCAATTAGTTTATTAAACTTATCGAATTGTATCGTTTAAAGTTAAATTTTACACCTAAAAAAGATTTTAATTCCCATCTGATTTTTTTCACTTAACTCTATAACCCAGAGCAGGGCAACTTCGTTGTTGTGATGTGTCAAACCAATCTATCAATATGATTCAGGATGCTGCGCAGTAGGAAATACTTGAAACAATTCGTTTCCTGCGGCAATGCATACAGAGTTAGAGGATAGAGGTCAAGAATACAGATTTAAAGTTTTATTATACACTCAGGGACAAAAAAATTAGCGCACCAAGAAGGAGTAGTCAAAATGAAACGAAATTTTACATAAGTAATGACTACTTTAATATAAGTAAATGATTAGAAAATCAAAGAAAAAGTATAAATATTTTAGAGAAAAAGGCAAAAGAACGGAGGATTGAATACCCTGGTGAACCCCCTCTAGCGCGAATGAACGATGCGATACGATCGGGCATTAAGGCATACAAGTTCTGAATGATGTCTTGAGATATTTCGTTCCATATTTTCTGTGACCTTGCTTCTAGTTCGTTCAAACTTGTGGGATGCCCAACTCGCTCTCCAAAATGATCACATATATGCTCGATTGGAGACAAATCTGGGGATCGGGAAGACCAAGGAAGGGTAGTAAAAATGCGGAGACAGTCTTGTGACACCCTTGCCATGTGAGGCCTACCATTGTCTTGTTGAAAAATGACTCTTGGGAGCCGTTGCATGAGTGACAACACATGTGGTTGCAGGATATCATGGACATACCGCTAAGCTGTCATGGTGCCATGGATCAATACTAGGGGGTGACCGTGTATTGTAGGCAATGGCGCCCCATACCATCACACCAGTTGTGGGAGCGGTGTGTCGCTGTAAAGCAAAGGCAGTATTGAGGCGTTCACCACGGAGTCTTCACACACGAAAAGGATTGTCATCACTGCTGAGATTGAATCTGGATTCGTCGCTAAAGACGACCTGGTTCCATTCCGCTGCAGTCGAGTTTCCTCGTGCGCGACACCACTCCAAACGGAGGCATCGATGGGTGGGCGTCAAGGGCAGCACACGTGAGGGGCGCCGCGATCCCAAATGTCCTTCAGCCAGGTGCCTTCGTATGGTTCAAGAAGACACAGGGGCCCCTTGTGAAGATATTCCTGTACCTGGATGGCGGCCGATGAAGCAGTTGGCTGTACGCGTGCATTTCTTACGATGTTACGGTCTTCTCGACGACTGGTCTGTCGAGGGCGTCCTGAGCCTGGTCTTCGTGTAAATGACATCTCTCGGATCCACTGGTCCCAGCACCTTCTTACAACACTATCTGAGCGGTCTAATTGATGAGCTACTCGCCTAGCTAACCACCCAGCTTCCATCATGCCGATGATTCTCCCTCTCTCAAACTGTGACAGCTTCTCATATTGTCTTCGAAAATGGCGTAATGGCATGTCTACCTCGGCTCTTCTTTTGTAAACGATTCAGCACACTCAAACAGGATGACGGATGATTTTGGGAATGAGGTACCTAGACTGCGCCAGCAGTCTTCAACCCTCTATCTGGATATTCGATGTTCATGGTGTTGCAGCTTTGGTTGGGAGAGAAGGGCGTGACTTCAGGAGTGGAGATCCTATGAGAGTGGTGCTATGGAAGTGGGCTTTGATTGGAGGTTGGAAGTGAGCTTTTAAACTGCACTAACTTTGACTTAGAAAAAATATTTTAAAGACAACTATTAAAGAGAAAATATTTAGGAAGGAATTTAAAGGTTAAAATAATATGAGATTAAACTTATCCATGAGAGCTTCTGCTAGAAGGCAGGTTTTTTCTTCGTCCGAATTTGCATTTTTAAATTTAGAGAGAAGATCGAGAATTTTAGGATTTTTCTTTACTAGGTTTGAAATGACATTAAAAAGTTCCAGAACTTGTATTAAGTCAGATGTATTATTTTCTTGGCTAAGGAATCCACGGGGTGAATCTTCTTTTCTGTTATCATTTTTATTTTCATTTTCAGTAGGGGTTTGACTGGGGATTTCTCCACTAACAATGTTAGCGAAGGAAATTCCCTCTTTAATCCATTTACTGGCGAAATTTTTCTTTTTCATTGGGTCAGCGAAGGGGGCACCTTTCTTTGGTTGTGGGAATTTGGGACATTTTGTATAACATGCCGAATGACCGTAGCCCTGGCAGTTAATACAAAAGGGGTTTCCTGTCTTTCTTTAATTTGGCAGTTTCTCGTAGCATGCTCTTTACCGCATTTTAAACATCTGGGTTTCATATGGCAGTTCGCGGCAGTATGAAAAAAGTTATTACAGTTGAAGCATTGGGTTATTCCTCTTCAGGGTAACCATCTACTTTTCACTTGTAAGTAACCTAATTTTGTTAAATCAAATATTTTGCTATTATTGGCGTTTCTCGGGAGAAGTACTAGAAAATATGGCAGGGGATTTTTTGTTCTTTTCGAGATAAGCTGCGTGCAGCTTTCAATTACGAAACCTTCTTCAGCTAAATCGTTTGTGATATCTTCAATTTTAGAGGAATTCGGGAGACCTTTTATTACAGCTTTTATCGGTTTGTTAGGTTTACGGTTAATTACATAGAATTCGAATTCTTTATCCGCTTCCAAGAAGTGGATAAGAGTTCGATATTCTTCAAGATCATTTGTGAAAATTTTAATTACATCGCCGGCAGTTCTATTGCGAATTTTTGGGAAAATTTTTCGAAAATTAATTTTATTTGATCGCGGAAATTCTTTTTGATTTTAAGCATGACAGGGGGAGGAAGTTTAGTTGTGGGGGTAACTTCCTCGGAAGTTACATTACTATTAGTCGGGAGTGGATGCTCGACATCCTGTTCTAAGTCCGAAATTATTTCTCGTTTCTATGGGATCCTGGTGAGTGATGGGGGAAAGCCAGCCGTCTTTTAGGAAAGATAAACTCTTCCGTGGATTCCTTGCTTTTATTTTTGCGCTTTTTGCTTAATTTTTTCTTTTTAACTTAACACTCTCAGTGGCTCAATTGGTAAGTCGTCTGCCGCCTTCAATGCGGTTGGATCCGAGTTCGAATCACGCAAAAAAAAATTTCTTTCAATTCCTTTAAAGCACACTCAAACAAGCTTTGGTTACCTGTTTTATACTCCACGGAGAACGACGTTAAATGCCCTTTACCGGCTATACGTTATGCGCAATCACGCTGCATTTTTAATCATTTGCATATCTCCCCGACATGTACCTCCATGCCAAGTTTCGTTACGGTCCCGTAATTATTTCTTGCTGTGCTAATTCTTTTGTCCATGAGTATATAATAATAATGTATTATTCAAAGGTATTTGTTAACATAAAAATAAAGATAAATTATAACTATTCCTTCAACATAAATAAAAAATTAAAGTTGTGCATATATTATTATGTGTTTTTTAAACATAATTATTAAAATAAGAAATAAACAACACACACAAATCATAAGTACTCCTTTTGTATACCGTAAAATCCGGCGTACTTTTAATACAAAAACTGAAGTCCAAATGTTATGTCACGTTATTTGCCGGGTATTAAAAAAAATTGCGAGCTTTAAAAATAAATAAAAGAGAAGAGCTTTAAAAATATTAGATTTCTATACCTATCAAAGTGCTGTATGTTTAAAGAAACGGCATTCCTTGTGAGCTTAAAAAAAAAAGTTGTAGCTCTAGAACTATACTATTTTTTTAAGCTTAGGATAATACATCGAATAAAAATGACTTCAAAACATACGAGAAATGTACGTGTACATTTCAGGTTTCTTCATAAAAATAGAGGTGCGCGTTATACGACCTAAAAATTACCTAATACCTTAATATACCTAAAAATTAAAAAATGCAGTGTGAAAGTATGGGTGCGCGTTATACGCCGGTGCACGATGCACGCCGGATTTTACGGTAGTTTAATATTCTAATGCAAACCTTTGTCCCCGCATTTCTCGATTTTATATCTCAATAGCAGAGTTGTAATGTGTTGCTTTATATTCCACGCGATGTTTAATTGAGCTCGCACAAACTCAAAGTACTTTTCATATAAGAAAAGATTTGTTCACCTAGATTGTGGGAACCAAAAGCGAAGTACATGTAATTTTCTTTTCAAACAATTAAATTTCTCCAGAAATAACATCCTACCATTAACAAATAACTGTCGATTTGAGTTATCTTCCAGATATTTAAATAATCCTGTAAATTTTCCTTTTTATAATTCTGAAGATATTACCATAAAAAGCTCCATTTCAAAACTGTCAACTTTTCTCAAAAATTAACCAAGAGGGCGTAGAGTGCCACGAAGAACTCTATTGCCGACGCCTGCTATAATCTATGAAATCACCCAAAACGCAATATGTTACTGTTCCCCCTTCTGCCAATTCCACCTTATCGTGCACCGGTCGTGACGTTTGCGTTTGGCTATCTGGTCCACTGAACTACCCTGCCCTCGATTTGTTAGTAATCCATTTTTAGGGAAGTGATGGTGAATCGTTCGGCGTTGCGTCACGCTACGTCACGTGACCTTCCAACAACACAACCGCGTGGGCGCGGCTTGGTCGGCAGCACGCCTTCCCGTCCATCTGATTTCCGATGCAAACTTATTACCACCATCACCCCTTCCGCCGTCAATTTCACAGCGGCAGACGATTTATTTCGGCCGCAAAGCACTTCCACTTCGACGCACTTGGAACGGGCAGATGCGTTCACGGGTCGAATTTGCAGTATTTGCAAACCGATGGAGTATCGAAATACCTTTGGCGTCCACACCTACTTAGAATCGGAAGATACCAACAACCTGCGATTGTATCACTCAAAAACACCTACGCCGAAACAGAGTGAAAAGAAAATGGAAACGCGTTACCTATCCACCACTTTTGGTAAATTTTTCTGTAGGTGGTTCCAAGTTGCCAAATACAGACATTCGTAGGAAGTATGGAGATTTGGGAGAAACGATACACTCATACATAGTACGTCGGAGCCGATAGGCTTCGTAGAAAGGAATACTAAAGTGTATTACGATACCATATGTCTATGTAATAGATATTTTATCACCGTAAAAGGTTTTGTTTCGAAATGGAAAGAGAATGGTTTTTACGTTAACCTACATATACGCAGTAAAAATAAGATAGTGGAGTCAGATTCCTTTGCTTATCGCTTAAATAATGACTTTCCTGTGGGGAAAAAAGCCTATTATGTAGAAAAAAGATATATATATATGGATATGTATCTAGTTTTAGATAGAATTCTCCTATTTCTAAATAGTCTAGGAGTTTTTATAATAAATATATTGAACATACTCAGCAAACTAAAGAATGAAATTTTAAATCAACCATTTTAGACTTACAACCTATATAAAATAATAATAATAATAATTGGTTTTAGAGACTATGCAAACCGCAAACACACACAAAAGAAAAAGATTATATGTGAAAAAGATTATTTGTTAAAGATCAGTACAAACAAGTAATAAAAAAAAAAAGTCAATTCCTACTTAGATCAACAAAGAAAAATTTTATTTTAGCAACTTTTTATTAAATCGTTACTACATATGTGACAGATTCACAACATTAAATGGTAATTAATTTTCATTAATTATCATTAAAGTATCGTATTGTCATCCAAAACAATCGTATATATAAAATTTCAGTTCAACTGAATGCTTTAAAATGTGAGAAAAAAACCTTTTCAAGTGTTGACCCAAGTCGTCAAAAATGATGCCAACGTGGCTGTATTTGTAATTTTTTAAATAATTAGTTTTAATCCATTAATTTTTATTAATTATAATTTAATTAGTGTATTGTCATCCAAAATAATCATGTATATAAAATTTCAGCTCAATTGAACGCTTTAAAATGTATTTTGCAAACGATTAAAAACTCCACCAAGATAAATAAATAAATATATAGAGAGAGAGTGGGAGCTAATAGAAAGAATTGAAAAACAATCATAAATCGTACTATGAACCAGGTCGAAGAAAGAAATATTCTCCTTGTTTTTAATTTTTGTGGATAATTGAAAATCTTTAAGATCTTAGAAATTTTTATTAAAATGGTTATTACCAGAGGGGTGGCTCTGGGGCCGGACAAACCGGACCCCTGCTCGGGGCGGCAAATTGTAAGGGCGGCATTTGGATCGAATTTGAAAAAAATATTGTTTTGTTACAAAAAAAATTTTTAATATATTTTCTGAAATATTACTGGGTGCGAATTTTTGGTATTTCATTTAATGTATTTTATTTCCTTATTTTGTACTCTGTATGTTTAATGTCAGTTTACTGATATGTTGAAACATGAAGGGTTCGAGGCGGGAGTACATGTTACATGATGAAATTTGATATGCTTACTCATCTTTCCGTGTAGCTTTCTCCCCATCCCGAAGAGGGGTCATATTCCTTTCCCCCATACGATGTTTGATGTCAGTTATTTAAAAGGGGACAGGGGTAATAAGATTTTGGTAGATAGAGAGCCTCAGAAAATGTTTTGTTTTAGTCTTGAGTGTAGTTACTATAAGTTAAAATAAATGCTTATGATACTACTATCAGTAAACTCTTTTTCGAAGAAATTGACCAGTTGGAATAAACAATTCCTTCTCTTACATTTTACTCGTTTGAAATAATAACACATAATTATGTCTTTAATTTGGAATTATTTTGTATTTTTTAAGACTTAAAATAATATATATATATACAGTAGCGCACACAGGAATTTTTCTAGAGGGGGTCCGAGGTTGAAAGTTCACCATTCTTGTATCATGCTATTTTTGATTTTGTCGATTTTCAGGAACAAAACACAGTATAAAACTAATTATTGAATAAATAATTAACATTAATTAATAACATTAATCATTAATAACAAATATTTAATTAAATTTTACGTATTATATACTTAGAATTATAACCAATAGGAAAAAAATCAAGATCTTTGGGGTGGGGAAGTCCGGACCCCAGGACCCCTCTTGTGTGAGCCACTGTATATATATATATATTGTTATGCTGCCTTTTTGTTTACAAGATTATTCAAAGTTTTATAGGTTCTTTGCATCTAATTTTAAGTGAAAAATTTATCTTTTTTAATTATAATTTTTTGCTTTGGAGAGGCATTTGCATTTTCTATTTTTGTCCGGGGTGGCAGAACTGCTAGAGCCGGCCCTGTTATTATATACCATTATATCAAACGGGATGCTAAAATACCCATTATGATATTTGAGTTAGACCTATTGGTTTTAGATTGTGAGATTCCTTTCTCATATGCAGATACTTTTATCTGAAAATATTTATTCCTGTTTAAATATTTGTAACCAATTAATTGAGTTCTTAAACTTAAAAATTAATCCACTCTTATTTTTCCCCCTTAAGCGTTTAAAGTTTAAAATAATTAAGGCATCTGTGTTTCTAATCGTCTTGTATTTGTAGATGTAACATAGTGACAGCTCAGATGTTAATTAGCGCCAGTGGCGCACACAAGGGGGGTGTCCTAGGGGTCCAGAATCCCTCCCCAAAGCCCTTGATTTTTTTTCCGATTGATTATAATTCTAAATATATAGTATGTAAAATTTAATTAAAAATATTTGTTATTAATGATTAATTTTATTAATTAATGCTAATTATTTATTCAATAATTAGTTTTTTACTGTTTCTTTGTTCCCGAAAATCAACAAAATCAAAAGAAGCATGATACAAGAATGGTGGACTTTCAACCCTGGACCCCTCTGAAACATTTCTGTGTGCGCTATTGATTAGCGCCCTTTTCATTAGAACGGGGCTCAAAATTATGACTTCATATTAGTTCAATCAGAATGGATTTACTTGCCAAAAAAAAAGTTTTGTAAGATTACTGGCTTGTCCTTACCCTTTTCACCAAAGCCGTGGTAGCCTAGGGGATATGCTCACGAATTCGTGGTCAGCGTGTTATGAGAAAGGGCTCTGTTGACACTGAAGACCCACCGAGTAGAGGCTGATGCTTGTTAAATGTATCAAGGTTCAAAGAAGGAACTCTTAAGATTTCTTGAGGCCCTGAGCCCCTACGCAAAAGTAGGCCTTTACACAATTGTAGACCCCACCTATGGGGGCTGCGGTAGCCCAGCGGTTAAGGTATCGGATCATGTCATGAGTTCGATCCCAGTACTACTAAAAGACCCGCCGTGTAGGACAGCGATGCACTTTAAATCTGTCGAGAGCTGAAACGTCCTCTCGGTGGTGTGGTGTGGTAGTTAGGAGAAAGGGATGCCAACTCAGGTGTCGTCCACGTCACTTGACCATGGTTCAAAATTATGTGGTCCGTCGCCAAAGACCCTCGTGTAGCTGAACAGTGCGACGTTAATATTCACTCACTGACTCACTCACCCCACCTATGACTCTTAAAAGCAGACAGTACATAGCATACGTTGTCAAATACTTGAACAAAGATTAACCTGAAGTAAATAAATGTGCATGACTTATAATTGCAGAAAACGGACTTGACCGATTGTCGCCTTTTGACTGAACGAGTAAGAATGATGTGTGGTGGTAAGCCTAGATCTGTACATGGACGATAGTCATCACATGTGGCCGGTTGACAAATTGGCCGAAATTCTCATTTTTTCGGAGAATACAACCGAAAATAACATTTGACCGTTAAAATTACAGTCGGACCTTTATATAACGAAGCCGCTAAATCCCCGATAAAAGTTCGTTATATGGAAAATTCGTTATATAGAGGTTCATCTTTTAATATACTTTATAAACCACATAAAACAAATTTTAAATTCATAAACACTATATATTAAAAAAAAGTAGTTATTCATATTTTTTTAAAATTAATATATGTTTATTTTATATATCGAAAAAGATAGAAAGAAAAACTGCAAGGAAAAAAAAATTTAAAAAAAATAATAAAATAATAATAAATAATAATAAAAAAATAATTTCATACTAAAATTAATGAATTCTAAGGACATTTTATATATACTTTATATATAAAGCATACAAGTAGTATTAAACATTCATTATTTTATAATTATAACAAGGGGATACGGGACAACTCCACTGAGGGTGAAAGAGAGGGTATCGAAGATGTTTTTAATGAACTAGGTAATGCGAGTTAATGGTTGCACTTCGTGGATGAAACTTCCAGAACTCTATTTCCCTCGGCGACTTAGGATCTAATAAAACCAGCTCAAGATTTATGACCACCATAAAATGTGTTAAAGAGAGAATAACTTGAAATTTTTTCAGAAATACTTTGAAAAAAGGGAGAACAAAAATTAAATCACAAAAGAAAAAGTTCGTTACATAGAAAATGCACTTCGCTATAGAGAGGTTATTTTGCGAAGAAAATCGTGAAATGTTCAAGGTTTTAGGAAAAAGTTCGCTATATAGAAAAATTCGCAATGTAGATATTCGTTATACAGAAGTTCGACTGCATTCGAATCATGATCTAGTGATGTCTGAGTCGAGAACGAGACAAGCCCCTCGTTGCGGCCGAGGCTCTGCGCCTAGGCCCAGTAGGGCCCTGCCATAAGACGTCCCTGGTTCAAAATCCTCCTGTTGATGTGGTTTGGTAGCTTGTAAAGGGGACAGCTCAAGTTTTGCCTTCGTTGCATGACCGAGATTCAAAATTAGAGCTTCGTTGCCAATAGCCCACGTTGATAAAAAATAGTGTGTGATATTAATAAACTACCGTTTTCATCTCTTCATTGTTGCAACTTCTGTGAAAAAAGCAATTCCTGGGCTAACTTTCGATAAATTGATTCGTATTCAACGTATTTAGTTCTATAAGCCAAAAATGTGCTGATGACGTCATAGTTTTGAGCCACGATTAACTCAAAACACTTTTAAACTAACATTTCCCACAATCACCCATTTTACCACTAAATTATCTGGACTGACGAAAATGTCCAGGTTCACGCAGAGATTCAACAAGAAATTTTAGACTTCATATATCCTCAGTCCACAATAATATCTCTCTCGTAATCTGCCCTGTATATTTCTATAAACTTCAGAAGATGTACGTAGGCTCTCTGAAAAAGAGTAGACCCGACAGAAAAAAAAATAGTGTTAAAAAAGACAGAAAGAATACGAACGAACTTCACAATAATACCTCTTATTCACTTGTGGGTAATATAATGAGCTTAATAACAGATATAATAAAAGAAAATAATTCTAACAATGCCAAAATGAGGGGTATTGGAACATCAGCTCCACTATGTTCTCGACAGCTGATGGCATAATAGAGGTTTTCACGAAATAATTAAGGACCAGGTGCATATGTTACATGGTTACAAGCCGACAAAGTTACTCATATTAACCGGAATAATTTTCATTTTAATACGTATGTGTATTGTGTAATATGTTTATGGGATGTATATTCTTTGGATTGCGGTTCACAATTTTTGTCAACGGGTACACATTAATGCTATAAAAAGGTATTATTATATTCTATTTATAATTGTAATGAGTATTTTTGTCTTTTATTTGGTATGATAAGAAATATTTTTGTAATATCTTACCCCATTTCTAACTTTCCTTGTAAAAAAGAGGGTTTCTTCTGAATGAAGGGGTGTTTATAGAGAAGTAAATTCTCACTAATTGGTTCGATGAAATACATTCCCAAAATATTCTCAAAGTTAAAAACACTTTATTTTACGAAAAAATATTTTAAAGCAATTGTAAACACGTTGTTGTGCTTGGTAAAAATCAAATGCAATCGGTTTTTTAAGGGGACACAGAACAATTCAATTTACAAAAAATCGGTAAAAAAAAATTTTTACCCTAAATTATTTTTTATACATTTTCTGTAAATTCACAAAATTTAAAAGTTGTAACTTAAAAATACCCGGAGTTATGATGATTTTAATGTTTGTTTTTGTTCATATTCAAAGGGTAAATAAAAACTTTTAAGCTGGTTTATGACAAAAAAAAAAAGTAATCACTTGTTTCTCTTCATTTCAAATGCTAAGGCTTTTTTCCTATTGTACCAAAAAAATACCTTGATATTTTTTTCTAACTATTACTATTACTACATGTAACAAAAGTTAGTAGCATTTTTTAATCGAAATAATACTTATTTTAAAAAAATTGAATTTGGAATTTATACATTTTTTAAGGAATGTTTAATAAGCATCCACAAAAAGGCATTTTGCGAATATCCAATCATGTTAGCAGAAAACCCATACCAATTTTTGTTATTCCTTATAGAGGAGCAACCAAAAATTTGTGACAACCATTAAATCAAAGATTTTTATGAATAAATTGAATCATGTCTCCTTAAGGAATGCGTTTATTGTTTTGATACTAATACAATTATTACCAGTCTTCTTATTTCATGTCATAAAATTGTTTAAATGTATTCAACTAAATTCATTGAAATTCATTCCACATGTCAAGCCCATATCAATTTTTTTTCGTCGGGAATGTGCAAAAATTTAACTAAATATTATTTTTTTTTTATTATTTTGCAATTGAAACTTTTGTTTCTTATTTAGCTGACCTACAATCGATGCAATTATTGGATTATTTTTAAATATTTAATTGTATAAGTAATGTACACAGAGAGCTTTGTGGATCATTTTTATTGAAATATTTACTGCTTTTTATTGAGAAGACGAGGAAATATGATTTATAGATGCCATAGAATTGTTTTAAAGACAACCATTTTGAATTTCTTTAAGGTTTCCTGTGCGCAGCTCAGTAAAAGTAGATTTAGTAATAAATTTATAATTATTTATTGCAATTCGCTAATTTTGGATTAATATGCTCTGTTTGGGTATCATAAAACTTTTAAAATATTCCATAAACTTTACTAAAGAGTTTAAACAGAAGAAGTCTGGGAAGGAAAGAATTAGGCCTAAAAGTGAATATTCCAATTATGCTTTCTAGAAGGAACGCAATGCGAATTTTGATACTTCTCACAAAAACTTCTGTACAAGACGAAGCTTCATTACCGAAGAGTTTGGCATGGGCGACTGATGAGACATCTGTAGTATGTGACAGCTGCAAAAACAATATTAGACCTCACTTGACACAATTAGGAAGGGACACAAACTTCCAAGCCGACAAAGAGAAATCTGTTTCCTTCCCAAGTCTGGAAACATCCCAGGGTGCTAAAGAACGGTCCCGACAGGGAAGGAAAACAAACCGGAGAAAAAAAAAGAATTCCACAAAATAATAAGGGGTAGATTACATTAGAACGAAAATTATAACGTAAAACACGAAAAAGAGAATCCAAGTTGGAAGCCTTCGAAGGCATCAGTCCAAAGAAATACTCAGGTGTCTCCACGACTGTTAGATTACCATAAACACGAAGAGTTATGACTAGTTGTGTCGTGGCTAGAAAATAACGTTTAGGGGCAGCTATTCTAAGCGTGAAAATGAATGACTGGCGAAGAAGTCACCTTTTATCTCATTGAAGCAATCACTTATCGTGACATCAAGGGCTAATGTGACTGGGTCCGAAACGACAAAACAATCACCTGAAGTTTTTTATAATGGGGTAATTATCGTTAAGTACACCATTAAGAGTATCAAGGTTTTAATGATAATACTTGAGCATGAGTCGTCATACTGCTGTGGAACTCGCCATTATACTTTTGAATGTTGTCTTATACAAGTTGTTTGGCTTCAGATAGACGCTTTTATTGAAGTATCTGTTATTTTTAAGGTATCCGACTACGTTCGGAACCATGATTTTAAAAAAACCGCATAAATGGATAAATTTCATGATATTTAGTGTTACTTAGATTAGAATACATGTAAAAAATGGTTTTAAGGACATTGTGACAAAAAAAAATTATTTAAACACAATATTTCGGCAAAAAATTAACTTAGAATAACCTTTTTTCAAAATGTTCTCCTTTTGGGAAAAATGCTTCTATTGTAATAATATTTTGCCTGTATATAGCTTAGACCTCTGTACAGAGGTTCAACTATGATTTTTGAAAAATTCACATTATTTTCAGAGTTACAACCCATTGAAATAATTATCGGCGTTTTTTCTTAAAATTTCTCCCCTCTGTTGTCGTAAAACACGGGTAAACTCACTTCTAAGTCATATATTTCAAAAATTCTAGTTAAGCATCTGTACAGAGGTCTGAGCTATATAAAGGCGAAATATTATTATAATAGAAGCGTTTTTCACAAAAGGAGAATATTTTGAAAATGGGTCATTCTATGTTCATTTTTTGTCAAAATATTGTACTTAAATATTTTTTTATTGTAATACTATTCTTAAAACAGTTTTATATACATTTTCTAATCTAAGTGACACTAAATATCATAATTATTATTCATTTATACTCTTCTGCAAAATCACTTTTCGAACGTAAGCATTTACATACCTTAAGCATTTATCTATAAAAATGCAATTGAAGAGATATAATAGTCCAATCAGTAATGCTGGGGTTAAAATATTATTATTAGAATCAGTATAGGTAATAAGAATCACCTAAAGTTTTTTATAAAGGTGTAATTATCGTTAAATACACCATTAAGAGTACCAGGATTTTAATGATCATACTTGAGCATGAGAATTCGCCATTATATTTTTGAATGTTGTCTTCTGCAGGCTGTTTGGCTTCAGATAGACGCTTTTATTAGAGTATCTGTTATTTTTAAGCATTTATCTTTAAAAATGCAATAAAGGAGATATAACAGTCTAACCAGAGATGCCGGGATTAAACAAGTATTATTAGAATTAGAATAGGTGATAAATACTTTTAATTTCAAATAAGACAGTGGCTTTTATAAAGACCGGATCTCTTGCTGTTCGTTTTATTTTTAGTAGAATGTACATTCTATCACTATAAACTGATAACAGTTTTATAATTATGGTATGGCTGTTATATATATTTCAGAGATAACTAAAAGCTCCTAACCCTTCCACTTCTAAGGGAAACATTTTCCCCTATTTTAAAGTTGTTGATTGTCGTATTTAATTTTAACCTTATATATGATTTTTTTATACAAAACGGCAAGAAATAACGTATTCTGAACACAAATACGTATACAGAAACGCTTAGATAAAGAAGTTCTGTCAATTCAATTGGTGTCAATGATAAAACATTCGAAGGCTGTGTTCTTATTATAATTTATTGTGTAGAGTTATTCGGTAAGTATAATTTTGTGCAGTAATAAAGTATATTTGGACAAATGAAAACAAATGTCTGATAAAACTACATGTTGGTCCAAACAAACCACACATTGTCATGGTTTTTTTTTATGATTTTTATTTATTTTACGTCTAAACAAATTAAAATAAACAGTTTTATACTAATATTTATTCTTAGAAACCATCTTTTGGTTCTATAAAGGCTTAAAGATATGTGAACAGAAGTATTTTATATTATTATATAATTGAACATGTATGTCTTGAAAAATGTATTGAAATACTCTTCAAAATTAGATTAAAACCCCCCTTTTTTTTTTCTGAATTATTGAATGAAAAAAAGCTCACTGATTTGCTTATATTTTAATATATTTTCATTCATAATCTAAAATTTTTTGTGATTATATTTTGTCAATGCACTGTAATCTATACTTTTAATGTCTAAGAAAACACGAGCTACTATAAAAAAAATTCTAAATAAAGAAAACTGAATAAAGATAAGAAAATGTATTACAATATTAAAATAGTATTTACAATAAATAAAAAATATTAAACAATTTATAATTTTCAAAAATATATGTATTAAAAAACTTGTTTCATTTAATAAATAATTATTACATGTAACATTTTTTCCCGACATTCGAAAAGTATTAAAAGTCTAACTCAGAACAACATCGGAAAATTTAAAATAAATAAATTCAATTGTTCTATTCCAAAAGTAAAACTGAATTAACTTACTATACATTTGTGTCTGTAAATAATAATTTGTCAATAAATTCAACGCGGCTATTGTTTTAAAAGAAAATTGAACACAGACAAATGATTGACTAATAGCTCTTGGGAACAGAAAAAAGATAACCTGGAAAAACTAAGCAATAAATAAGTTTTGAAATATGTTTTTGAACAAGGATAAATAGCTTAAAAATGTTTTTAAAAATATTAGCAAAATGTTAAGTAGAACTCAAAAATTTTCCCCTCTGCTTCCATACGGTACATTAATCCGTTAGTAATAAATCATAAGTTATTCTTTATTGCCAATTATTTATAATTTATCACAAATGGATCACGGCATGATGTTGCCAATCGAAATGATTGGAAATAAAAATGTTGTAACAAGCGTTCAGATTTTTTTGTTGCTGTAATAATAGCTCATGAGAACGCATTGAGGGTAGAAGTGAGTGAAAATTTACTTACGTCGCACTATAAAAAACACCTGGTGAAAGGGGGCCGCAATTTAGAACGATGTGGGCAAGTGAAAAGACTTTATTAGCTGGAACTTCCCCCCCTTCCACCCACATCAATGGAAGTATTTAATTGACAGATTTAACGTGAAATCAAGGCGATTGATTGATTGATTGATTTTTGGGGTTTTATGGCGAAAGAGCCAAGGGCTATATGCGCCAAAAAATTTTTAAAAGATTTAAAGTGTTAAAGGGTTTAAAAAAATTTTAAAAAAAAGAGTCAAGGAAAAAAAAGTAAAATCTAAAAAAAAATCAGTAAAAAAATCAGTTCTAAAATTTAAAAAAGTAAACAGATCTTGGTGAGGATTTCCCCACAAGTTGACAAATATAATTCAAAATTTTAATTTCCCATCTGGTTGGGGTTAATGAACGTGTTGTATATTCTTCTAATTTTTCCCCCATAAATTATCTTATCATCATCTTCATAAGAAATTCTCCTGGGCCCCTAGGTGTCGTTTTAATTTTAATTTCGGGTTTTGTGCTTTCGGAATTTTTTCTTTTTTGTGCAAGAGTTTTGGGTTTTTGGGTAATTCGTTGTTGTGGATGCAGAAGGGGCTAGATTATCGGGGTTTATGGGGATGGGGTGGATTGACGAAATGATTCAAGGGTTAAAAAATTTGGTAGAAAGCATGGCATCGGAAACAGGGTTTGGGGGCTGAGGCTCTGACTCTGTAGCGTATTGAAGGGTGGACGGCGACCCCACTTGGGGTTTAAACGATGTTGTGGTAACGCGGGTGGATTTTATATATCTGGTTTTGGGGAGATGAAAATGGTTCAATAATTTTAAAGGTGGGCATTCTATTTTAGTGATATTTTTCTTTCGCGTAGCAAAAATACCGTGAAGATTTAGCAGCCTGAGCATATGTGAGATATCTGAGGGGGTAGTAATTTTCTAGCTTCTAAATAAGAAATATTTTTGTTTGTTTTGATTTCCTGTATTTGTTTTTCTATTTTCCATTTGGGACATAATTTAGAATCTGCAGAGTGAGGCGATGAACAATTAATACATTTTGGCTCTAAACTGCAATCCGTGGAAGAATGTCCAATGGATGCACATCTAGAACATGTTAATTGACCGCGACAGGAAGTTTGGGAGTGACCGAACCTCTGGCATTTAAAACAGCGCAGAGGATTCGGAATATATGTGCGTATCTTACAATTCAGGTATCCGGCTTTAATTGTTGTGGGCAATTTAGGAGTATTAAAAGTAATTATTAAATGTTTTGTCGGAATAATTGTTGAATCCTTTTTTATTGTTATTCTTCTTACCTGAATAACACCCTGACCAGAAAATCCATCAAGGATTTCCGCATCAGGGGTTGTCAACAAATCAGGCTCGGAAATGACACCACGACAAGTGTTTAGT
Organism: Trichonephila inaurata madagascariensis; assembly: GCA_019973955.1. Classification (NCBI taxonomy): domain Eukaryota; kingdom Metazoa; phylum Arthropoda; class Arachnida; order Araneae; family Nephilidae; genus Trichonephila; species Trichonephila inaurata. The sequence continues at coordinate 185,694 of BMAV01001359.1, read as the reverse complement.
GATTTATGAGGAGATATGTTTACTGTTGAATCAAGAAAGTTTTTCGCGAGGAGAAAAGACTTTGTTTGTAGGGCAGATATAGTTTCGATAAGAAGATCCCCGGAACGTAAACGTTTCACAGATTTCGGTTCACCTCCTATTGCAATCAGAGCTTTTTGAATGGCAAATGGCGATTTCAGAGACATGGCATTGTTAGGTAAAGATAAAACTAAAAATCGTGCATGTGTAGCAGTTTCGTCTATGTTAATTTTGGGTAAATTAAGGCCTTTACCCGGCACAGCAGCATTGGATCCATAAGAACGCGTATACCACTTCATCCTGGCGTGCCTCCACCCACCACGGAGTCCAACAAGGGAGGCAGTGTGCCGGTCATCTGGCCAAAACCAGGCACGGCGCTTACCCAGAGTAACCAGAATATAATGCTACAGTCCAGGGCGAGGATCCAACGGGTAAACCGACACCCCTTATCTGCAGCACTAACCCTACAGCAGTGTCTCTTCGGGGACACCGAAGAGAGGTACTACCAGCCGATTGACAGGAGCGGGCTCACTCCTGCCACCCGTCTACAGTGAAGCGTGGGCCAAAGGGAACGCAGAGGTATCCTAGGCCACTAACCTCCTCCATACTGGAGAAGTGGGCAAAGGGAACGCAAAGGATCCCCAGAACACCATTTTCCCCCTTACGGGACGCCGCACACGGCAAACATGCGGGTTGAAAAAACAACGGTGTTAATCGAAAATAAATAAAGCAACATAATCAAAATTTAAAGAAATATACGAAAAAGGAACTAAACTAACACAATACAAATGTAAACCATAATATGTTAGTAATAAAAAGAGTTTTTCAATAGAAAAACAAATTTTAAATAGTTCATTTTGAAAGATTGGTCTGTGGTCTAGACGGGAAAAAAGAAAAGGGAAATTTGAATGGCAAGAAGGGCCGAAAATAGAGAAAGATCACTAGGGTACCCTGGGTTCGTGAAGCCCATGTTTACCAAAGACAGTAAACCCCTTAGGAAGAGGAAAAGATCACTAGGGTACTCGGGGCGTAAAACCGAACTCACCTAAGGAGGTGAGCCCCTGAGGGGCAATCAAGGCGAATTTTCAGTTTCACTGGGACTCGAGCTCATGACACGCCGGCCAAGGGTCACTGACCTTAACCACTAGATTACCGTGACCTGGGGGCTTAGTAGTATATGACAAATATATGAACAATAAAATGTACAATGTGAAAATGTTAAATCTCGTATTTTATTTAAAAGAAAATAACAATAATGAAAAAAAAAAAACTACAGTTAAAAAATAAAGTTTAATTTTATATTTCGTTTTTATTAAGTACTATGAGGAGGGAAGAATATGCCATTTAATTAATTTGTACTACATCATGTCAATGAAAACGAATCATAAGAAAAAACTAAAAATTAATTTAAAAATATTAATTACGTTATATCCCTTGTTCCTACATACTACTGTTACATAAATGAAGTGCTTTATTTTCATCCTGTAATTCAATAGAAAAGAACATTACCCTTAGAGAAGTAAAGGTTTATGGTTTTACCGTCCAAAATTCAACCGTTATCAACTCTTTATGATTTCTTTGCTTGGAGATAAAAGTCAACTTAAAGTTATTACTTTATCACAGAACTTATTTAAAGTTATGTTTTACTTGTAACGAGCATTCAGGGTTTTTGATTTGTTGTTATAATGATTTGTAAAAAACACGAGTGGAAGGGGGGTTTTAGGGCAAACACGACAAAGACATACACAATAAAAGATATTTAATGGCAAAATATTTAACCTCATATTTTATTTAAAAGTAAATTGCAAAATAAAAGAAAAAAATCATTGTAAATGTAAAATTTTGTTTTGTTTCGTATTTATTGCTAAGGGAAGGGGTGAAGGCAATGGAACTATAAAATTATTCATGCAGAAAACTTAAGCTATCCCAAACATATTTATTACCAATAGCTCCAATAGAAAAAATCAATTTTCGTTGTGCCGATTTGAAACAAACGAAATTCATATTTATGTAAAGAGGAGTTAAATGCAAGGGATACCTGTACATGTTGGAATCCATGGAAACGAGGCAGCCGATGGAATTGGCTAAAAAAGCAAGAAATCTCAACAACTCAATGCCCGTCACTTTTGAAGATGTTAATGCCATTGCAAGATACAAACTCGAAGAAAAATCTATTAAGACCATCGGATATGTGAGATTCAGGCAAACACAGAAATTACAAATGCCATTACTATATTCAGAACCCGCCATTTTAGACAAATGAAATTTAATGTGTGAAGGTGGTACCAGATCATATAGCATTTGTCGAAACTGCTCCGAAACTGAACTTTTTCCAGAACACATCTTCCCCAGTCCGGCAATACTTGCAACTTGCAAAGCTTGAGGGAATTTCCTTTCCAAGGAGAGCTGTATAGTGAAAGTGCTGGAAACTGGTAAAAGCTGTGATTTCCCCGCATGAATCCATTTGACTTTTTAAAGGACACGACACCATCCAACCAACCAGAAGATAAATCGAAAAACACTGTAAAAAAACTATAGCTTATATATTCAATCTATGATCTTAATATTACGTATTAATATATTAATGTCAAGCACTCAATAGGAGCGAGATAAACTCCAAATCTTAATCAGTAATAATAAAGCTTCTCTCAGATTTTTCTCAAGCTTTGAATTACTGCCAAGCAGGTTGTAAATTGACTGATACAGAATAACTGCTGGAATGGAGCTGGACAAATGCTCCATTCACAAGTCAAGACTTACTCAGCCATGATTTGATGAAATGAGTGTTTGAAAACTAAACTGGTCTTTTTGATCCCTGAGCGAAAATTCAAATACACTATCAAAAAGTATCCAGACACCCCTATAGATATGGGGAAAGGCGACGTAATTTGCTACGTAATCGAAAACTATAAAAACGTTGGGTTTGTCAGGTCATATTCATGCGTTTGTGAGGCAAAAAGTAAGTCAAAAGAGCTTAGTGACTTCGATCGTGGCATTATAGTGTGTGATACCCCCTGCCTGGGGGTACCATCTCTTCATCTACTGACCTAGATTTGAGGGAGGCCTATATTAGCCATAATAAACCCAATTTATTATTGTCTAAATTTATTGAGCAACACAAGTCTTACTATAGGAAGGCAATCAGGAGTGATATAGCGTATTTCTAAAATCTGTGTAAATAAGCGCCTGGAATCCTAACCACTTATCTTTATGAGAAGTTGAATCTTTATCTGCTTTAAATTCTTTAACTCCCTAAAGCCCGTTCTATAATTAAGTTCATCAAAGTTTAAAAAAACCTAGGATCCCATGGTCGCTGTGTAGATGTTCACAAGACGAACATCACTCCCTAGAATGCGAAGCTTCGATTGCAATGATTCAAAGATCATTCTCATTGGACGGATAGCATGTGGAAAATTTTTCTTTGGAGTGATGAATCTCCCTTTATAATCTGGAAGTCCGATGAAGAGTCTGAGTTAGGGGCGGATAACCAGTGAGCGCTTCTTAAGTAACTGCATTGTGCCGATTTTAAGGTTTGTTGGTGGATGCATTATGGTTGGGAGAATTTTTCTTGGTTTGGACGGAGTACCTTAATTCCTGTTGTTGGAAATATGAATCTTGAGATGCATGTAAACTTCTGGGAAACTCTGTATGGTAATATTTCGTGAAAGGATTAGTTCTTTGCCAGCAGGATAACTGCTCCATTCACAAATCAAGACTTACTCAGCCATGATTTTACAAAATGGGTGTTCGAAAACTGGACTGGTCTTTTTTGAGCCCTGATCTAAATCCCATAGAACATTTTTAGAATGAATTAGAACGCAAATTACGTAACCAGCAAAATTGATCATCTTCACAGCCAGCATTCACTTCAGCTGTGATGGACAACTGAAAACCATGTGTTATATTTACGATTTTAACCATTATTTAACATGGATAATTCACAAAAAAACAAAAAGTGCAAGATAATAAGAGTAGCAGAGAATATGAAACTTAGAGGACCAAGAAACATGGCATGATTAGTAAAGGTGACAAAGCTGTGTGTTTTTTTATGTTCTGGAACAGTGGTATGTATAGCCTCGTCTGTAAAATGGATTCTAGATACATTTAACTGTTTGTAGAAGCTGGCTCATGCTATTTTAACCATATATTATCTATCTATGCCTGAGAGTTATTATTTACAGAGACGAATAATATTAAAGACTTGCTTAGAAACCATTTGGCAGAAGACTCCAATTCAGCAGGCATTCTTTTAAAAGTAACATCTTACAGTCCTAATATAAATTGTTATCTAATCCGCAACAACAGAAGTCACACTAATGTTACTTTAATTTGAATTACACGTATAACTAAAACATTTACTACAATACAGTGCAAAATGTATTTTTTCGTAGTAAATAAAGAATTTTGAGTTGTTAGTATTTAGTTTTATTATTTTCCCAATAATCACGTCAAACTTATTTGACGGCGTGTCTATACCTCATTAAAATTTTATTTAGAAAAAAGGGCACGTTGATTCATAAAGGTTCGCTACCCCTCTGTCTCCTAGAGGGAATTATCTAACTTTCTGTTTCTCTAATATCTCCACGTTTAAATTCCTATTGCCCTGTAAATACTCCTTCTGTAAACTTTTCCCTATAGCTGAAAATAAATTCTTTTACTTTTACTTTCAAGAAGCCTCTTCGTTTGCATTATTTTAATTTTCATTGTGAAACTAAACCCGTAAGTATTGAAAAACCCCTAGACACCACGCCTTTAAAACCCGCTATCTGCAGAGTCTAACTTTCTTTGGGAGATTTTTTGGTTAGACTCCACATAGATCGGAAGGGAAAATTTAAACTTGTTTTACCCCGTAAATGTTTTTAAAAATGTTGTTAACTTATTCATTTCTTTATTTTTATACATGAGTGTGTTCACAAACGTGTTTATTACTTTGTTTTCCCACGTTTTCTTTCATCTGTTTCACGGAACTATCAATCAAGTGTGAAGTCAAATCATTTTTCTTTTTATGAAGCGATCAATCTTTTTTTTTAAACAATAGCTGTTGAATTCAAACAGTAAAGCATAAAAGTTGCTTGTTTACTGGAAAAAAACTATCGAATTTTGGATGAATTTGTAGAAGCAGATTGTTCTCAAAAGGGAAGTAATTAAAATCGAATAAAGAAATACATTAAATAAATTCTAGTTTTTATTTATCAGAAATTCGATTTCTAATCCTTCTACTTTTCTAAAAATGCAATCATAACTCAGAAGTAAAGAAACTATGGCCATATAAATATATTTTTAATACCTAGAAGTCCAAACATTTTTTTACTGGCAATTCGATTTGTAATTGCAGAAAATTTGCGAAAAAAAAAAAAATTCATGGTTCAGATATATATAAATTGTGGTCATAGTAATAAATTATAATTATCTAAAAATTAAATTTCTAATTTTTTATAATTTGTGAAAATAGATTACTTCAGGAGTGAAGAAACCGTTAGTATTTGAATGAATTCTTGTCGTCCAGAGTAAAAATAATAATATTTTTTCATAGCTAGTCTTAGTTCATTATATATTCGATTTGGTCTTATGATATATTATAAATAATAATCCTTTTTGCATAAAACAGTTCTCATCCTTGAACCACTCGAGTAAGACAATGCGATAAAAGATTTTTCTTAATAAGTGCATAAATTTTCACGCAGTTTTAAAAATAAGGGAGAATCTGTAAGTATTTCACTCAAATTCAAGATTTTGTAATATTCTACTATTAGATCTTATTAAGGCGGTGTTTTAAGCTAATGTTAGAAAATAGAACCCAAATTCGGAATATTTTTCGAGATATAAAAGTACTCAAACATTAATATTATGTTTTGGTTTCACTTCCTGTAGGCAATCACTTATTTTATCATACTACTCGTTTTTATCCGAGATGACACATTTTTTCTTTCATAAAATGTGTTTCGCGTTTTTTCTCCTATACCATAATGTTAAATGAGCTATCCCTTTACATGTTAAAAGAAATAACTAATTATTTGCGAAATATTTCGAAACACTATATTATAAACAAATACATGAGCTATAATGTCACAAATTTTTATAAAAATTGAGGCATTTTTTCTGTCCGAAAACGTGCTTCTTTTTCACACTCTTGTGCATATGACGAAAATAATTTAAAAAAAAAATTTTTATGCTTGGAAATTATTTTTGTATCTTGATAAAATAAAAAAAGATTCCACAGAATTCCTAAGAATTAAAAATAACTCTTTTCACATATCAATCTTTTTCTATTCAGAAAAATCGAACTATAAAAATTAAACTTAGAACGAAAAACTTTAATTCTTAATTTTTAAGCCTCTACTGTCAAAAATAAATACATTTATTCAAACAATTTTTTTTATTAAATTTTCAGGATTAATTTTTAATGATTCAAATTTGCTAAAACCCGAGTTTTGTTTCTATATAAAGTAGAAAGAAAGCTTTCCTATAAAGTTTAAATATTCCAAAAATCATTTTAATACATAAGTCGACACGGTGCTTTTATTTGTACATTGATCTTATTTTATGTTTCACAATTTAATGAATAACAATTACATCACCTAATAATAACTTTTTAAACATTTCATTGGAAAATATTTTTCATAAGAAAAAAAAAATCCATTTCATTTTTTTTCCCAGAAAAATATATTTTGACGTTCTAAAAAAATTTAAAAATTTTTAAAAATTATAAAAAAAAAAGTATGGGAGTTTATTTTTAAAAGTTCAAATTTTTTTATTCAAATAATTAGTTTTTTTATATTTCGTTATCACGATAGAATGTGACGAATGTACAAACTTCCTTTCTAGTCGTCAGAACAAGCGTTTTTTAAAAATTAGTCCATTACTCTAAGGAAGAGATTTAGGATGTTTTTCACCGTACGGAAAAAAAGTCGCCCCGCAACTTTTTTTTGGGGGCCCCAAGTTCTTTTTTCAACCGGGGGATTCCCCGAAATTGCCCCGCACGATACGGGGGACCCCCCAAAATTGGTTTAAAAAAGCCATACCCAAAACAGTTATTGTGTTTTTTGTTTGTTGCGGTGCTGCGAACCATTTTTATCATTTGAAACATTTGTTGACATTATTGTAATATAAATTTATATAATACTATAACGATTAATACAGCGACAAATATTATGATCTTTAATTTTATCATGGATGATAATGAAAAAAAAAAAAAAAAAGAAACCAAAAAAAACATTTCACTGGAAACTAAAATAATGTTAAAGATTAGATTCTGGTGAACCCTCAATCTCAAAAAGTGCTGCATTGAAATTTTGGGAATTCAACAGGATCCCCTTTTCAAAAAAAGAAAATTTAAAACCGAATAAAATTTAATGATCTGACTGACTTGTTTTAGATATATATATATTACGTTTATATTGTTCTTTTTTTTTAAGAAATAAATGTTTGGTTTTATTTTATTTAAAAAAAATTATTAAATTTAATACCTAACCAATTTTTTTATCCCCTCTTCCCCAACCCCTTTTTCATTTAAGATGCCTGTTTTGCGCTGTTTCGTATTACGCTCTTTTGAAAACGTATCCCCCGCGTTAAGCGGGGTCTTACTGTATGCTACATTCCTCGAGAGTTGTTGAAAGATCTACGAAGAGAGCTCCAGGTTGCAGTAACAAGTGTATGTTGGTATTACGCATTTGCAAGTGGTACGAGTATTGCGACAGATAGTGACAGATCAGCAAAGTCCATCCTTGACTCAAATGTGACTGTCGTCAATGCCAAGACCTCGTAAAAACAGAAGTGTAAGGTTACAAATGCATTGAATACTTCAATGAACAATTATTGCCCTCGACCAACTGGACTTCTCGTAAATGGGTGCCAAAGCTTCTAAGAAAGAACAAAAAAACAACATCAAAACGGAATTTTTGTGATCTATGAAGGAAATGCATTCCTTCATCGCATCATAACGCGGGGATGAAGTTCCTTTACCCCTATAGTCACTTAAATACAAGTGCCAAAGAACACGACTAGGAAACATCAAACATCCTCACTAACCAAGAAGTCGAAGATAACATCTGCCCAAAAGACAATGGCTGCAGTATTTTAGGGGCGTCTGGTACTATCCACTTCAAATTTCTGTAACAGCGTACGACTGTTAATACAGATACGTACTACCAAACCATGGAGAAGCTGAAAATAGCCATACGTTGGAAAACAAGAAAGGCACTACGAAAAGACATGTTGTTACTGCCTGATAACGCATGATCACATTCAAACCATCGTACCCGTAAACACTTGCAAGGTTTCAAATATGAAATTCTTACCATCCGACGTATTGCTTTAATTTAGCCACTTCGTATTGCCATTTCTTTGGCTACCTGAAAAATACCTTCATGGCCAGCGTTTCTATACACTGGAAGAGGTTCAACCGACTACACTTAGAGGATTAGCATTTGAAAAGGGCATAGATTATTTGATGCCATGTTAGAATAGTGGCCATCGTAGCCTAATGATCTTTGTCGCGGACTACTGACCGGCGTATCATGAGTTCTATCTCATATGACTCTGTGTAGAGGGGCCGTGCAAGTTGGATCTATTGAGGCTCAAAGTTCTCGCATTGGCACTGTGTGGAAGTTCAAAGAGATATGTGCCAGCTCAGGTATCGTCCTATTTACTTACCGAGGTTGAAAATTACGAGGTCCGTCGCCAATAGCCTTGGTGTTGCTTCTTAGTGCGATGTTAATAAACACTCACTTTTACCACGTTAGAATAAATGTTTAGACCATAATGGTTTCTTTGTCTACTTGTCAAACATAATATTTTTTTCATTTAATTATCTCTGCATGTTTTTCTATCAATAAAAATTCACTTTAATTTTGGATACACCTATGTAATTTCGAAGGAAATTATTTTATAACTGTAACACGTCTTCAACTTTTTAACACAGTGAATGATTCTAAAAGCATATAGGAATAAACAACAAAACTAAAAATCTGTAAAATACATAAGTAAGTCTCTACTTTTTTTATAGCTAGTATCATACAAAAGATTTCACTCAACAGGCCACGATCTCCTCACATATTCCTTACGACGGCTTAACAATTATCAAAATTACCCCTATCAAATCGTGACTGTCCCTTTAGACAACCAATCTGATCGACTGTTTATGACCTGTTGACCACTACTAAAACCCACCTAGTTGACGCGCCAATTTTATGATGAGAAGCGAGGCTTTACACCAAGGCCACATCGTCATTCTCCCCATAGCTACGCTTCACCCATTGTCAATTCTATTTTTCCTTTCGCTTTCAAAGAGAATGCGAAATTTTAAAAAAACGACCGGTGCTAATCGAGGCGTGAAATTTTAACGAGATTCGCCAAGCTGACAAAAAGTAATGATTTAGGCCCCTCAGGTGAATTGGGCACATGCCTTTTCAAAGAATGAATAGCTTATTTCTTTAAATTTATATAATCAAAGGAAAAATGTTTGCCCTTGATATTGATGTATGCATCAGTAAAGATCTGGGAACCGACGAAAGTAAATAAATGGAAATAAAGTTATAATTGAAGCAATTTTGTTACAATTTTACGTGTTTTGCTTCTTTGATGAACAGAATCAAGTCGAAGGTCATTGTTATTTTGTATTTTATCCTTCAATGGTAGAAGACCTTGCGTATTTAATATTGCATTTCTTACCTTAGGTATTTAAACATTCGGTGAAAAAATGCATTAAATCTGATACATAAATTTATACATATTTAGTCTTATCTGTTTATATTCATTGTATTGTAATTTTTCCGTCAATTTATACATATAATGATTTTGGGAAAAAAATTTAAGAGCCTATTTCATTATTAATTAATTTTCTCTACAAATATTTACTTAACCTAATAATCATTTACTTATTTCTTTCGGAAATACCGAACTACAATATGAGTTTTGGAGTTAGGTATCTATGTTTTTACATTTTAGTTCAAGGGTAATATAGTCTAGATCTTATCAGTTATTTTGGTTTTCAAAATCTTGTGTCAGATTCTTTCATACCTTTTGGGGCTCTTTATTTTATCCTTCTTCCAGTGAAATCGAGTTCATGTTGTAGTGGGCTGTCTTGCGAGGTTTGTCATTTAAAATTAACTAGAAGTTTTTCTTTGGTGTTATTAAAGGTTTTAACTGCCATCTTCTTACAAGGGAAATTTAGTATGTAGATAAAAGTAAAAAATATAAAGCGAAAAAAGTACATTTGACTTTTGGGGTCAATTGTTTCCCTCCCCGGACAACATTAAGCGTCCATGTCTATTGATGCCAGATTTTGCTTTGGGAAGGAGCGAGGTTTATTAACGTCCCCACTATTGGGAAGGGCGTAACTACCGCCATATCAGTCGTATCAATGATACGGGGCCGCCAAGCTGCAGGGGCCCCAACATGTGTAAGCAAAAAGTTGTAAAATGTTAAAGGACCTCCAAAAAGAGCCCCAACAAATCAGCCAAATCAAACGTGTAAATAAATATGGAATTTGTCAGGAATGCAAATGTCATGATTCTTTGACCATTAAATACAAACCACAGAATGAAATAAAAAATTTTAAAAAATTCATTTTCATTCGTATATTTTGATTCTTTTTTGCTTCTTTGACATATATAATTCCCTTATTATCATTAGTGAAAGTTTTGGTAAGCTCTACAAGCTGATAAATAAACCGTTTTTAATCAAGTAAAGTTCTCTTGGGAAATCCCTCAATGTGGAAGGGTTAAAAACTCAAAAAACTAACTAGGACCAAATAAACAAGGTTTAACTTTAGCTGAGCCACAACAAAAAAATCAATATTCATGAAAATGTAGGTTTATTTCGAACAATACATTATAATAAACATATATAAAGGAACAAGAACAATTTAATGTTGACGTCCTGACACTTGACATCTCTTTTCTGTTTCTATCCATCCTATTTTTAGAAAAATTTTGATATTTTACTATATATTATTGTATGCCCATATACCGGCCGGGGTGCAAAAATCTTCGTTGAGGGCCGTTAATTTGTCACTCCTGTGTAGAGGGTCTAGTGCACGTTAAATCTGTCGAGGCTCAAAGTCCTTACTTTGGAGGGGTGAAAAAAGGGGTTCCAGCTCCTGTAACATTCTCGTCACTTCACCGTGGTTCGAATTACTAGGTCTGTCACGTTCTTTATTATTATTTTCAGCTTTGTATGTTTGTACCTTGCAATTACATATGTATTTCGTTTCATTTACCTTTAATTTGTAATATGTAAATTTAATGTGTGCTTCTGTGTAAAATGTAAACTAAGATTTTGTTTAATAAATATTGAACGCAGGGGAAGTTGTTTCCCGGGGGATCGTTTTGTAGCTCTAAACCCCTTTCGGGTGAGCTCGGTTCCCTTGAGCGTTCTACCAATATCCCTTGTGCTGCTTCAGAGGGCGAAAATAATTAAAAATAGTTCACACAACAAATCGTCTAACAGCTTTTTGAGATTACGTTATTCTATATTATGGAAATAGAACGTATATTATTTTTAAGTAACCGAGATAGTTTCACCGTGTAGGATTGAAAAGTATTGAAGAAGTATTTTTTTCTTAAATTGTGTGTGTATAATTTTAAAGTTTTTAAAAAAATATGAAAGATTTTAAGGCACATAATTGAGTGAAATTTCTTAAATATAACTTTACCAGATTTTGATTTAATGTATACATATATACTCTAATAGGATAAAAATAATGTATCTCTATCTCCAACTCAAAAGTTTCCTAACCTTTTCGATTGATACATCTATTCTTCTTAAGTATGTAAGAAAACAAAAAATTTTACTACAAAACACACGCTTAAAGGCTAGCATTGATAGTAATAGCATAAGAATATTAATATGATCTTGAAATGCTATTTGAGTATGTTGTATTTGAAATCAATTTGCTTCTAATCATTTTGTTGTAGTTGCATTAGTTGTTATTGCTGCTGAATTTTTTTTTTCAAAATAAACAAATCAAACATTGAAGACCTCAGCTTAAAATATTTTCAGTGACTCCTCGTAAGAAATACTTACTAATTTTTTTTCTGAGGAATTTGTGGTCGAAAGATGTTATTTAATTGATCACGAAATATGTTTCGCATTCTTCAGTAATGTTAACAAATAGGAAGGGAAACTAAAGTCATAATTGCGGAAACATGACGATGAGAACTCATATTTCACAAATTTCATACAATCATGATGAATAGGAAAAGATGAATAAGCAGATAGATCGAATGTTTTGTTCGTAGAAAATTCCTGAATCATCCCGACTGAGTGCATGATTTAACCCAAAAGGTGTCTAAATTCGAGAATCATTTAGCAAACAACCACTCGGTACGAGATTTTTACTTCTACAAAAAATATTTACGTCATTTTTCCTCTGTCATTTTTATAAATTCATACATCTTATTTTCAAAGATTTATTTTTAGAACAATTTTTGTCCTTTCATTTCCACCATTTTTTTAAATTTAAAACGGAACACATAAATTGTATTCAATATATAAAAAATATTCTTTTGAAAACTGCAATTTTTATTCTTTTTTGCCCTTTTTTATTCTTTTTATCTGTAGAAGCTCCAAAATTTGAAAGTTTTTCAGACGATTTTTAAAGCAAAAATAATAAGCATTGAAAAAGAGGTTTACAAGTTTATTCTCGAAAAAAAAAATGTCTTTAAAAAAACGACAAAAATCTCTCCTCAATTTAAATAAAAGAAGAAGGGGCAAAAAAAACAAATCAACTCGACGCAAACTGTCTTAAACATTTTGTCAAGTGAATATTTCATCTCTTTCTCAAGGCAAAACAAAGACTGTCTCGACAGTCCAATTTTACGCCGCTTTAGTCATGAAACATCTGCCTTCTACCCGATTTAACGGGGAGATACAAAAATAATCAATGGTTTCACACTTTAAAATAAATTTATGGGGCCACTTAATGCTTTAAGCGCCTGTCAATATTATTTATACAATATTACAGTTGTGAAACTGAAAATTTAGGACAAACAATGTCTTAATTTATTTTATTCAAAAAGGAAAATAAGTACACATATTAATTTTGTTTGTTTATTAAATGTTTTTTTTCCCATGCTTTCAACACACGGTCCCTAACCACAGCCACCACATCCGATGATATTGAATTTCGGATGACGAAATCGAAAAATCATTTTCCATTAATCGAGTGGTCGTGATGGTAGGCGTTGTTGAAGTACAGTTGTGGATACGAGTTCTAATGCTGTTCAAGATCTGCGGAGTAACGGTATTGATGCACTACACCTGTTGAGGTTTAAAATCGATACAACGGTGTGGTATGGAAGTTTACAAAGTGTGGTTCTAACTCAAATGTTGTCCTCGTTATTTATTGTTCAAATATACAGGGTGTCCCTGTTTCATAGGGGCAAACTTTAAGGCAGAGGTACTTAACCTTTTTCCACCGGGATACATATGTATGACACGTATTTCACGCGGCCGCATCATAAAGATTATGGGGGAGAAACACACTTTAAAACCAAAGCAACATTGAAAACAGCAAAATTAATCAAAATATTAAAACATTGTTTATTTTTTTTTATTTATTTATTTTGCTTTAATACTATATTAACCTTTTTTATCAAACGCACACAAAAAATATGTACTTTTATGCATCTTTAAATGTTATGGGGGTAGTTTCGATTTCTTTTCATTCATAACCAAGCCTCTTGTTTACATTCTACTGTACAGAAAAAAAACAAATTGATAGCAAAATTGATGATTTGATTACTTGATTGATAGAATTTACCTCAAAATTTTTATTACATTGTTTTAAATAGGAATTTTTTTGCAATGAATAAAAGGCCATTCGGGAAAAAGGCGGGCCGGGTTGAGTATACGTTTTTGGGGAAGTATAGAACATCATAAGGATTCAGATTTGCATAGCAACCGATGGGGGAACCGTCTTCGTTCGGCGCTAGGGGGAGTTGTTCACAAGAGCATTTAAGAAAATAGACCTGCACTACCGCAGGAAAAACCAAAAGTATTAATTTATTCTAAACCCAAAAATTTTTAAAAAGGGAAAAACTACAAAACCAAAAGCTACCCCCCGGAATCACGAAAGGAGATTAAGATCTCTCAGAGATTGTGGGCTCCGTATGAATTGTCAACACCTTGAGCTGCCATCGGCCATAGAGAAGTAAGTAACATTTTACAAACACCGAAGTGGAAATATGACCTTTTAGGTTTGGGAAATAAATCCCGTAAACAGAAATTTTTGTTTTTAAAAAAGGTCCCCCAAAAAAGAAAAACACTGGACCCCCCGATGGCTAATTTGGCATCACCAATTTTTGTTTTGTGAGTGTGGATCATTACGAGGTAAAAAGGCATGGTTGGGTTAAACCACGCATTCCCGAAATATGGTTTTCCAACACATTTTTTTTTCATTCATGGAAAAAAAAGTTGAACCTTCAAAAACCCCAAAGTAACATGATGGGATTTCCCGGGGTCATTTGGGTGATTTTGACACTTATGAGTCTCTTGTGTCGAGTCACTATTACCTCGTAATGATCCATATACACAGAAATCGATGATCCTTTGAAAGGATGCAAATTGGGAAACTTGCGGGCCGGGGCATCTCTCAGTGGGGGCCCGGTACAATTTTCTTTTCTTCCATTTCCTTCAGCCAATCCTTAAATCAGATGCATATCTGCCAGCTGGATGTTTCTAAAACATTCCATACTCCTCTGCAGGGGATGACAACTCAAATGACTTATGAACAACGCCACCTTACGTCGAACGAAGACGTTTTCAACCATGGGTTGCGGTGCAAATCTGAATCCTTGTCATGTCCCCTAGCTCCCCTTAAAGTTTGTCTCTATGAACCTGGGACACCCTGTATAAAGTCTTTCTGTCACAGGCTCGATGAAAAAAATTATTCGGCTATCGTATTATCTTTACTTGAAAACATTATCTCTCATAGATGTTAAGAAGCTGTAACACACACACACAAGAGTGCAATGATAGTTAGTTTAAGCATTCTTAGAAACAATACATTTTTGAAAAGTAATATGTGTTTTAAAATGTCACAAAAAATAGAATATAAATTGATCCTTTTTTATTTAAATAAAATTCTTCATAACTGATTATATATTTTTGTAATTTCCCTTTAGTACCCTTTTTTATTAACTCTTTGTACTAATATTTAAAATAACTTTGATTCGGTTTAAAAATAACATTGTAATCTTAATCTTCAGTTAAAAAACCCCGTCCCGCCCATTCTATCCAATCAGAACTGCTATTACGTAATAATCACGTGCTTGCACTGCTGATATAAAAGCAAAAATCTTGTGTAATCGCTCTTTGTTTGCTTGCCTTCATCATGTAAGAATGTAAATAACTGCAGCTCTTTGTTTTTGTGTTGCGTCCGTCAAGATGTTGCTTCTGTTATATGTGTCTGCTTACGTGTTTTTAACAAATAGATGTAAAATATAAAGTGATTGACCAGTTACGCTATGTGTGCTTCAAAATAAAAAATGAAACTCAATTCTGAAGATGTCTTCAATAAACTAGATTTGTCAACAAACCAACACCGGCCACGCTACTATACAATACTTAACATATATATAATAAAACTTATAGTGGGGCATAATTTGTCATGGCGAGTGACAACTATTCTGGAACAACGAAAGGATAGGGCGTGGCCATTGGAAGTGATTACTGTAGTACGTGGCGAGTAGAGACGATTACTATAGTATTGAAGAGGCAGTCTTGTAAATTAGTAAATCCAATTTATTGCACATCTTGAAACACATAGGCTTACTACAAACATAAAGCGTGAACGACACAACACTGACAAATAAACTATAATACTACTTAATACAGCCGGCTACATGGTTAAAGTCACAGACAGAAGAGAGAAGAGAGAGCGGGATTTCTCCAGATCTCGGTATTTATAGCCAGCGGGACATCACATGATTTGGGGGTGGATGGGTGTAGTTTCAAAACTCCCCGTTAAGCAGGTAACTAATTAAAATAATTAAACGGTTGTCCTGAAGGACTGGGCCATAAATAAATCAAGAGCTATTAAAAGTTAAATTGCTGGGCATTATTACATATACATATATAATTGACGGAATATAACATCAAACTTAATTTCTTCGACTATATAACCTTTTCCCAATCATGTCAATTGCAATAATATCATAAACCATAAAAAATGACTAATACTATTGTACGTGAATTAATTTATTTTTTAATTGTGTGCTTCGAGAAAATTGTTTTGGAAATGCTTGCTGTACAATTAAAAATACAATGGAATTTCAAAAGTAATCAAATACGTTAGAAATGTTTAGACAAAACTCAGTAGCAGGAAAAAAAAGCCCAGCATCGTTTTCATGAAACTTATGTATTTCACATCAAATATTTAAGTCCATCAAAATTTTATTGTTAAAATTTTATTTCGTTTTTTAAAAATTAAAGCGAAAACAGATAGCTAAATAAACGTCACAAAAATGGTCGGAGGCATAAAAATATTTTTTATTAAATTCATCAATAACATAATTGTTTACCATTTATTTAAATATCTTCATATTATAGAGGAAGCCGAGATAACCTGGGGGTCATGATCCCGTGGCTGTCGTGACATGAGTTCGAACCCAGTACCACATTAATAAACCATTCGATGCACATTAAATACGTCGAGGCTCAAATGTGCTCATGGTGTAGTGTTGAAGTTAGGAGAGGGGGTATCAGCTCAGGTGTTGTCCTTGTCATTTGACCAAATTACGAAGACTTTCGCCAAAAGCACTAGTGTAGCTGATTAGTGTGACGTTAATATTCACTTACATTATGGAGATGTTTAAAATATCGGTCGGCTTATCTTTTCTTGTTTACTTCCTAAAATATTCTATTTAGCTTAAGAAATGGGTTGCAAACATAAGTAAACTGTGAGAACAGCGTTCGAAAATTGATTACTTTTCTTCATAAAGGATATAAAACACTTCAGAATGTTGCTAAATTTCTAAATTTATCTGTTTCTATTATTTGATGTGTGATAAAGTTCTTAAAAGATTAAACTCGAAAACAAGAGATAGAAATTGCACTTCCGGTAAAGCTAGCTCGACGAGATAAGAGTTGTAATGTTAGAAAAATCTTTAGGAAACCATACGCTTTACCAAAATTGTAATTTCTAAAATTTTTTCAATTAACATTTTTTTTTTCCTTTTAAATTCCCCTGAATTGAGTGCTGACAGACCAGAGAGAGGGAGAGAGACAAACTGCAAGAAGAAAATATGTGGCTAGTTCACAAGGGAAACAAAGTCCACTCAAACTTTTTCTTTGTAAAAGCAATGATATATACAAATATATAAAATTTTAAAAAGAATATTTATATGTATTGCATAAAAAAATTATATATAAGTATTTTTTATATTACTAATATAATTTTTGTTTCACTTAATATTAGTTTATCGTAATTTAATTATTTGTAAGCCACACTATGAATAACTTCATTAAAGAATTCAGACTTTTTAATTATAATCGGTTTTATCATTTGCATTATTTTTAGTTTAAAAGTTTCCGTTAAAGAAATACAACACATACACATTATTTTTCATATATCTGGTATATAAAATAAGTAAATTTGTATTTACAAAACAAATCGGTTCATTTCAAAAGATAGAAATTATCAAAGGGGGAAAAAATGTATTCAAAATGTATTTTCAATTTCAAGACAATGATGCATTTTGTAAAAACTTTTACAGCTTTTTTTCAGAAATCTGTGATAGAAAAATACAATGAAAAAATTATCCAAGTGTGAAAAAATATTTTTTTCTCAAGCATGGGCATTCAGTTCTTCAATCAAGCGTGGCGAGCAAAACAGTCGAGTGGGAATAGTAGAGAAAGTTTATTATGTCTAGTTGTGAATTGATGCCGCTAAAGATCCATCTTGCAGAGAAGCTGATGCACATTACATCTGACTAGGCCTGAAGTTAGAAAAGTGAAGTGCCATTTCATAAGTCGTTTTACAGTGGTTCCAAAAAGCAGTCGGTCACTAATGGCCTTCTTCAAGATTCGAAGTGTAACTTCAACAAAAAAATCGATTTCACGTAAAAATTTCCGTTATTAATATTTTTATAAAATACTAGATGTGTTTTTGTTTGTAAAATAAGTATAGTTTTTCAAAGCTCATCCTTATATTCGTTTTCTTTATGAAAAAGCCTAAAGTGCAAAAAGAGAGAGAGAAGTAATTTCTTTTTTGTTAAATCTCTACTGTAAGAGGTGTTTTATGAAAAAAGAAATGTTAGGAATTCTCTGAAAATTATTTCTTGTGTTATTGATTATTTTTGAAACATTTCCTTGTAATAATGCTTTAAATTTGTTCAGTTGTGTAACGGAAAATATTAGCCCCGGCAAAAGCATGTTTTGTCTTTAATATTTTATAAATTGGTTAAATACGTACTTGGCATCAAGCAGGCTTTGAGCCCTACTCCCGCAGTGCGGGGGTTGCAGGGGTCCATTACGTCCCTGGATTTGTTCATTATAAGTTGCATTTTTTTTTTTAAAAAAAAAAATCATTGACAACTACGTATAAGTAAAGTAATGAACTGACATTTTATTGTTAAAATAAAAAATTTAACTTGCAAAGCTGTGTTTCAAGTAACTGAATTCACCACACACACACACACACACACAAAACCCAATAAAATAATTATGTAATTCATTATATATATATATATATATATATATATATAAAAAGAAAAGCGACTCATTCACTCTATAAGGTATTCGACTACGTTCCGGAACCGTGATTTTAAAAAAGGCGCATATATGGATAATTTTCATGATACTTAGTGTCACTTAGATTAGAATACATGTAAAAAATTGTTTTAAGGACATTTTGACAAAAAAAAATTATTTAAATACAATATTTCGGCAAAAAATTAACTTAGAATAACCTTTTTTCAAAACGTTCTCCTTTTATTCAAAATGCTTCTATAATAATAATATATTTATATTGCTTATATAGAGACTTCTCTAGAGAGTCTGAACTAGGATTTTTGAAAAATTCACATTATTGTCAGAGGTACCACCAACTGAAATAATTATCGGCCTTTTTTTTCTAAAAATTTCTCCCTCTGTTGTAGTAAAATATGGATAAATCCACTCCTAAGTTATATATTTCAAAAATTCTAGTTCAGTCTTTGTACAGAGGTCTGAGCCTATATACAGGCCAAATATTATTTTAATAGAAGCATTTTTCAAAAAAGGAGAATATTTTGAAAATGGGTCATTCTATTATCATTTTAGTCACAATAATGTACTTAAATAATTTTTTATTGTAATGATATTCTTAAAACTATTTTATATATGTTTTCTCTAATATAAGTGACACTAAATATCATAAATACTATCCATTTATACGCTTTTGCAAAATCACTTTTCGAACGAAGTCAGATACCTTAAGAGAGGTTGCTCGGGCTATAGGAGAATTGTAGATACAAAAAATTCCCGATTTTAAATTATTAGACATACAGATTTGAAATTTGGAAAAAAAAAAGCTTCTTTTGTTGAGTGGAGAATCACTAAAAATATTGTGGAAACAGATTCTTTTTTAAAAAAATACTTTTGTGGAAACAGATTCCAGGAAAGGGTTTTACGGAAGAGTAAAAGAAAAATATACTTCAAGTCCTGTTCTTTTTAAATCAAGGGGCGAGGGTTATAAAAATGTTTTTGAATACAATCTGGAAAGCTTAATACAATAACTTAGATATATATAACTCAAAAACAATATATAATCAAACAAAATCACGATATATCCAGCTAAACGAGCAGTTAATGGCTAGTATATACGTAATAAAATTAATATTTTTAAATAAAAAAGAACACACACAAGAATTTAATTCGTTTTAAAAATTACTTTCATCTGCCCCTTGACACACGTCGATCACTTTGAGAAATAAAGTAGCCTTACAAATTTTGCTTTCCTTCACATACTGCAGCTTATTCCAAAACAAAATCTAATGAAATTCAAGCAGTAAAAAGAAACATAAATACAAAATTAAAAAGCCTTTGTGCTCTCACACTAACTACACTTTAAAAGTAAATCACGATTTCAAATCAAATAAAAAAAGTGAATCATGAAAATAAAGGAGGCCTTTAGAATTTCACCTGCTCTGTGAAATTAATTTGCCGGCGTTAAAATACTCAAGAGAATACTGGTTTCAACATTTTATTTCAACACGCATACCTCTTGATGAAAAACGTGTGCAGTTTCTCTGTCAGGGTTCAACGTTCTTCTACTAACTGTAGAAAGAAAGTTCTTAACCTGAAACTGTAAATCTCTCTATTTTCCTCATTATGTGACGAAAAAGACATTAGATGATTCAAATTGTTATATAATGGTTCTGAGCGTTTAAGGAGAGACAACATTTTTACAAAGAAACTAATTTATATATTGTCAACTCGTTCTGTTGTTTCAAGGTTGTAGGATCAGTTTCAGTCGACCGGAACTGTCGCTGGAAGCCTCAAGCCTTAAGTCGTCCACAGTAGCAATTCATCAGATCTCGAGTGCTTTTAAAGGCTAAAAAAAAAGAGGAAGAACTGACAGAAAACTTTTGTTTTTGTTTCTATATAGCTGACAGTTTCGAAGATTTTGACTGCTCTACCTAAGTAGGGTTTCTGATTTCCCCGGTTTTTCCTTTCCAGGGAATATCCGGGAAATCCCAGGAGTGTAATTGTCGTTCCCGGGAATACATCAAAATTTCTATAAAATTAAAAACAAGTTATTTTTAAATAAAATCAATAATAATTATACAAAATAAGGATATACACATGAATTCCAAAATTAATACTTATTTATATAATGAGCTAAAAAATACAAAAATATATAATAAATTGATTATTCATTTTTGAAATAGGATTTCAGAAAGCATAAGCAATTTATGCTTTTATCACTCAACCTAGTTCTAAGCTGTGACGAACAATCCGATAGCAGAAAATGCTCTCTCAGCTTCAACTGACGTTGGAGAAATTGTTTTTAAAGCCTCACATAGTTTTATAATGTTTAGTGATGGATTTTCAGTCGAGTCGATCAACTGCATCTCTTGTTTCATGATTTTGTTGAAATTAGTACTTTTTTTAGTTGAACAATATAAAACTTTTGTTTTAGAGTAAACTACTTCCCTCTAATTTTCCGTCCAACATCAGAGGTTTTTCTTTCAAAACCCCATGCTCTCTTCTTCTGAGTGCGAAAAGTTGGATATCGATTACTCTTCTTCGCAGAAAAGCCTTGTCCCTATCATTTGGGGTTGTCTAACCAAAAATTTTTACGAGGCAATCGCGAAATATCGATAGTAACTATAGCTGCTAAGTATTTTCTCCCAAAATTCAGGTATTGCGTTAATCCTATTAAATTAACGTTGAGTTTTTCATTAATTCTTTGAATTAGAGAATATTTAATATTTTTCGCAGATTCTGAATTTTGTTCGTTCAATTCTCTAAAAACGAAAGAAAATGCACCTTCTGCAGTTAGCAAAGTTCCATTTCGCCTGCATAATTTTTCTAAGTCAATTTTTACTGGCTTTAATATTGCTACAATTGTAGTTATTTTTTCAAACTCTACATTGGCCATCATTTGTTCTTCTTTAATGTCAATTAATGGTTTTAAAATTGCTGACTTTATTTCTAAAAATCCTTCAGGCATTGTGAACAAAGTTATTCCAGCGTGTTTTGGTATCCAACACAAATCATCTTTTGATCAAACCATCGATTCCGGGGAAATACCGGGAACAAAGTATAATTCCCGGGAATAGAAAAAGTACAAAAATCTTATGATTTCCCGGAAACCCGGGATCCCAGGTTCCCGGGAAAGAAACCCTTTACCTAAGGTCTTCCTAATAATTAGAAAAGGTTTTGTGAAGTTTTCCTGGATACCACTTCGTCATTCATTCTGTTAGGGAAAAAGCAGATACATTTGATGGCAATCGTATATTGATGTGAATGTTGTAAAATTTTAAACGTAAATGTCGAGAAAATAAGCAATGGGCTGTATTCATGTGACGTCATAGTCACATGATAAAAGCAGCCACGTATTTCCAACCAATCAGTTCATAAATTCAAGTGATGTCATAGTTACATGATAAAGGCAATCACGTGTTTCCAGCTAATCAGTTCATGCGTTTTTGCCAACTTTCGGTTTTTACAGAAAATTTCTTTTAAAAAATACATTTCTCAATAATATAACACGCATAGGTAAGCAAAATGCACTTCATTTAAAAGTACATGCTTCATTTAAGATATTTTTTTAAGTTTGAAAAGCTTTTTAAAGAATCTTAAGACTTGAACACTTTTACCCAGTCATCAAATTTTAAATGTATAAATTGTACAAGTGGAACAACAACAAGTACAAATCTAATGTCAGTTTTGAATTCAATGGAAAACGCGTGATTGTATAATATTGGTTGCGGGTTCGATCCGGGTGGAATCGATAGATTTTCTGCTTGTGAAAATCGTAGGCATGCATGTCATATGATTGTGTGGCATGTAAAAGATCCCTTGAGTATCGATTTGTCTCTGGTACTCTCTGTAAAATTAAATCAGGGCAGAGTATTTAGCATCCGACGTGAGCTTCAGTTAAAATGCATTCAAATTGTACGGAACCCATTCGGGGGTGCCACCACTTCTACATTATTCTTGCGACCTAGATCTGTGGGAAGGAACGAAAAAGCAGCCATATCGCTTATCTTAATATCTCTTTATTAAGGTCTTAACTTAAACAATATACAATAATAATATTCAATTCAAGTGAATCTAAAATGAAAAAGACACACTATTCGTATTACCAAATAATCGCGTAACCGACCACTATATCTAACTCTACCGACTATTTCTAACTTCAGTAACTACACAGTTCTTAATAACTTGATTTAACAGTGTTACCGCTCTATATCTTGGGTAAACAGCAATTCGCTTGATTCTAACTGACGTGGCTTGTATCCTTGTAGAATGGTATCCACCTTTAACTTGATCGCACAGGTACGGATAGCTTAAATCTTGAACTCGGGATTTCCTCTCACTTTAACTTAAGCACTGGCAAAACATAGAACCCGTATATTCACTTCTCATAGCCACCTCGCGTACGCTAAACTTCTACTATTTATAAGATTCCTAATTTGAATATATCCTCGCTTCACCTCTCGAGTTGGTTGGAAAGAATTGCCATTCTGGCCCCAAAGAAACCCTAGGGAATAATTAGTTGAAATCGCGATGAGCCCGTCACAAAGTGTCAAAAATTTATTAGTGAGAGCCGTCAATACTTGGTCCCACTACTGGAATGTCTCTCACTATTGAGGGGAACTTATCATATCTGAAAAAGGCTTGTGCGAAAAAAAATTAAGCCACTTGAAAAAAAAATGTTGAAGATGGGTGATGCAAAGATAGTTAGGCGGATATTGAAATAATCGAGTGGTATTTACAAAGATTTTTTTTTTCATTACTTTGCACTAATAACTAAAGTAACTCGGGGAATACTTACGTTATTATACCACCGATCGATTTCACCAAATCAACAAACATCGCTAATTCAAAAAAATGTCGCCAACTACTGGCATCGTCATTATTATTGTGTTTGAACACGTGAGGGAATGATTTCCACTATTGGCTGCATATCACGGCATTTGGCGACATTTTTTTATTTGAAGAAATTGGTCGACAGTATAATTCGTAAGTATCTTCGAGTGTTATTTTCAACGGACCTCGTAATTTTGAGCTATAATCGAGCCATGAAGGTGACCATGAAGGAGATAGTGCCTCAC
This sequence comes from Trichonephila inaurata madagascariensis, assembly GCA_019973955.1. Taxonomy (NCBI): domain Eukaryota; kingdom Metazoa; phylum Arthropoda; class Arachnida; order Araneae; family Nephilidae; genus Trichonephila; species Trichonephila inaurata. The sequence continues at coordinate 161,908 of BMAV01001359.1, read as the reverse complement.
TCTTTTAACTTCCACGCATATGGACTTAGAAAAAATACCATGAAGGAAATTAAATTAAGAAATTCAGAGATATTTCTAAAAAAAACCTATTGTATATAAAATAACCCGAAACAGTTTTGTGATATATTGGAATCACTCGAAATTCTCTCTTCGGTTTCTCAAGGTGTGAATGAAATATTCACTTTATATATAAACTTCGTAGGTTGAAATAAAAATAAATCCAAAAGATTCTAAATTCTTTATGTGTGAACAGTTCTTTTGATAATAATATTCCAGAAAACGTTTTAATATTAATTTTTACATTTATTTTAAAATCTTTTAATGATATTTTTAAAGCAAACAAACATAAAACTATTTTTTTTAATTGCAGATTAGCCTTTGTGTAAAAATGTTTGATAATTGTGTTCCAAGCTATAAAAAAGGAACATTCCATGTTCTACAAAGATCCCAAAGCATTTGCAATACATCTGTTAGTTTCTCTAAAGAATTGAATAAATAATTTAACAACAAAAATTTGTATTATTTTATAATACAAAAGAATAGAAAGAAATTTGGCCTTTTGGATAAAAATAAATAATCCGCAAACATTAAGGGAGTTTTTAATTTGCTTGTGTTTATTGCATTTTGAATCAAAATTCTGTTGTTGTTTTTTTCCCCTACCTTCATGCTTTGCGAATAAGACTCCTTTTATCCTATTCTTACACAATAGTCACCTACCTACACTTGAAGTCGATGACATTTAATAATATATCATTCGAAATAATCATATTTCACGCCTCTCTGAAAACTTGTCATTCCTACGCAGCTGGAATCATCCAGTTGCTTTTCATTTTGGGCTCCTTTGTTGCCATATGTAATGATCTTCCTTATAGTCTTTCAAGTCAAATGTGGTAAAGAAGCAATATAGTTTATAAGAAATTCAACATGCATTATACAACTATAGTTTATTATTCAGACTAGAGATTAAGTATGTGTCATAGAGTTGACATGGCTCATGTTCATTTCGTAAGGAATAAAATGTTGTTCTAGCTATTAAGGTATCCGACTACGTTCAGAACCGTGATTTTAAAAAAGCTCATAAATGGATAATTTTCATGATATTTAGTGTCACTTAGATTAGAATACATATATAAAATTGTTTTATAAGGACATTATGACAAAAAAAATTATTTAAATACAGTATTTTAGCAAAAAGTTAATGTAGAATAATCTTTTTTCAAAACGTTCTCCTTTTATTAAAAAAAATGCTTCTATAATAATAATATTTTGTGTGTGTGTGCTTAAATAAAGTAAAGACTTCTCCAGAGAGCCTGAACTAGGACTTTTGAAAAATTCAAATTATTTTCAGAGTTACTACCAATTGAAATAATTATCTGCGTTTTTTTGTTAAACTTCTCCCCTATGTTGTAGTAAAATAGGGATAAATGCACTTCTAAGTTGTATATTTCAAAAATTCTAGTTCAGCCTCTGTACAGAGGTCTGAGCTATATACAGGCAAAATATTATTATAATAGAAGCGTTTTTCATAAAAGGAGAAGGTTTTGAAAATGGGTCATTCTATGTTTATTTTTTGTCAAAATATTGTACTTAAATAATTTTTTATTGTAATAATATTCTTAAAACAATTTTATATACGATGTCCAATCTAAGTGACACTAAATATCATAAATATTATTCATTTTTACGCTTTTGCAAAATCACGGTTTCAAACGTAGTAGGATACGTTAAACTGTGTGGTACTAATAGTTTCAGAAACTTTAATTGGGTTTGTTCTTATTGCAAATGTTTAAATTCATTGTTACTTCATTTGGGTCATACTTTTTAGGTTGATTGGACTTTATATATGCTTATACAATACTCATAACTTCAAAAAACTAGTTTCGAATATAATTTTATTTCATCAAAAAAAAACATTTATTTACCAAATGCAAGAACTAAACAAATTTTTTAATTCATCTTCATCTCGAATACTGGGAATTAATCCATGTGACTCTGATCAATTTCTTTTGCATTACACTCAAATTTAACCCCCTTCAGGCTCATTTTATTTCTGGATTATAGATTTAAAAAAATGCCAAATTTTTTTATGCTTATTTTCAAGCATACATATTTTTTAAACACATAATAGCACTATTCGCATACAAAATTTCTTAAAAATTAATGTTAAAAGAAATCTATTTAAATAAATGGGTAATTTACCACTAAAGTGGGTTTTCTGTATGGCCGAAATCACCAGACTTTCGAGCCAATTCACATGAACTATTATTATAGAATACCTACCTTTTATCTTGAATTACAAATTTTATTTACAGCTTTTGCATTTCCACAAATGATAATGAAATAATCAATCAAAATTTGATCGTGTATGATAAATTCGACAACAGGTACTGTATTATACCCCAACATCGCATCTGGACAGCAGAATCTTGATTTTCCTCTTACCTTCTTCCTTATTCTGCCACTCTTTGAGCAGCAAACAGTACACTGCCGTGTTGGGTTAGTTTTCTTCTCTATGGGGGAATGTTGCTGACGTTGCTGACGTCTCTGGGAAACGGAACGCGGAGCGTTCCTCCATCCCATATCGAAGATGTTGATGTGGCCTGATGTGGATGGGCCTGGCTGAGTGCGAGTTTCCTGATTCGTTGTGGGGTTGTGGCAAGGAGGCGTGGCTAGGGAATCAGTGAGGGATGCATCTGGGGGAATGTAGTCTACGAAGTGTTCTTCAAACAAGGGTGAAAGGGGGAGTGCTCAGCGGAAGGACGTCCTCTGTTTGAAAAAATTCTACAGAGTGGTACTTTTCAATTATTCGAAACCATAAAAGGCCTTGTGAAATAATTCAATAAAGACCGATTGCACAGTGTAAAATTTCACAGTGCCGGAGTTGCATTCGAGATGAGCCAGGATGGTACGTTTCACCTACCCGAGCTCAGCTCGGAAAAAGCCGGGAAGGGATTAAACTCACAAAATTTGTCAAAAAGTCTTGAATGCCTTGTGCATCAATTCAGTATCAACAACAAAAAAGAAATGAAACAAGTATTCCATAAAAAAAATATACATATAGTTTAAATTCTAAATGAAAATTGGCTACATTCCTGACAGTTACATAATAAATGTAATCACGTGTTTTACAATAAATTTAAAACTGACCTTAAACTTGTATTCGTATAGTTTAGATAAAATTTCGAATTTTCTAACTAGGCAAAGATGTTCACAAATATTTAGATTCTTCAAAAAGTTTTTCAAAATTAAAAGAATATCTTATGCTATACGTGTTTTTTAGGCCAAATATATTTTATTTATATGTGTATTTTATTCTTGTTAACGAATATGTTCTATTTAAAATAAAGTTTTTGTAAAACTCAAAGATGGCAACAGTGAGACGATAGCTGATTAATGTGAAAATAAGTGTTTACCTTTATCATGTGACTATGACGTCATGAAAGTAGGCCATTCTAAAACAAGCGATACATTGCAACATTAATATTATTTAAAACTTATTTTTCAATATTTTTTGTACTGAGTTATTTTTTAACTAATTCATGTATTATAATATAACTCTAATTTATAATTATCGGTTTTTCTTTTTCCTATTTGAAATTGTATTGCGTTTTTCTTATCTTAAGAATGGCATACAGAAGCACAAGATTTATCCAAAACGTTATATTTTAATAGAGTTAGAAGATCTGTCAACGAGTAATTAAGAAATAATTATTAATTGACCAGAATATTTACATATACATGCATACATGCAAAAGCTTTCTTTTTAAGATAATTCATGCGATCCTAAAAATTCTTAGTTACATATTTCTAGCCACAAACAAGTTGTACAGTAAAAGGCATTAACCAGCTTTTTTTTAATCATAATCGGAATTTCCTACAAAAAAAAAATTCAGAACTGCCTGCTTTAGGGAAAGGTATGTCTCTTATCTTTACTTCATTGGCCTTCCTGCCTTGTATAAGGGCTCTGACGCACGTTAAATCAGACTTGACCCAAAGTCCTAACGTTGGTGTGGTGTGAAAGTCAGGAAAAGTAGAGTGCCGGCTCAGGTGTTGTCCTCGACTCAGCATTAGGAGGTCAGTCGTCAATAGCCCTGATATTTCTTTAAGTGCGTGCGATTTTAATAAACATTCACCGCAGTGACCTTGGTTACAAACTTTACAAAACTTAAAAACATACATACATTTACTATCACGAGCTGGAGACCAATAAATAAATCATTCAGGAACTATTTTTGAAGTATCCCAAGAAAGTTTCCTAATATATATATGTATAGGGTGTCCGAGCTTAAAGTATTCAAAAGTTATGGCTTATTATTACGGAATTACCCATCAAAATGTAATAAACTGTTCATCCGTGGATTGGAAAACCCTCCAAGAATTTTAGGTCTAGTCCGATCGGCCACACGTGCGCGCATTATTCGACAATCGCAGACGATAAACTTGTTACGCGGACTTCATTAGTAAAGAAGTGGACACCACAGCAAAAGGTGAGATGCCTACTTTAACGGAACTTAAATCAGTCGCGCGTGTACAACGATGTGTTGAAAAGGAACGGAATGTCGTTACTGGCTTGCCTAATAGACTTATCAGGACTCCTATAAAATGAATCACGCACACGATCAACAGTGACTTCTGTCACGAAAACTTAAGGATACTTGCCAGTTTGAGATACCAAAGTTTCCGTCTTCTTTAAAGTTCTTTCCCATCGGTGGATAGATTTTGATGTCTGAGGATCGACATTCCATTCTGTTCGAACACGTCGCTGTACACGCGTGACTGATTTAAATTCCGTTAAAGTACTCACCGCACCTTTTGCTGTGGCGTCCACATCTTTACTAATGAAGTCAGTGTAACAAGTTTATCGTCTGCGATTGCCGAATAATGTGCGTAAGTGCGGCCGATTAGACTAGACCCAAAAAATCTCGAAGGTTTTACAAGCCACGGATGAACAGTTTATTACATTCTGATGGGTAGTTCCATAATAATAACCCTGTGTATATATATATTCACGTTTCAAAATAAAATTAAATAATTTCTCAGCAAAACAATATATTTTTCAGATATTAACAATTCTTTTAACTACGATTGTACCCGTGAATCAACCATTACTAGAACCGTATCAAATTAAAACCTCTGTTACAAGTACTTATGAGGAAGCATTTCTCAAACAGTGGGAGGCATCAAAACAAACAAATCCCTTTAAGACGTAACACCTAATAGATCGGTTGATTGGGCAAATCATCATTTATGGAGATACTCTTCAGCTGTTAAGGACACAGGTAGCGCGTGGCCTTGATGTTGCGTTCTTATCGGTATGCGAGGTCGTAGAAAAAGGTATAAGAAAACAAGTTGCATAACATTCACTCTGGGTGGGTGAGAAAGACTAAACATCAGAATACGCTTTCTTCCGGAAAGCCAATGAAGTCGTTTCTGCGAATAGTAATAATGTCTTTTAAAAACTCTCTCTAGATTTACTTTAAGCCTAGAAAGTATATTTAACCCCCTCCCTATTTACATGAATGATAGGTTCCTTAGAAAACAGTGTAAATCGATTTTTGTACGTCAAACCGTAAAAACTGAAAATAAACCTTTTTTTTTTTCAATCATTTATTTCAACGGAAGATAAAACTAATTTGTAGTTGTATTAGTATCAGTTTGAATCCACTTTTGAGTGGAGTTTTCTAGCTATATCATTCACACAGGATTCTTGCATGTTTTTCATTTCGACATTTCTTATGAGCACATACTCGTAGATGATCCAACTGTTACGCTTTTTTCTAAAGAAGTCTTCATTTTTTTTGTCTTTATTGTGGCTTCATTCATGGAATGAAATTTAACAAATCCGTTATTCACTACGCAGATTATGTTTAAATTTTAATTTTGCTTTTGAATAATACAACTTTTCTGTTCTTTTCTTTTTTAGTTCTTTTCTGGTACGATAAAACCTTTAAAATTTTAAAATACTTATAAAAATGTTAAATATAACCAGTAAATATGAAGTTTAAAAAAATTCCGAATAGGAAAACACAATGATGTGCATAATTCTGCTGCTAAAAATACACTGCACTTAATCACTTGAACAGAAAGTTCTATTATACCAGCAAAATGCGGAATCCTTATTTTTAGATTGAAATATATGGAATGCAGAACAAATGGAATTTCAAAAGGATTAAAAATATAAACGTCAATGTTACCTAGTGAATATAATTAAAAATTGACTGCAGAGTTTTTTTTTAAATCCATATTTTAAAAACTTTGTAAAGGATGTGACGTCTCTCGCGTCTTTCTGCTAACATAACTCCTATGTTCTTTGACGGCCACGATTAATGGCAAAACTTTTCCAACCCAATACCAAGAAGATAAACGAAGATAATATGTAAATGAGATATACTATAAAAGGATAGAAGCTTTGATGATAAGATATAGCGCGGCAAGCTTAGAGATAGTAGTGTGGAATCATTCTGATCAATAGCGCGGCAAGCTTAGAGATAGTAGTGTGGAATCATTCTGATCAATAGCGCGGCAAGCTTAGAGATAGTAGTGTGGAATCATTCTGATCAATAATACGGCAAGTTTAAAGATAGCTTAGTGTGGAATCTTGTAGATCAAGAGTTAGCAGTCCGATAGTTTTGGAAAGAATAGAAGCCCAATATAAAGAAGTTGGAATCTTCATATATAAAGTGAATTATAAATATCTCTATAGGTGAAGGAAGGAGATCTGCAAAAGGTAATATTTGATATAAGTAATTAGATGAATCGGATTATTAATTATAATTGAGATAAAGGATCTAGTTGCGTGATCTGACTTAAATACACGGTTTAATTGGGTGTTAGCTCTCACTTTAATTAAAATTGTCAAATTAGAATTTAAGTAATATAAGTTATTCTTAATAAAAGTTGTATTAAGAACTACTATGTCTCATCATTTTGATAATCCCACACCTCTAGCTTACGCGGAACCGGAACGACATAGTCATCACAGAATGGCTTTTGTCGCAAGCACCGAACGTATATAATTCTGGGTTAGGTAATGTAGGTGGAAGTACTGTTCTACCTGAAATGTACTTTTCAGGGTCAGAGAACATTGCAGAGTTTATCGAGAGTATTGAGAATAACATACAGTTACTTGAAATCCCAAGTAATCTGTCATGTGCTTACTTAAAAAGTCATCTCAGGGGAAGGGCTCAAGATTGGTATTCGATATTTGGTTCGTTGTTAGTGCAAAATACAGCCACGGATTTTGCGCAGCTCAAAGGCTGAATTAGCGAAGGCTTTTCCGCGGTCAAAAATAAGAAAGAACTACAGTCGCAATTCTACGCATCCCAGCAGGGAAGAAATCAGGATCCTACTGATTTCGTTTATAGATTACTAAAAATAGAGAGAAGTTTAGAATTAGGAATGTCCCAAGCAGACTTAGTGGATCATATTTTAGTTCGACTCGAACCACAGATCCAAGACTATGTGGAAGTGCGAAATCCACAAAACACGATACAACTTTTGGAAGTCTTAGCTAAATTCGAAGAGAGATATTCTTGCAAATTGAAAAGGGGTTATCAGAACGATAATATAGAAAGACGAGGTCAAAATGCGCATAGGATGCCTAATTTTGAAGCTAATGGTAGAAACTGGAGGAATTCTGAAATAGGACGTAGACCAAATAACGGTAGAAATGAGTTTTACGAGAATAGCCGTCAAAGTAATAGAGGGTTCGAGAGGAATAGGTTTCAGAACAATGATCAGAGATTCAACAACAGGGTTACTCATTTCGAAATGAGCGAAATGATAATTTTAATAGAGGGGACCGTAGAAATAAGGGTTCGAGTGAAATTTCAATCGAGGCGATAGGACGCAAAGGGGACGATTAAATATTGTAAAGGTTAATGATCAACCTCAAGGGTGTCGACAAGAGAGACAATTAGACTTTCTCCGATATGTATATCACCCGTAGAACTTCCCCACGTTCCTATTTTATTAAATAACACATTTTTGAAAGCGCTATGGGACACCGGAGCAGATAAATCATTTATATCGGAAGAAGTATATAGAAAATATTTTCTATAAGCAAATTAAAAATCGCGAGCCCAGGTAATAACAGCACAGGGTGCGAAATGCCAAACATGGGGATTGTAGAATTGAATATTCGCATCAGACAATTCGAAAGAAATTGGTCATTTCATGTGTTGAAAGATTTAGAATACCCATGTATTCTAGGTATCGATTTCATAAGTGCGTCAAGAATCGTATTAGATTTTGATCAGAAATCGTTGAAAATTCAAAATTCACTGGTTGAAGATAATAAGGTAAATAAAGGGAAATTACAAGTTAATGGGTCAGAAATGAAGTTAAATATGGTGGCTAAAGTTTTACCGAAAAAGCATGGGAAAAATATAATTGGAGATAAAATTAATTGTGCCATAATCAGGGATTTAGTACTTACTTCGCGGGAACAATTAATAACAGAACAGAAAAATGACCCAGAATTAGGTCATATCTATAGATATTTAGAAAACCCGGAAGATAACTCGAGTAATGCAACGATATGTGAGAATTGGTCCCGATTTCCGTTTAATTGAAGGATTGTTATTTTATGCGAAACACGCAACGTCATTAGGTGAAATGCGTGTATACATTCCAAAATCTTTAAGGAATGAAATAATGAGAGAATTTCATGACAAGCCAATTGCTGGACACTTAGGCAGATTTAAAAACGTATCATAAATTTCGGACGTTTGTTATTTCCCGTACATGAGAAAATTCATTGATCAATATGTCTCTACATGCCATATGTGCCAGTTAATAACTATAAAACGCGTTACCACTGGTCGGTTAAACCCAATTATATCGAATTATCCGAATGAGATAGTGACGTTAGATTTGTTAGGCCCGTATCCTATATCGAGAATAAGACGTAACCGCTATATTTTAGTAATAACCGATCATTTCAGCAAATGGGCTGAAATTATAACCTTTTAAAAAAGGCCTCATCTCGTATAATAGGATTTTTTTGATAACTTTATATCGCGTTATGGAGCTCCAATAAAATTAATAAGTGATAATGGTCCCCAATTTATATCCGAGATTTTTGAGCACTTAAGTGAAAGATTAGGCATAAGGCATGTGAAGACTGTTGCATATCGACCACAAGCAAATCGGACTGAAAGAGTTAATCGAGATATAGTGCAAATGATTGCAAATTATGTTAATGATCAACACGATACTTGGGATCAATTCTTACGTGAGTTTGCTTACGCTATTCGTACAGCGGTGAATGAAACAACGGGAAAAACACCTGCTGAATTATTTTTAGGTCGAAAATTGATTACACCATTTCAAAAACTAGTTATGATATCAGAAAGTTCAAAATTCAAAATTCAAAATATAGAGAAAAGCTTTAAGGAAGCTAGACTAAGTACGAAAATTAAACAAGAAAGGTGGGAAAAATATTATAATAGACGTAGAAAAGACATAAAAATAAAGGTAAATGATTGGGTCTTATTAGAAACACACCCTGTAAGTTCAACAGCTAACAAAGTATGTGCTAATTTAAACAAAAATTTGAGGGACCTATAGAGTCTTAGAATTTAAAGAATTATAATAATATTGTAATATGGAAATCGGGAAAAAAGATTAACAGTTAACGTAGATCAAATAAGAATATATCGTCATAGGAAATGTGACGAGGTCGAATTAGGAACAGGTATCCCAAATAGTGTAAGATCAAGTCAGGAAACTCGTACTTCGGAAGAAGTACATCAAAGTTAAATGAGTCACAATATGGGAAAGAAAAAATCTGCGGTGAAACGTAAGTTAGAGGCAAAAGGGATTGGTAACCAATCAAATCAATATAAAAATACAGAGAGGACCCATAAAAACAAATCACTGTGCAGATCACTTCCTGTTCATTTGGGAATGAAAATAAAAAAAAAAGGATAAAGAATAATAGGGGTATTAAAAAGATCAGGTGTGTCAGGGCAAGTGGACCACAAAAAAAAGGGGAACCAATAATATTAAAAAAAGACAAATGTCATCCAGTACTATTCTAGAAGCAGGAAAAGAACGAAGAGAAGGCACAGAAGTTCCAGATAAATCAACTTACAGTCTAAGGCCACGACGGGGGAACAGAAGAACCCCGACCAGCCAAGGAGACAATAGGAAGTCAAGGAAAGGACGACAAAGGAGATTACAAGCCCTACAACAAGAAATTCCAGTACAACCGAGGAAAGAAGAGTGGTAGCACCTCATCGTTGGACTTTTGGTTGGAGAAAACATATAAAAATCAGGTTGTATTGTTTCATTTTTTATGATCTTCCAACAAGTGGTCGGAAGAATTATTGCAAAGAAGGAAGTCTCGGGCGGTGCTTAAAAGTTATAAGCCAAGTCAAACACTACAATGAGTGTTTATTTAATTTTGGAATTTTTGGGACTTGTTAAAAATTTTTCTGGAGAAAACATTTGTATTCACACATTTGTTTGCTTCAATGTATGACTTCGTGAGATGCGAAAATTCCTTTGGTTATTTGTTATAATAGTTTATTGAAAAATGTTTGTAATTGTATAATATGTGTATATATATATATATAGTTGTTGTATTGTTACGTATTAGGAGGCATCTGGTTCAGGGGAAAAGCGGCGTAGTCAGGGCACTAACAATAATAAAACGTGCGCCGGAGCTCATTGGGAGTTTTGGAACCAGATGTGGGGATGGAGATGAAAATTTATTGTGATATATAAATAATATATAATAATTGTGAAATTGATTGATATTATGGAAATAGAGACTCAAAAAGTTTTTATTTCAGGGAGACTGACCCTGAAAATCCTGAAAAGTATGAAATTTATAGCTTCAACAAGAAAGGGAGCGGAAGTTCCAGCTCCATATGCAGTGTTAGATTCAAAGATTGGGTCTGCGCACCCAGAATATTTTTTTTTAGAAAATTTAAGTGTATAAATATTTTAAGTAATTGAATGTTAAAAGTGAGAGTGGGCATAAATTAAACAGTAATTATTAATGTTGGCCTAGTTATTGGAGTAAATTTATTGTCACGAGTTTAAATTTAAATTGAATATTAAAATTTAATTCTAAGATGAGTAATGAAAATTAAAGTCAAGATAAATATTGGAAATTATAAAAGTTAAAATGAGGATTTAAGATTAAAATTGTAATGAAAATTAAAGTCAAGATAAATATTGGAAATTATAAAAGTTAAAATGAGGATTTAAGATTAAAATTTAAATAAAACTCAGAAAGCGAAGAAATTTAGAAATAGAGATTTAGACACGTAATTTATTAAGGGCATTGGGGAACCTTAAGTAAATCACGTTTTTCTTCTTGGAGGGTTGTGCTCTCGCGTCTTTTTGCTAACATAACTCCTATGTTCTTGACGGCCACGATTAATGGCAAAACTTTTCCAACCCAATACCAAGAAGATAAACGAAGATAATATGTAAATGAGATTTTACTATAAAAAGGATAGAAGCTTGATGATAAGATATAGCGCGGCAAGCTTAGAGAATAGTAGTGTGGAATCATTCTGATCAATAGCGCGGCAAGCTTAGAGATAGTAGTGTGGAATCATTCTGATCAATAGCGCGGCAAGCTTAGAGATAGTAGTGTGGAATCATTCTGATCAATAGCACGGCAAGTTTAAAGATAGCTTAGTGTGGAATCTTGTAGATCAAGAGTTAGCAGTCCGATAGTTTTGGAAAGAATAGAAGCCCAATATAAAGAAGTTGGAATCTTCATATATAAAGTGAATTATAAATATCTCTATAGGTGAAGGAAGAGATCTGCAAAGGTAATATTTTTATATAAGTAATTAGATGAATCGGATTATTAATTTTAAATTTAGATAAAGGATCTAGTTGCGTGATCTGACTTAAATACACGGTTTAATTGGGTGTTAGCTCTCACTTTAATTAAAATTGTCAAATTAGAATTTAAGTAATATAAGTTATTCTTAATAAAAGTTGTATTAAGAACTACTATGTCCTCATCATTTTGATAATCCCACACCTCTAGCTTACGCGGAACCGGAACGACATAGTCATCACAGAATGGCTATGTCGCAAGGAGAGATCTTGTAAGAAAAAAAATTGCCTTGTAAATCGGGTTGTTAGATGTAATTCTCTTTTACGCGTAATTCACTGCATAGATCTGTTGATCTCTTGACTAACCTGACTAATACTTCAACATACAAAGTCTGTTCCAAAAATTTCCGACCTTTGGCCAGAAAAAATATCTTAGTTACTTTGCGGGATTACGATCGTAATCAAATTCGAAGTAGATCCTTTGCGCCTTCAGACATCATCCACATTCATTCATTCCACTGTCAAAAACACTTCCGGAAGGCTTCTTTTAGAATGGTGTTCAACTCTGCCGTCGCCTTGTGCCTTATCTCATCTTCACTCTAAAAACGGGGTCCTTTCAATGGCATTTTCATTTTCAGGTACAGCCAGAAGTCGCAAGGAGCCAGGTTCAGCGTTGATAGTGTCCAGTTGGTTTGTGAAACTACAAGACGGAGTTTCTTGTGCTCCCCGATAGAAGCTTGGGAACAAATTTCGCAACCGCTCTGCGCATAATCACATAAAATTGCATGTGGAGAACCTGTACTGATAACTTGTTCAGCAGTCTCTCTCGTACGGTCAAACAACCATCTTTTACTATCAGATGTTCCACCCTTTCAACAACAGCTGCGTTTCGAGCGATTTTGTGGTCTCCCAGAACGCTGGTCGCTCTCTACGACGTGTGCGGCCACTTTCGAATTAGTTTAACCCTTCCTTAATTTGTGTGAACCCCAACGCATCGTCCCCAAGCACTTGCTGAAACTTACTAATTGTTTCTCTTAGAAAATCATCAAGCTTTTGACAAAAAATTTGATTGCAGTACCTCTGCTTAAGTCGTTCAGTCATTTTCGGAGAAATACAAATCCAGCGAACGTGTATAATAGCACTTTACTCGACTGTCTGCAGGAACCGAAAAGAAAAAATTCAAGCATGTGCATTAAGCTGTCTCCTCTTACTGTGCACAGTGGCGTATTTTAGAATCTCTACCGTGCGCTGAAAATTCAAGGTCAGATACTTTTTGAACAGACCATGTACAACTGATGCTAACAATTTCTCTCTTAAGGATTTTCTGAGATAAACATTTTATTGTCAGTAGATGATACAAAACACAGTTTTTATCAGCAACACAAATATTTTTATTTATGTTAGATTGATAGTTCTGCGGTGTTTGATATTTCAAGACAAAACTTTTCGAAATTGTCTTACAAAGAGAGGAGAAGAGTGAGAAAAGAAAGTGGAAGAGAGAGTGATGAGAGAGATAGAAAGAAGAGAAAGAGATAAGAGAGAGATAAGAGAGAGTGAAAGAAGAGAAAAAAAGAGAGGGAAAGAGAAGAGAGAGAAAGAGAGAGAGATGAGAGAGAAAGAAGAGAAAGAGAAGAGAGAGAGGAGAGAGAAGAGAAAAGGGGAGAGAAAAGAAATAGAAAGAAGAAGAGAGATATATATAAGAGAAAGAAAAGAAAGATGAGAGAGAAAGAAGAGGCAGAAAAGTGAGTCAAAGAAAACTATTTACTCTCCATATAAACCGAATATTTTCAAAATTTCGCTGCAATAATAAAATTACATTCAATATGCTTTTATATCAATATCATTACTTCTGCACAAATTCTTTATTTTTTAAAAATTATATTTTGTTTTTAGTATCATAACCAAAAATATTATGTTACTTCATGTTATCTCTTTAAAAAAGTCTCTTGAAGTTTTATGAAAAGAATAAACCCGGACACATAAATAGGCTTTTCCGCAGAAAAATATATTTCACGGAAATTTTTACTTCCAGGTCGTAATATTTTACTGGTCTTAACTTTTTTTTTCCAATGCTTTTTTTCAGCACACTTCTGGTAAACATTGATAATTTATCTTTTAACATCTGTAAGAAGTGAGTTTTTTTCGTTTTCGTTTTCCCGGAGAGAAAGAGAAAGGGAAAGTTTTTTATAGCATAGAATGCAAACTTTCGCAAAAACTATCATCTTTTTTCGCTCTTTTCGCAGAAAATTTTCCGAGAGCAGTTATTTTTATTTACATTCTTAAAAGCTTTAGAATTACTTCTTAAGAGTCATTGTATGATTTTTCAGAAGAGATAAAATATGTTTCATACTTTATGAAAAAGTCAATTTTATTTATTCTTAACATTTTTGTAACCAGCTTGAGATTTTTAAAAAGAATTCATTAAAAAGAATGATAAGCAAAAAATTGTGCTTTTAGAAAATACACCCACGTCCATAAATTAAGGATAATTAAGAGTGACACGGAAATCGGACCATAATTTATTTATAGTAGTGGCCAAAATTGTGGACACTTTTTTAAATTGTTATGTTTTTTAAGTTTGTATGCTTATAGAAAATTTTACGTGGCACAAAATTCAAAGTATTTTGTATCATTTTAAAGAGAATTTAATAATAAATTCAATACAAAAAAGAAATGTCAAATATTTGCAATGCAAAAAAGTTATGCTGCGATAACTGTATATATACATTAGATATTGATGATAGCAGTGAGCTATCAAAGCTTAGTGGGGTTGTCTTTGTTCTTTATTATAGCTTCACATCGATGTTTCATTGAGCTGGAAATAGTTTTAAGCTCTTCCTTCGTTATTACATGATGTCAGGAAACAATAATATCCTCAATTAGTTCCTTTTTATTTTATGGATACCTCATTCGGACAAGAATTTTCAAACGGTGCTATAAGTTTTCGATAGGATCGAGGCCAGGACAACAAATCATTGATCTTAGAACGGTACCAATCTTTCAATTACTTTACTGTGTGGCAAAAAGCAGAATCTTGCTGAAAAATAAATGAAGCATTGTTGGTAAATAGATCCCTGATGGAAGGCAGAAGTTTGTGTTCTGGAATGGTGTCAATGTATTTTATGACATTCGGTATCCCATACATGGTATGAAGGCGACCGATACCATCTGCTGATATGCATGACTAAATGATAAAACTATGTGGGTACTTCACAGTCGCTTGGGTGCTACTGTGAAGGGTATTCTACGTCTTACATATTTTAGATTATCACTACCAAATAACGATATTTTAGCTCCGTCCCTCTATATAACTTGTGATTAATAATCATTTGTCCAATTAATGTGTTCCATTGCCCACTCTAGTCCTTTTTAGCCTGATGCAAATTGAGATAAGGCTTTTTTCGTGGAATTATACCTTTTAGTCTTGCATCTACTAATCTGCTCCTGATTGTTTTTGAACTGACAGAAAAACCAGCATCACTCAGATCACTTCTGATGGATGTCCATGAAATTCTTTTACCTTGAAACATAGTATTTTTGTTCTTCTGTCATCAACAGATGTGATGCACCTTTTTCGACTTTTTCCTACTTTTTTTTATTAAATTTGTCTCCTGGCATCTTAAACAATAAACTTTCAGGTTCCAGATGTAGTAACCAAACTACTTACCTGTTACGTAATTTTAACAAAGGAAATACCACTTTCTCGTCACACATGCGTCCAATATACTCTTTTATTTGATGTCATCGCTTTTGGACTAAATATCATTGTTATCTTGGCCAGGAAACGGTCCTGACCTCAATCCTATTGAAAACTGTGTGGCGCCGTTTGAAAACTCTTATCCGAATGAGGTACTCATGAAATACAAAGGAACTAATTGATGATATAATTGTTCCTGGTATCATGTAATAACGAAGGAAAATTTAAAATTATTTTCAGCTCAATGAAACCTTGATATGAAGCTGTAATAAAAAATAAAGGCAATTCACTAAACTCTGATAACTCACTGCTATCATCAGTACCTAATGTATATGGATTGTTATAGCAGCATAACTTTTTTTGCGTTGCAATGTTTGAATTTTGTCTCCTGTATTGAATTCAGTATGAAATTCCCTTTAAGATGATATAAAATACTTTGAATTTTGTGCAGCGTAACATTTTCTATAAGCATACAAACTTAAAATACATAACAATTTAAGAAAGTGTCCACAATTTTGGCCGCCACTGTGTATGTATAAGTATATTACCCGTAAAATTGTTGCACACATCTTCAAGAATTGCAAATTGCAGGAAGTTACCACATGACACCGATAGTACGTCACACTGAGGAGAGTGTAAGAGGCGGGTAATACAGGCAAAGAAGTGTGAAATTGTTCGCAAGCACTTTATAAGCCTTTCAGTGCTATAACCACATAGTTATGATACAAAAGACGCATTTGGATGATTTTTTACGTGGTAGAATTATCGACCTTCCGGAATGTGGGTGTACCCAGCTGGGAGTATCCGAGGAACTTTGAATCGCCCAGAGTGTCATTGCCAGGCTTTGGAAACGATTCCAAGATTATGGTAATGTGAGTAGACGTTACAGCACAGGTCAGCGCCGAGATACAGCGCCGAAGGAGGACCAGTATTTGGCAGTTACTGCCAAAAAAAAGACGGAGCACAGCTTTAGACCTGTCTCGTCAGTTCTCTTTACCCACTGGTATGACAAACCATGTACAGACACTTAAGATCTATACGCTCGTAGACCTGTCAGATGTGTTTCCATTTACTGCAACTCATTGTCGCCTGCGATTAGCCTGGAATACAGAGCATACATTGTGGACACCACAACAGTGGCCTTATGGGATGTTTTCCGACGAGTCCAAGTTTAGCTTGCAGTCTGATTCTCACCAGACTTTCAAATGGACAGCACCAGGTACCCGTTACCACCAAGAGAACATCATTGAAGCTATCATTGAACATCATCGTTTCAGTGGTGCAAGATTGCTCGTTTGGGGGCGGGGGAATTATTCTGGGTTCCAGAACTGATCTGCATGTTCAAATTGGAACCATGACAGGCAAAATCCATCGGGACGTCATTCTGGAAAAACATGTATGTTTGTTTCGGGGTGCCATGGGTGTTTATGGATGTTTTAACGCCCATGGGTGTCATGGGTGTTTTAACGTCCGTCCTCACCGTGCAAACATCGTAAACAAATGCCTTCAATCGTAGGATATCACCCATATGGACTGGCCAGCATTCTCACCAGACGAATCCAGTAGGCCATGTAGGGGACGTACTTCGCCGACGAGTTTCAGCCCGTCAACCATTCCTACATATCTACTGGAACTTCAGAGAGCATTACTTGATGAGTGTGGTGTAATGTTCCCCAAGATCACACATCGATAATTTGATACTCAGCTTGCCTAGACGTTTATCGTACTATATTGCATCGTCTTGGCGACATACTTTTGTATTAACCATCATACCAAGCATGTAATATTGGTTTTTATACATAGGTTTTTATTTTATTTTGTTATTATTATTATTTTATTTTATTTTATTTATTTATTGTAATTTGTGCTACATGAGCAAGAAACGCAATTTTTATTAAATGTTATCAAACATGTAGCATCTTTTTTGTTCTTTACTTTTTGTTTAATAAAAAGGCTTTACAAATGTCACATTTGTTTTGCTTTTTGGCTCTTTCTTTGCCTTGAACTTGCATTATCCTTAATTTATGGACATGAATGTAAGTTAATCTACTCTCTTTGTCTTATACACAATTTTGCTTACTGTGCAAACATACCATAAAAATTAACGGAGACGAAAATGGTAATTTTTCTGCTATAACGAATAACTGACGAACGAATACTGAGTAAATGTTGCTTAAGGTATCCGACTACGTTCGGAACAAGGATTTTAAAAAAGCGCATAAATCGATAATTTTCATGATATTTAGGGTCACTTGGATTAGAATACATGTATAAAATTGTTTTAAGCACATTTTGACAACAAAAAAATTACTTAAATACAATATTTCGGCAAAAAATTAACTTAGAATAACCTTTTTTTCAAAATGTTCTCCTTTTGTGAAAAATGCTTCTATTGTAACAATATTTTACCTGTATATAGCTCAGACCTCTTTACAGAGGCTCAACTATGACTTTTAAAAATTCACATTATTTTCAGAGTTACAACCCATTGAAATAATTATCGGCGTTTTTTCTTAAAATTGCTCCCTCTGTTGTCGTAAAATATGGATAAACTCACTTATAAGTTATATATTTCAAAAATTCTAGTTGAGCCTCTGTAGAGAGTTCTGAGCTATATGCAGGCAAAATATTATTTTAATAGAAGCATTTTTCACAAAAGGAGAACATTTTGAAAAAATTATTCTAAGTTAATTTTTTCCCAAAATATTGTATTTAAATAATTTTTTTTCTCAAAATGTCCTTAAAACAATTGTATATATGTATTCTAATCTAAGTGACACTAAATATCATGAAATTATCCATTTATGCGCTTTTGCAAAATCACGGTTCCGAACGTAGTCGGATATCTTAATTATATAATCCACCCAATTGGTAAATAATCAATAATACTAATAAAACTATTGATAAGCGCAAAATCTGCTTTTAATATATCTGAAACATTGTTTCAAAATTACCAATAGAATGTAATTAAAGATATCAACGTATTTCAAGGGAAATTCAGAAATATTCTTCAAAACAAAATACCCATTTTATAAATAACTTTTATAATAAATTTTAAACAATTTCTCTCATTAAACTAAAAAGGAATATTATTTTATTACAGATGTGAATAAAAGGAAATATAGGCATTAATTAGTATACATAAAAACTCCTCCCCTCCTTTTTTTTAGACATTACAAGTACTGTGTAAATTAAGGAATCAAAATTTTTAGTGTTATAATTTATACGCTAAAAAATCACCCATTAAAAGCTTGCGGTTGCCGTTATATTAAAGACAAATACAAAGTTATCTTGAATTATGAAAGAAGTTTTTTATTAAAGGCATAGTTGCATGAAGTAAAACATATCGGGTTATTGTCCATTATACTTCCCCTTCTCTCTTCAGTTCAAAAGAAAACTCTCCAGTATGTTTCACATTAATACTTAATTGGTATCTAAATAAAACTAATTTAAATATTTTGAAAATGTTTAAATACGACAATAATATTTAAACTTTATTAGAATATACAAATATATGTTGTTGTTGTTTTTTTAAATGTTTTATAAAACAGTTTTAAAGCATAGCCTATGTATCGATTCCTTTGAATTACTTGATTCCAATCGTTTTGAATTCCACTTTTTAAAAAGGATTCTATCTGTTACAAATTTCATTATCTTTATTTTTTTTACTTATGTAACTAACTCTTCCCTCCTTTTTCTTTTAGAACATGGCCTATTTTTATTATATTTGATTGCTTGCTTGATTGTCAATTAACATCGCAACTTAGGCAAAATCTTATGGAGAACAAAAACTTAAAAGAGTCCATTTTAAAAACACAGAACTTATTTCAGGAAATTTAATGATTTCCCCTCACGGAAATCTATTTTAAGTTGCTAAGTCAACAAATCTCATTTCTCCTAAAAAAAAATCTTAAATGCTTTTTTCTCCAAAAAAAAAAAAAATGGGATTTTTCCCTTGTTTATTCTAAAAAGTTTTCTTTCATATCTATTTGAGCTTCAACTTCCAAAAATTGCTCGATTTTAATGAAATTACTTGAAAATCGCTTTTTACCCCCTTATCTCTGTCATTTATTGTTTTGTTATTTTTTAACATGTAAGGCTAAAATTAGAACTGTTTTATCTCTCATGTGGGACTTACCCAGAGATAATTTTCATATATTATCTTCAGCCGCGAGAAGTAACTCCAGTTCTTAGTTTTATCACTAAAAGTTACAAATTATAAAAATTTACAGCCAGAAGTACTCTTTTAAAGCTAAACAAAATTTCTGTTATTGAAAAAAGGCACTAAAAGAAGAAAAAAATTCGTCGTATTTCTGACAGAAAGTAAGTTTTTACCACATTTTTATTTTTTTTTGTTTTTTGTAGAGATAACGCATTAAACAAACACAAAGTAATTTAGATCTCGAAATTTAATTAGAAATATTAAAATAAATTTTGCTATATCAGCAACAAATTAGGTGCATTAAATTGTGTGTATTTAGCGACGATTTTTGAATAAATTTAAACATGAGTCACACATGTAGTAATTAAACCTTACAGTTTTCTAATATTGTTTTTAAAAAATTACATCAACGTTTTGATGTTTTCTGCAGAAACAATCAGCAAATAAAACAATCATTCTTTGCGTAATGCTCTTTTTCTGTGAATTAACCTCTAATTTGACCTCACTAGGAATATATCTAATCACACACTTTTTTTTTTATTATTTTGATTGAATTTATTGTTTATAAGTTAGTTAAATATGTCTTAGAAAGTTCGTATTTCATTTTTTATCAGTATTTGTCTTGTGTATTTAGCGACCCCCACCCCCTTTTGCATTGTTTAACTTAAACATATTTCGTTACTTTGTTACCGCGGATGTATTCTCTCAGAGACAAAAAGTGCACAACAATTTCTACTTTGATATTCTTTATTTTCCGTTATGTAAAAATATTTGCTTTTCTTTTTAAAACAAATTGTTCCAAAACCCTTTATTATATATTAAGTTGAGAATAATTTTCAAGCAATTGAATATTTTTAGCTTATTGGATGATGTATCACGTGATTAAAGGACATATCAGAAATCAAATATTAAAATTAGTCTAAAGAGTCAAAGTACGAAATACATCCATAATTTCATTTTTTATAACAATTAAAAATAAAATATTTTTTTACGGGGCTAATCTACAATATGCAATGAATTTGTGCGACATTTATCATTGTAAAATCCTACACATTTTTACTCTTGCAATGTAATAGGTGTGTGTGTGTGTGTGTGTGTGTTTCAACAGAAGGAATCAGCCCAAGAAAAGAACGAATCAACAAAGTGAATTGATCCAAATTAATTTCAATCATTACATGACCGATATCTCTCCATCGGTAGTTAAGTCAGCAGAGTATCTGTTCACGAAAGTCGAATGAACTTGATACTTCGGTTATTGTTACTTGCAGCCGCAATTAGAGGAGGAAGTGAGATCGAGTTTACAAGTCTGGTTAGGTACACACGGGTCGTAATTCATGCATGCTGATAATAAGCGATGAATGTTAGCAGACAACTTCTCGATTCAAACGGGAAAGTTTGAACTGAAATGATTTGCGTCTGTGCGTAATGAACCTCGAGAAATGATAGTTGTGACGTAGTTTAAAAGAGTACACAGACCTTGTTTAAGAAATTTTTCCTTCGTCTTTTAGTATGTGGCATAGTGGGTGAATAATTTTTTATGGATTTCTTAAGATGTTATTAGATTCATACTTGCTTTAAATTTGGTAATGTTTAACAGAAACATTTTATGTTTACAAAATAAAATTAATTCAAAATATCTTTAGGTGAGGTTTTTCAAAAGCATTCAATGTTTGTGATTTGTTTATTTTTGTCTGTCGTTGTGTTTTCTCAGGTATTGTTAAAGATTTTATTTTTTTATAAGCTGAAAAAGGGATCATGAAACACAAAAAAGTTGTTTTATGCCAAATATAATATATTTCTATACATACAAATTTTCAACAACGATACACATTTGTTATAAGACGGACTTACAAATCAAATAAGGAAACTCCCAAGAAAAAAATTTAATTCTTTTGGTGTTAATTAAGAAATTTCAAATCTATATGAAGACCACGGAGTCAGAGTTGGAGTCATAGCAATACTGAGGACATGCCTTGTAAAGGAGCTGACTCACATTACATCTATCGTACTCAAAGTCCTCCTGTTAGCTTAAGGTATCCGACTACATTCGGAACCGTGATTTTAAAAAAGCGCATAAATGGATAATTTTCATGATATTTAGTGTCACTTTGATTAGAATAATGTATAAAATTGTATTAAGGACATTTTGACAACAAAACAATTTTTTAAATAAATATTTTCGGCAAAATTAACTTAGAATAACCTTTCTAATTCCTTTTGTGAAAAATGCTTCTATTATAATAATATTTTGCCTGTATATAGCTTAGACCTCTGTACAGAGGCTCAATTATGATTTTTGGAAAATTCACATTATTTTCAGAGTTACAACCCATTGAAATATTTATCGGCGTTGTTTTCTTAAAATTTCTCCCCTCTGTTTTTGTAAAACATGGATGAACCCACTTCTAAGTTATATATTTCAAAAATTCTAGTTGAGCCTCTGTACAGAGGTCTGAGCTATAGACAGACAAAATATTATTATAATAGAAGCATTTTTCACAAAAGGAGAATATTTTGAAAATTGGTCATTCTATGTTAATTTTTTGTCAAAATATTGTACTTAAATAATTTTTTATTGTAATACTATTCTTAATACAATTTTATATACATTTTCCAATCTAAGTGACACTAAATATCATAAATATTATCCATTTATACGCTTTTGCAAGATCATGGTTCCGAACGTAGTCGGATACCTTAATGAACAAAAAAATTACCTTTTTTTTTTTAAATTTTAAATTCTCTCGTTTGCTATTTTGTGAATAATTCTTTTTTTTTTTTTATTCATGCATAGAATTGGAAAAAAATATTTTTAGTCACCTATATTGATTGGCGTGTTTTGTGTCTGTAATAGTCTAGGAATTTTATTTTTTGTGAATTCTTTTTCTTCATGCCCTACTTTGGATCATTTAGTTTTATTTTGTCACTCACAATAGAAGTTTTATGTGTGACATTTCATTGTGAGAGATAAAAACGGTTAGAATGTGAGATACATAGCATAGTTTATTTTCGCGTGTGAGTATTGGAAATCCCTTCCTCAAATAAAAAAAAGTAAAAATTGAATTGCAAAGAAAAAACAACTGAAAATGTTCTTTATTAGGAATTTTGAATCCAATTCAGTTATGAATTTTGAATTTATATATATATTGAAAGTGCTTTTCTTTTTCCTTTTAAAAATTTCATTTAAATTGCATGACTGGTTTTGATTCTGAAAAAATAAGATTAACCTTTTAATATTCAGATGACGTACAAGTAGTGGTCTACATTTTCCATACAGCTACATTTTCATTTTTTTCCCCATACATTCAGAATCTTTATTATATTAACGGAAAACGGAGACCGATATAAACGGAGATAATAAAAATAATAAAGATATTATGGAATATTATTATCTCTCAATTTGACCTTAGCGCCATTTTGGTACTATTTCAGTCATAATTCCAACAGCATAATGTTGGCACCCTTTTATAAAGATGTCCCACAAATTACCAATTTTATTATGTATTTATGGGGGAAAATTAATCAAAAAGCAAATCTAACTAGCTTCCCAATTTTAATCTCCTTATACTTTGTAAGATTATTCTGCATGCTGAATATGAATGTTAAAAAATGTTTTTGTAAGTTTTTAATTATAGTTAAAAAAAATTCGATGAATAATTCGAAGCATCAAGAACACAACTATTTAAAAAATAAAACATCTTTTTCTTATTTAAAATTATCATTAGAAAAGTTTGAACGATTAAAGATATAATTTTTTAAAAGTATTTATGTATAACGTCATGAAAGTAAATGAGACAGGGTTATCGTATGGCAACATAAGAAATCATCGCTTTTTGTTAATTAATTTTCCTATTCGCTCAGTTTTCAAAACAAAACAAAAAATATTTGTGAAACATTTTTTTTATAAAAAATTACCTTACAGATTACGGAGTGTATTAATATTAATTAACTACAATCTAAATAATAAAAATTCACCCTAATCATGGCATTGATAGTGAATTCATAAACTTTCATTTTAATAATTATTAATAGTATTTATTTGATAGTACTAATAAATACACTAAAATGGAGACAAAAAAATTAGTGCGCCAAGAAACAATTGCGGGATCGTAAAGAAACTTGGTATGAAGGTACATGTCGGGGAGATATGCAAATGTTTAGAAATGCAGCGTGACATCGTTTAACATCGTTCTCCGTGGAGTATAAAAAAGGTAACCAAAGCTTGTTTGAGTGGGCTGAATCGTTTACAAAGGAAGAGCTGAGATAGACATGCCATTACGCCATTTTCGAAGACAATATGAGCAGCTGTCGCAGTTTGAGAGGGAGAATCATCAGCATGATAGAAGCTGGGTGGTCAGCTAGGCGAGTAGCTCATCAATTAGGCCGCCCGATTGTGTTGTGAGGAGGTGTTGAGACCAGTGGGTCCGAGTGATGTCATTTACACGAAGACCAGGCTCAGGACGCCCTCGACAGACCAGTCGTCGAGAAGACCACCACATCGTAAGAAATGCACGCGCACAGCCAACTGCTTCATCGGCCGCATCCAGGCACAGGTGGCACCTTCACTAGGGGCCCCTGTGTCTTCTCGAACCATACGAAGGCGCCTGGCTGAAGGACATTTGGGATCGCATGGGATCGCGGCGCCCATTACGTGTGTTGCTTTTGCGCCCACCCATCGACGCCTCCGTTTGGAGTGGTGTCGCGCACGAGGAAGCTCGACTGCAGTGGATGGAACCAGGTCGTCTTTAGCGACGAATCCAGATTCAATCTCAGCAGTGATGACAATCGTGTTCGTGTGTGGAGAACCCGTGGTGAACCCCTCAATCCTGTGTTTGCTTTACAGCGACACACAGCTCCCACAGCTAGTGTGATGGTATAGGGTGTCATTGCCTACAATACACGATCACCCCTAGTATTGATCCTCGGCACCATGACAGCCCAACGGTATGTGAATGACATCCTGCAACAACATGTGTTACCACTCATGCAACGGCTCCCAGGAGCCATTTTTCAACAAGACAATGCTCGGCCTCACACGGCAAGGGTGTCACAAGACTGTCTCCGCACTGTTACTACCCTTCCTTTGCCTGTCAAATCTCCAGATTTGTCTCCAATGGAGCATATCTGGGATCATTTGGGACGGCGAATTGGGCATCCCACGAGTTTGAACGAACTAGAGTTAATGTTACAGAAAATATGGAACGAAATGTTTCAAGGCATCATACAGAACTTGTATGCCTCAATACCTGATCGTATCGCATCATGCATTCGCGCTAGAGGGGGTTCAACAGGGCATTAAATCCTCTGTTCTTTTGTCTTTTTCTCTGAAATAAATTATCCTTTTTCTTTGATTTTCTAATCATTTACTTATATCAAGTAGTCATTACGTATGTAAAATTTCGTTTCATTTTGATGACTCTTTCTTGGTGCGCTAATTCTTTTGTCCATAGTGCATTTAATACATTATATTTTTTCATTGTTAGAGTGTAAAAAATATATTTATGGGTTAAATTTCTTCATCAAACTGTAATCAAAGACGAAGCCGTTAGGACGCATTAGACTGAAAGTACAGGGAGATTCATAAAGAAATATACATTTTGCAGGTGCTGTAAAACAGTAAGAGTCAAAGACAGGCACACCTTCAGTTAACCGTAAGGTAGATGCTTTGATGGAAGCGACAAAAGCTACTGAAGGCGTGTCACGCGACTAGTTAGTTGAAATGGTGGTGTATGCAATTGAGAAGGCTCTTTGTGTTATTGAATGGAATCCACAATTGCTGTGCAACAGCAATTTCGATCACGATTCGGAGAAGAACCTCCAACTAGAAGATCTATCTAGCAATGGTATGAAAAATTTAAAACTACTGAGACTGTTTGTACAAAAGTAAAAGTCCTGGATGAAGCTGAAACAGCGTATCACAGCCGCTATCAATAGACTTGATACCTTAACACGTTTTAGGTTGGAAATGGAGTAACGGCTCAATGTATGTAGTGTGACTAAGGGTTTACACATAGAACCTCTATGACTATCTGTAGCAAAACTGAAAATAATCTCATTCAATTCTGTTACAGATGACAAAAAATATCTTACATTGTCCTTGATTTATGATACATTGAAACGGTATTTACACCCTGTACTTTTAAGATGTATGCAATCCTTTATGCACAGCAATTGTTTGTTATGAAACTTACTGAAAAGAATTTAACGAAAGTCCTGGTTTAACAATGGTAATTATGTGTCTAGGATTTTTTTTGCGTCTCTTAAGCATGGAAAAAATTCTTATATCTGCTAATAGTAACAAATAAGAAAGCTAGTCTGCTCTAATTCCAGTATCAGAAAAACCTTAATTATTTCTAAAAAAGGAATAGACAAATTTCTTGCACCTGATTTCCATTTTTACTCTACTTTAAACGTACTTCAAGCAATCCAATTTCACTGCAGGAATCTTTTCGTAACCGCATTAATTTTGTTAATTACCTACCACATATCGAGATATAATGAGTATCATGAAAATTGACTTCCTGTTGAAAGAAATACAGTGGACCACAAAAGTGTTCATACACTTGCAATTTCTTATAAAATTTAATGTTTTCGACCAATAAAATTTAATATATCGTAATTGTAAATTTTTATGATATCTGCAACTTGTTTTAATGGAATGACATAATTAATTTTTGAAAAATAGAATAACTATTTTTTTTAAAAATTAATAATCAAAAAGCTACTGAAAAATTACGCCACAAGTCTTCGTGCGCTAAACAAAAATCTCAACTTAGCTTTAAATATTGTGTTTCTTTCTTAATTTAGATACTTAGTAGGATATTTTTATGTCCACAACAACTTTTAAGCGTCTTGGTATAGATTTAATGAGTTTTTTTTAATTTCTGCATCGATTTTCCTCCATTCTTCTGTGATTATTGTTTTTACTTCATATTTTGTGTTTATTTGTCATGCTTTCTTTTTTTTACATCAAAATCTCACCAAATATCTACTGGGCTAAATAAAGTGATTAAGGAGGTGTTTTCATAATTTGGGGACAGTTATAGAGACACCAGTGGCGTACATTGAGAGCAGTTCGCTTGGCGTCATTACCCTGTTAAAAAATTAAGTCGTCTCCAATATCAAATTTAGGGAGGATAATTTAAAATTTCTCTTTAAAATATTTAAATAGAGATTATGATTCACAATACTACCAAAAAATACCAAATTATCTAATTCTGAGGCCAATTTACGCCCCCATGCCAGAACACCTTCACTTCAATGCTGAAGCATGGAGGTGGAGGAGTTTTTGTTCCACATAAATTCATAGGATTAAACTCCTTATTTTTTCATTTACAAGCTATTATAGGCCCATCGGAGCCAAAAATGTTGAATTATCTGCCATCCCAATCAATTTGCTGTCAGTTTTGAATTTTCTGAAACTTAATCCCAAGAATCTAGTTGAATCAATAGAACATGGAGGTGGAAGTGTTCTTGCGTGGGGTGTAAATCGGCCACAGAATTAGGTAATTTTGTATTTTGTTGATATTGTGAATCCTGAGCTCTATTTAAATATTTTAAAGAGAAATTTTAAATTATCCGCCCAAAATTTGGATATTGGAGGATGATTTCGTTTTTTAACAGGATAAAGACGCCAAGCGCACTGCTCTCAATGTACGCCACTGTGTCTATATAACTGTCCCAAATTATGAAAACACCTCCTCGATCACTTTATTTAGCCCAGTAGAGCATATTTGATTTTGATGAAAAAAAAGAAAACATGACAAAAAAAACACAAAATATGAAAACACTAATCACAAAAGAATGGAGGAAAATCGATGCAGAAATTACAAAAAACTGATTAAATCTATACCAAGACACTTAAAAGTTGTTGTGGACACTTAAAGATATCCTACTAAGTACTAAATTAAGAAAGAAATACAATATTTAAAGCTAAGTCGAGATTTTTGTTAAGTGTACGAAGACTTTTGTGCCGTAATTTTTTAGTAGCTTTTTGATTATTAATTTTGTTAAAACATTAGTTATACTATTTTTCACAAATTAATTATGCCATTCCATTAAGAACAAGTTGCAAATATAAAAAAATTACAATTGCAATATATTAATTTTTATTGGTCGAAAACATTAAATTTTATAAGAAATTGAAAGTGTACGAACACTTTTGTGGCCCACTGTATAAACTTAGTTAGAAATAAATCTACTGTCAGTCCTACTCATTGTTAAAAAAAAACATCTTATATTAGATTTCTTCAAGAGTTAAAATTAATTTAAAACTCATTGATTCACAGTTGAAACAAAAATTATTAAAAGACAATGAATAAGTATTACATTTTAATAGAAATAATTGAATAAACTCTATAAAATAAAACACATTAACAACTACACAAAACTATGGAGAAGTAAAATAAATTTCTTTAAGAAATCCTTTTACAATTAACAATAAACTGTACTACACTTTATTATTTCGTTAAACGTAAAATGAAATTATTTATTGAAAATGTAGAGAAACAATAGAATAAAAACAATAAGTTCTAAAGTGATTGAGAAACCAAACGATTCATCACCATTTCATTTTTATGTCATTAGTTGCTTAATGTTTTAACATGATGAAACATTTCAATTAATATTTCAACACATTGTCTGTAAAAACGGAAACACTCCGAAATAAATTAGAACGTCGAGTGTCAACGTTAGCCAATCAGATAATCTGGGCGGAAATAAGTCTCTAAATGACTAAATGAAACTGACATTTTCCCAATAATAAGCTCCCACATCTGAAATATTCTTTGAAATAAACATTTACAACTAATTTTGTGTTATTTTATTACTTTTTTTTGCTAAATTTAATGGAAATCTGGTTAATATACAAAACAGTTTAACATGTCTGTAAAATGAAAATAACAGCATTTAAAATTCTATTTTAAAATTCATTAATTTGTTAAAATTTTGATTCACATTTCACATTTTATATTGTTGCTGTTATTTTATTTTATTTCTTATTTTTCTTAATTTAATCAGTGAAAAAAATGTTCTGATGTTAATATACATCAACATTAACTATCCCGTCTGCTAACCATTTTCATTCTTGAATATAACTGCTAGTTCTAAGAAATTCTATTCTAAAAAACTACCGTAAAATCCGGCGTATAACGCACACCTATACTTTCAAGGTATATTCGTCTGGATAACGCGCACCTCCTTTTTTCAATTCCTACACTATTAGCTCGCACTGTCTATATATTTATTTATTTATATATTTGTATATTTATTTATTTATCTTGGTGGAATTTTCAATCGTTAATAAAATACATTTTAAAGCGCTGAATTGAGCAAAAATTTTATATACAGGATCATTTTGGATAACAATACAATAATTTAATTATAATTAATAAAAATTAATGGATTAAAACTAATTATTTAAAGAATTACAAATACAGCCACGTTGGCCACTTAGCGACCCTTTTGGCGACTTGTGTCAAAAACTGAAAATGTTTTTTTCTCACGTGTTAAAGCATTCAGTTGGACTGAAATTAAAAGGACAATACGATACTTTAATGATAATTAAAAAAAACTAATTACCACTGAATGTTGTAATTCTGTCCTATGTATATATATATTTATATTAATTGTAACTATTTAATAAAAAGAAGCTAAAATAAAATTTTTCGTTGTTGATCTAAGTAGGAATTGACTTAAAAACTATTTTTTTATATTACTTGTTTACGAAGAAACTGAAATGAACATGTGCAATGCTCTTATGTTTTGAAGTCATTTATGGGTACTCTATATACCAAGATTTAGAAAAAAATATTATACTTCTGGAACTACAAACCCTTAAGTTCATAAGATATGTCATTTCTTTTAAATAAACAGCATTTCGATATATTTAGAGCTCTTAATTTTTTTTCTGTGCTCATCTTTTTTTTTTATTTTTATTTTTAAAGATATCATTTTTATACCCGGAGTATAACATGCACCCTTAAATTTGGATCTTATTTTTGTGTTAAAAGTGCGCGTTATATTCCGGATTTTAAGGTACTGCGCCGTTTCTGTATTTATTTTGCGCGTCTCTAATACCTTTTTCTTCTAATAGTAATTTTCAAAATCAAATTATATTATCGTTATAAGACCAGAATTCTTGAAATTATTCACCTCGCTTCAATCTACTCTTCATACTGGGAAATAAAAAACCTAAAAGAGAACAATAAAAATTGAAACAGACACATAACTACTTTCCTTGTCAAGAAACTGTTCTGTGTGTGGTTTGAATAAGTCTTTGATAAACTGTAAGAGGAATAAAAGATGAGTAGATTAAGATGACCGCAAGAAGCAGCATAAAAGATTGTACGAGGAAAAGGAAAATATCATTCAAAATACATTTCTTGATCTTATTTTAGGAATCTTTCCTCCATACATAACATTTAATGTCTTAAAAAGAATTGTTGTTGTTTATAATGCTGCGATAAAACTCTATAATCAGGGGATAAATATAGTTTCTTTGAATGGCTGGAAATTGTTAGACATCAAAATAAATATTAGAGAAAAAGGACATGCTTCAGAAAAAAAATGAAAATATTTTATGAAATTTACATTAAATATTTCCTTCTAGAAAAATATTATGATAATGTATAGTAAATTCCTATTTTAACCCACACTTTTGGCAAAAAAGAAAAACAAACTGTACCAAATTGCGCCAGAAGCTCACTTTTGTGTATTGGTCTATTCAATATGAGGATTATAAATCACCTTTGGCGATAAGTAAAGATGTGGGATAAAATAGGGTCCAACCATGCCACGCAGAAGCTTGTATGTATTTTAATATTAGAATAATGACTGAATATTTTCAGATAAATTTTGATTTCAGGCAAAAGTGCAAAGTCGCCTCTAAATGATTTGCAATTTTGATTGTAATTTTAAATTCACAAATTTTTCATTAAAGTGCAGAATTTGTGAAATTTGAGATTTATGTATTGATTTAGATAAATGTTCAGAATAATTTTCAGTATTTTAAATTTAAAGAAAATCGTTCAAGATTTAAAAAATCTTTTAAACTGGCATTTGTATATTATTTTTTTCAGCAGGTCAATTCAACCTTAAATCATAAAATATTTTTGAGTTACCATGGCAACCGTTTGATAAACTATAACAAATTCTTTAAGTGCTTTTAATTGCATTATTTCATGTTTCCATTGCACATTTCTAGCTCTTGTAATTTTTTTTCATTTTAGTGGGTCGATAATTTTGAAATAGTGATGTTGTTTTCATAAATATACTAAAATTCCTATCAAACCTATCGAATAGTACCTCTCCTTTAAGTTTTTATTTCAAATGTATATTTCCCGTTGCTGTTGCTAAATGAATACGTTTTCTTTTTAACTCAGAAATTGCATTATTGGAAAAAATTTAAAACTTATAAATTTATATCAGCTTATTCAGACAATATGAATCTTTAACTCCTTTGTTTAATGTCCTTGAGACTTTTCTAATAATAAAACAGACAAACATCGCAATTTCACAGGAGTATATCCTAAGTGTAAATAGAAACTAATCCAACCGCAAAACCCAAATATCATTTTTAGGTCTGTATTTGTGTTCTAACGTAATTTTGTATTTAAAAATTTATATTGCCACTTCCAAGAGCACAAACAAAAAGATTATCTTCTTATATTTTGCTAACGTAGTGTGAAAGGGCAGAGGACCAATCTTATCGCTTCGTGAAGTTCCACTAACGGGAACCGAGTTCAACCGAATCGCGATTCAGAAGAATACCTGGCAGCAGAAGGTTATTGTTGACAGAACGGTAAATCACGTAAGTGGAAATTTCGAAAAATCTCTTTTTGCCCACTAGCCTACATAATAAACAGAGCGCGGTGAACCGTGAAAACACACAAGAGGTTTTCCATCCAGACTGCTATGTTGTTTGCGTATTGCCTTTTCCGCGATTTCACTCCACACTGTGTGAATAAACACGGGATTTCTCTTCGTCAATGATTCCGTGTTGTTGTAGGACTTATTATTGTGACGTCACTTACCGGAGGCAAATTACATCTCTTCTCGCAAACGTATTGAAGTATCATTCTTGTTGTCATTGAATTCCACGTCACTTTCTGTTCCTGTCAAGGATGTTTGGTGTTGTTACAGAATAATATCTTGAGACAAGACAGAAGAGATCATTTCGTAGATAGCAGAAACCTTGTTTTGTTTCAATGAAGGAAGCATTTTTTTTTTCGAAGATCGGTAATTGTGTGTGCGACGAAAACAATCATACCATCTAATGGATCGCATCTACCAGATTGAAAAGAAACAATAAATAAATAAGGTGAAGTCGGATTACTGAGCTATGATAACATACGCTAAATATATATTTCGTTGGAAATTTAAAATATGATGTACTGTATATTTCAGTGTATAAGCCGAGAAGTTTTGGAACTTTTTTAAAGTTGAATCCAGGAGGTAGGCTTGTATACGCATCCGCTAGGGTTGGCGATCTGAGATTGATTAATCGAAAAATCGATTTCTAGGGGGTCGATTTTTAAATCGGTATGTAGCACTGAATCGATTCAGTGAATCGATATTTTAACCTAGAAAATCGACATTCGATTCTTTTCTGTTTTGGTAAAAACCATAAAATTATTTACAATTAGTTGAATGTACTATCTTTAAGGTAAAATTTATCTAAAGTCAGGGCTTAAACGAAGAATTGAAACACTATTTATCGCAGGCAGTTAGTTGTGCACCTGAAGTATGATCCTATACTTTGCTGGTAAGAACAAAAAAACTTTATTTATCATCATGTTCACTCAATAGCCATGATGTATATGAGTATCGTGGGATCATCTGTTCCTTTTGAGCGCCTTCTTCCGATTGCTGGCAACATCACAAGTGATGAGCGGAACCGCTTGACTAGACTTGACAGACTGCTGTTTTTAAAAAGCTTAGATATCAAAGCATTGGGAACTATAGAAAATAGATAATATAGCTTAAACTTTTTAATGTAACAAATACGAGTACATTTAGAAAATAAATGTCTTCTTTTTACCTGATACTTTGATATAGTAATAAAAATATTTGTAATTGTCGAATTCCCTTGAACTAAAAAATTCCCTGATTTTACTGATAAGAGTATCTTTCTTGTTTTTCATAAAATGGATTTATATTTACATTGTAAATGCAGACTTGTAAAAAAATCGATTTTTTAGAAATCGATCTTTAAGACCTCAATTTTTGTGAATCGATGAATCCGGCTACGATTCGAATCGACTTAAAAATCGATCTTTTTGGAAAGAATCACCACCTCTAGTATCCGCTAATCAGGGAAAAACGTAGCTTAGGAAAAACGGTTTCTTAACATTCCCCATTATCCATGCGCAAACGATTTTAATCTTATAACTTTCTAGGTGTTTTGAATGGAACTTTTGTTCTAAAAGAAAAAAAAATCACATAAATCTTCCAATTCAATATAATATGTCTAAGTTTTCGAATAGTTCATAAAATTCACGCTTATCCACAGAAACGGGTGAATGTATACGATCATCGTGCTGTTAGTTTTACCTCAAGGTCATGAAACAGATCAACAATCACGTGCTTTATACGAATTTCTCTTCCCACTTATTTTCTAAGCAAACAAACAAAATGAATCTGAAAATATGACTAGTACAGACAGTGCAGAAGATAAATGAATGGGGGGAAATGCATTAGCTTTTCAGGAAGGGTCATCAAAAATACAACTATCGTCGTTGTACGTCTGGTGTTTTATTTTACAGCAATTTGATTGGAAAATATTCTACCCATGTGACAACATTTTCACCTACATGGCGATATGTTTGAAAATTGCCCGAATTTACTTATTTATTTATTTCTCAATTCAACGTATTTTCGGATTTTAAATTCTGGGTAAATTTTTGAAGAAAAAACGTATTCTTGCTAATACATGGTTTGGCTATTATTTGAAAATATACGGTATTTGAAAGTTGGAAGTTGTATTATGGTTATATTTTGAACCCTAATATTAGCGGATGAAGGAACTCTAGCTCATTTTTACTACTGATATATTTTCTTTAACAAAGTTTTTGAAATTTTTATCCCTTTAAATGCCTAAATTAGTCAAATAATTACTTTGCCGAATATAGAAATAAATAAATTATGTGTTCATTTAACAACTTTTTTTTCCCGGCAGTTATTTAATTTCCTACGGACTAAGGTTCCCAACTTCTTTTCTTCTTGTGAGTCTCTCCCCCTCCCCTCCCGAGACTAGCTTTAAGTATGTTGACACCAACCTCATCCCAATGTACTGAAAAAAGTATGAATTACTTTATTTTTTGGAAGACTTTCAATTGCACCACTGGTCACCGCAGAAGCCACAAATGCTTGCAGAAATTTTCAGAAATATAGTTCACTAGAATAATACCATTCAATAACACAAACAATAAATTTATCCTCAGCGATATCGATTGACTATGAAATGTGAAACTCAGTGGCGTAACGTATACCCCCCACATAGCGTGTAGGCAAGATTCTAAGGGGCCCAAAGCCTATGTTGTGGTTTTGCAATCCTTTGTAAGATTCGGCTTGGTGCCCCAAATCTGACTTTGCAAGTGGCCCCCAATATTCTCCATTACGCCACTGGTGAAACTGTTATCTTTGACTGACTGACTTTTTCTAGATCAATTCGTGCTTAAATATTGATTTTTTCTTCTCAAACTTTCAAAAAATAAAGAAAAAAATTCGCATATTAATTCAAATCGGTTCCAGAAGATATGAATATCGTCTAACCGGGAATGTGGTCACTTTAGCCGAGTGTTCAGGGTCGTGAACACGTGGACGGCGTTACTTCTGTTGGATTATAGGTTCCAGTCCTTGTGCCCTGAAAAACTTCCCTTTTAAAGGAAATTACATCTGTCCTTACATTAACATAGTGGGGAAGTTTGGAGTATTGAGTGTATGTACTTCAAACAAAATAACCATTGATAACTGTTCACACAACTCCTTGCTGCACATTCAAATATCATTTAAAGTGGTGCCGTTGGTTGAGTTCGAAAACAGCCAGAGATGGAGATACATATGTTTATATAATACAAGAAATAAAATATTTACAGTTAAAGTTAACACTTAAAAGTAGTAATGCGGTTAAATGAAAATTACACCTTTGAAGGTGCTGCGGATTGATGCGGGCAAGACCTTGCGTCTGTCCGTTGCGCTTCCTGTTTACAGAATGTCCCGGTACGGGGTTCAAAAGTTTCAGTTGGGGTAGGAAGGCGGGAAAGTATGGCACGTTCAGTTACAGTTAAGTGAGGAGTGTAGGAAACATAAAGCTTTTCAGTCATATTTCGTGAGGGAAAAAAAACTTACCAATCTTATAAAAATTAATCATAAGCAAGAACATTAATATTACTGAAACGAAATGCTTACATTATTTGAAAAAAAATTAATGATTTTGTTGCTTCTGTTTACAAATTTAATTAGTTAAGATTTTTATAATATGAATATATTAATGGTGATTTAATTATTAAAGAGACATCATTATAATTATGTCTATTATTATAAAATATTTAAATGCATAAAAATTCAAGTGATTTAAACATTAAAGTATGCTCAAATAATATTTTCTAGTAAATTCTAATTAAGTATAATTATATGATAATATTATATGCACCCAATATTAGTAATAGACATTTTAATTACTAAGCCTTAAGAAGATTTTGAATTTAATAGACACAAGATCCTATTATTCCACTGATTTTGGTCAGAAAGTGATTATACTATTTACCGGTTACTGTCAAAATAAATTATTTTCTCAATTAATTGTACAAAAGCCTAACAATATGTAGTAGACAATAATTAAAATTAGAAATATTTTAGCCTTCAACCAAATATAGAATTTAATCAAATAATTTAAAGACATCTATCTATTGTTCACATTATACCACGTTAACATACCATAAAGTCAAAACAATAAATATCTTCCAAATCATCATGAATTCACGTAGAAAGTTAACTATGTGAATCTAAAGACTCAGTTAATTCAACGCACTTCTTACCTATCCTATCTCAGGATCTGACACATTTAAATTTCAAAGAATATGTACATCCCAAGTCCATCCTTTTCCACTCCCTTCAATAAAAGGCAAGAAAAGCATATAACATATTCAAACGAATTGAGAATGAAAGAATGTTTTTTAAGAAACTTTCTCTCCATTCCTTTCCACCTCAGCGGTCGTCAACAACAAAAGCTACGCCTGGCGTGAGTTCTGTCAGATCCAACAAGGGAAAATGAATGCGTGATTCCCAGCAAAATGAAAATTTAGCAGACGTAACAGTGAAAGAAGAAACTTAAACAACGCCTTTAACCGGCATTCACACGCCTCAGTGCATTTCGTACAGAGGTATCGCTTTCAGTTAAGTTGCCACAGACCAAACGGTACATTCGGGATTTTTGTTATTCACAATTTTTTTCATCCTTCCTGTTTAGTTTTCGCCTTTTTTTGCTGCTGGTCTCTTTGAGTCATCCATATTTCATGACACTTGTCACATTTTCAACATTCGCACGTAGGAATTTACTAGGATATTGTCTTGTTTGTAGGACATGTCTGTCATTGGATCCGTTTAGATTTTAGAATTAGTAAAAGACAACATATTCAGTCATTGTTATCTCTGTTATGACAATGGCCTATACTTTTTTTCCTTGGTGTACTATCAAATCATTTGTATATCTTTGATCAGCGTTAAAACTCTAACATACTCGAAATGCCACGGCATATAAAAAAAAATGAAAGTTTTTTGACTAAAAACTTTCCAATTATTTTATAAACTTCGAATCCCTAGAAGGAATTATGAGCTTTATGAAGGAATGTATAGCTTTAAATGTTTTAAGTTGTATAAAAGCAGTGCACGCACACATAAAGAATGTTAGCTAGGTATACATGTATCTTAAATTTGTCAGTATTAAAGTATCAACGCATAATTTTTAACCTTTTTTTGACAAGGTTAGCCCCTATGTACTATCGGCGGTAATTTTACTGAAATTCCATAAAATCAGAAAGATTTTACTGACGCCCTTAAAATAATGAAAATAATATTCGAAAATATTTTTGAAGGTTACAAGAATTCATAAGAAAATAAAAGTACTCAAATATCTAAGGTTTGAATAAAAACATGAAATCAGTTTTAAATCTTTTAAAAATATTTACTCATAAAATATTTCAAATTTGAACATTTAACTGTACACTATGCGTTATATTTATATCACGCACAAAATTGCCTGTCATGGCTTTACTGTAGTTGAATTTCTAATAATCGTTTGGCAGAATGGAAGAAAACAGATATGAATGTCTCCATAAAGATTTAAAGCAGTTTAAGGAAGATTACTCTAGATAAGTGTCAAGATAGCAGAACAAATGGACATCTTTCACAATCCACCAATTTCGTCCGAACTCGTTATACCTGTAACCCCTAATCCACTCAAAATCTGACTTATTCGGAAAACTTTCTAAGCTTCCTAGTTATTTTTATTTATTTCAAGGCAGGAACACCAGAAGAATCAACAATAATATAGCAAGAAAGTTATAGTATTCCTTTATTTAGATAGTACATACTAACTTCCTTCTTAAATTACAGTGACAGAACTGTTTATCGCGCGAGTGACTTATAAATTAAACAGGGGAAACATAAGCTCGATACTTTGTGGCTTTTGATCTGACAAGTTGTTTATAGTGTGATAACTTCAAAAAAGAAAAAAAGAAAATATTTGGAATTTGTTATACACTTTCTGAGCGTCTATCTTCATCTCATACAATGAAGCACTTCACAGGTTGTTTTTTTAATTATCCTTTTAAATTGTCTACTCCTAAATGTAAAAACACTAAACTGTTCAACTTAAAAATGTTTCCCCAAAATTTTCAGTTTTGAATTTCCTTTCGTAGAAAATAGAATTAGAAAAACGGTAGCTCCTTTAGCCAGCATTTAACAAGGCCTGAACTCTTGAGCGAAAGGCGAAATAACCGGTGAAGAATTGTATCAAATAAACTAAACTCAGCAGCGCAACAGCCCATGAGGGCTAAGGCCTACTGCGCCCATCTCAGTATACTTGACCTTGTGAGCAGAGGTGCATGAACGGATGTTCCGATCAGGTGGTCAGTCTGAAATGAAATCCTCCAGTGTTTAGTTCACAAGCATGCTTGGTACTCATTTATCGACCTACTTACTGAAGGGATGAAAGGCTGAGTTGACCAGATCGGGATTTGAACCCGGACCTGTGTCGTGGAAGCGAGAACCGCTACCACTCAGCCACTGGGCTTCTATTGTTTCAAAAACTTTGTGTAAAAAAATTTGTCATTGCAAAACTATTTAAAATATTCAGTTTTATATACAAACCCTCCATTATCCTCTCCATAGATTAACGTTATCTGCATAAAAAACATTGCTCTATAAAATAATACCTTGTACTTTTTTGAGTCTCAAATGACTCTTAAGTTGGTGGCATTCCTAATGACACTAAAGATCCTTAGTATCTTTAGTGGCATCAGTGGTTAAATCAATCAATAATCAAAGTCCTTTCGTGGGGTGGGAGTGTGATGCCAACTCACATGTTGGCTTCCTCACTTGATCCATGGTTCAAAGTTATGAAGTGTTTCCACTAACCCTCGAGTTGCTTTAAAATTCGACGTTAATACACAGTCAGTCAACACATCCTTAATTTAATTCAATTCTTAAAAATTTAACATTTTTCATAACTTTTATGGAGTCAGTCTGTAGCAAGTTTTGGTTTAATATGAATGTAAGGATCGTTCTAGAGATTTGTTTGTAAAGAACAAACTTTTTAATTTTAAACCCCATTCACAAATGACAAGGATGATACCTGAGCAGGTACTTCACTCTCTTAATTTCCCC
Organism: Trichonephila inaurata madagascariensis; assembly: GCA_019973955.1. Classification (NCBI taxonomy): domain Eukaryota; kingdom Metazoa; phylum Arthropoda; class Arachnida; order Araneae; family Nephilidae; genus Trichonephila; species Trichonephila inaurata. The sequence continues at coordinate 123,356 of BMAV01001359.1, read as the reverse complement.
ATTAGGTGAAAGGCATCCCCCCTCAAGTCCAGTAGCGAGACCAACACTCGAATGTATCATTCACTCGACTTCGAATGGCGCTATTTCATATAATTTTTTTTTCATTATATGAAGGTGAAAATGTAGATTAAAAATTTAAGATGATTGTTTATAAATCTTTGTCGTCATTCCAGTGTTCATTTTTTTTCTTTTTGATACCATTAGATTATTTCCCTTATTACCTCAGTGAAGCATTATGTCGTCCATGTTGTCTTAAGTGAGAGATACTATTTGTTTCTTTTCTGTAAATCATCCTTTTGTCAAATTTTCGATGTCATTGCTTTCATTAAATCATAATAAATAGGAACTATACAAAAGGATAAGAATGAGAAAATATTGTTCAAATCAAAAGTTCATCTTTGTCAACATAATACGTTTTATTACTGACAAAAAATCGCGAGAATATTCCTCAACAGAATAACTAGAGCTAGACCAAGACAACTGCGCATCTTCAAAAGAAGATAATGTACAGTATCGAATCATTTTTATTGCTATTGACAGAAAAAAAGGCTTAGTGATTAGCAAGTGAAGAGCAATTATGGACACAATCATAAAGACCTCGAAAGAATAACATCGATAGTAATGGTCTTCTCCTAAATCCAGTTGTGCCCTAACTTTTTCTTCTGTGACCGTATGTTTATTGTTCGAAAAGAGAATAACTGTTATTTTTTGAAGAATGGAATGATAATTGAATGGATATTTTGATAGAATTCCGGGTTCCATCGATGGTCTCGTAGGTGATATTGAGAATTCCTCTCTGCATTCATATCCCTTTCATTCACACTGGAAAAAAAAAATTTCCCTCGCCGGAAAAGCCAAACTTTAATATGGATTTTTGATTAAAAAAAAATGTAAAATTATATCTTTTACTTTAATAATGATAGCAAAGAATTTTGAAATAACTAAAAAAAGAAAGAAAGAAAATAAAGAGCGGGCTTTGTATCATCAATTTTCATTCTCTTTGCCTTTCATTTTTATTTCTTCTGATTTTTCCCCCTTCCTTTTTGTAGTAAACATTTTAGAAATATCTCAAGGAATAATTACTTTCTAATACATACTTTTTACAAAAAAAATTCGAATGGAAATTTGAGTTCTGAAAAACTTGTTTAAACTGAAATATGTTGTGTATTTTACTTTCTTGCATTTACTAATCACTAAATTCTTGCATTTTTAATTTTACAAAATTTTTGTATGCCTTAAAATCTAGATGAAAATATTTCGTATGGTAAAATATATAGTTCTGTTTATAATTTTTTTTTCTTTATTTTAATCTAATTTTAATTGACTGTTTAAATTATACACCTTTAGATATTGTTTAGGTTGAAAATTCTCTACTACATTACTATCGTTTGCTTTAATTCAATATTTAATTCATTAATTCTAGTATATCTGACTTCTTAATTTATTTGCTGATGTATAATCGTTTGTTGTTAAAGTTATGTTGCTCAAGTTGGCATCTTTTGTAATTATTCTAAATATGTTTTTCAATCGAAGAAAAGAATTGTAATGCGTAATCGACGCTGTTTGAACTTAATATGTAACTAATTTTTGTATATTTTCGAGATATATTATCATTCATCTAGAGATCTTTTTGATCATTACTCACAGAAAAATTTATAACTCGTTTTATCATCGTCTGAGTATATTTTCTGAGTCGGTTCAATTTTTTCTCCGTATAAATCCTTTCATTTTCTCCTTTTTCTTTTTAATTTTGTATCTTACATCAAATAACAAAATGTAATCGGCAGCATATAATTTAATCATTTTACTTTAAATATCTGTTTTAATTTTGTCCTTATGAAGGTTTATTTTAAACATCTTTCACGCTTAAATTATTTGTCAATGTAATTAGTAAAACCCTTTAACACATCTACCCTTGATACCTTTTTTTCATCTAAGGTTAATTAGAATTAAAAAATTTTGAAATTAATACATGTGATAATATTATTTTTGTAAATGACATACTTTTTTAAGTATCTATAACAGAAAACTTTTCTGAATGCAACCTCGTGCGCGCGCGCTACAATACAGTAGAGTTAACCAGACCTCATTACATTACAAATTACCTAATGTGGCCTTCAACTAAAATCATTTTTTAAACAAAAGTTACAGAAAAAAAAATGAATTCTTCCATTCAGCTTACTCAAAACAGCCGAAACAATACGGAACAGAAAACAAAACCAGAATGATAAGAACAACGATTATTTTACCCAACATCCTTCCAAGAATTTTTCAACCTCGCTCATTTTAAGTATCCTATTTGTATAAATATATGTGCTACTTGGCAGCTGCTCAACTTTTTGACAATTTCATCACACTACCTTATATTTTCTTGAGCCCACAACAAAGTTTGAAACAAAGGAAGGAATAGTATGAAAATACATACTAAAAGATTCCTTATTGCTGCTTCGTCAATATTTTCTCTACTGTGTTGTATGAAAATCATTTGAACTTTCGAATAATTTTTATCAGGAAAATTTAGTGTTGTAGCATCAAAATTTCTTCAAAATATATTACTTTTGAAATAAAAGCGAGGATTATAATATCTTAGAAGTAAAGATGTAAATCTTTTGTATGTTTTTGTAATATATATTTTGTTAAGAGAGAAGAAACATCATGCACAATGCAACTCTGAATAATTCATTCCAAACTACTTGTGCTTTTTTTTTTATGTTTTATGCAATCAATACAATACAATGACAATCAATAATAAGCATTATATTGCAAAAAATAAATCGAAACTTAATCAAGAATTTTTGAAATCATTACATGAAGATATCTAAAAAATTAATACACAATACAAGAACACTTGCAGAAGACTGTCCAATATATTTATATAAGTTTCATATGACGAACTAAGATGTTGTATTCTAAAATTAGATATAAACGTAAAATTCTTAGCCAAACACACACAAATAAAATCACGTGATATCGCCGTGAGAGATAAGCGAGCCAACATTGGCGACAATGATACACATAGCTAAAAATAGGTATCAACCGACCAAACTTTCGTTTAAACTTTTTCAAGATTCGTCATAATTGTTAGAACATAGGAAGGATTGTGAAGTATTTCCTCGTTTCGAAGAAATCTTTTGATAAATACATTATATTTATTAAAAAAGAAATATCCATTTAGGTACTAGGAACCTCCAAATGAAATTTGAAATTTTTTTCATAGTTGCCTTCTTTCTTTAATTGAAACTCAAAATTTGTCACAAATTTATGAGTCCTTCCATTGCAAGAGATTCACTTAGAATTTGTTTTTGAGTTTGGAAGTGATTTATATTGTAAGTAACTTAACGTCTGAAAACGTGACAGTAATTCCAATATAAATAGTCGAATATTGATGTCACTGCCTAAAAATAAATATGAGATGACAACTAGTTTAATGAAAAAAAAAACTACAACATTTATGTGCTTCAAAAATAAATGAGCTATGCAAAGAAATTTATAGTATAGAATGAATTTCTCGATTAAATTTCAATTTGTGTTCTAAAATAAGTATTTTAATGTGTGGACAGTATGCAATGAATTCGAGTGGTAATCTGTCTAATATTTCTTTTGTATCATATTTTTTTAAATATTACAGTGATTCGAATGCAAATTGCGGCTAGAATTTCAAATCAGCAAAAAAAACAACAAATTGTAATTATATAGTGACGTCATTATGATATGAATAAATTAAGACTTAAAATGATCTAGAGCAGCGATCAACAACGTATGGAATGGAGAAAAATTTTTAGAGGACAATGCCAAGAAAATGTTGATTAAGTTAAATTAATTAATATTTGATGTCATTTTCATTTATAAAATTCTATGCATGCTTATGAAAAAGTTAATGCATGTTTATTATTTTTATAAGCTACTAGAAAAGTTAAAAGCTAATTCCTTAACAGTTAATCCAGTGCTTCTCAAACTTTCAATATTTGCGATCCAATACTCAATCATAATTTTCATCGCCCCCCCCTCCACACAATAACAATGTGTTGAATTCAATTATACTATACTTTGATGCTAAAGCTAGAATACGACTTAAACCACTTAAGTGCCACCGGCGTATATAAACGTCTCACTCGGCAAAGCATTATTTTTCCCAGACGTATATATACGTATTTCCCAAATATGATCTTTTTTTGCACTGCTATCCATAAAATATTCGAAGGCTATGGCAATGAAAAGGAACTTGACAGAGTGTCCGGTGGCATTGGGGAGGTTGCGTAACTTTTAATCGCGTTAAAAGGGTTAAATTTTAAACCGAACAAAAATTATCAAAATAAGTTTTTTTTGTTTTAGTTTTATATGAAAAGACCATGAGGTCACTGGTAATTCTTAAACTTTTTCTTAACTTAGTATTGTTAACTTCATTTTTTCACAAATACATTGTGCAGTACTGATATATTTATAAATATATTATATCAGTGTAAATACGTATTTTACTTTTTATTATGTCAGAATGTATTTTGTTTACTTTCTATAAATTAGTAATTTTTAAAAAAATCTTTTGTTTTAGACTTTTCAAATTCCGCGCCCTTCGTAGAGTTATCACGCCCCACACACACACAGTTTGAGAAACGTTAAGTTAATCTTTTTTTTTTTTTTTCTTTTTCTTTTTTTCTCTAGAAAACTATTTATATAAAAAATAAGATAAATGCGTTAGATTTTTTTTTAAATAGCTGAGAATATATATCTTCCCTTCTAATTTTTATATATCAATTATTAACTCTTTTGTGCTGTCGTGTTAATATAATTCAAATTATCTCCCTCTGTTGGTTTAGTTTTTCTTATTTCGCAAGATGTAATAACTCAAACTTAAATTTTGCGAAATATCTCAAAATTTTTAATTTTTTTAAAAGGTATTTCCTGACTTTTGAGTCAGAATCTATGTAATTATTTCCAATGTTATGCCGAATATTTATATTCATAATATTTTAATGAAAATTAAAAGAATTGGATGAGTCAACACCTGGAGGTAGCACATGTTCAGCTTTTATTTGCATAATACATTTAATATAAAGTGTAACATGAACATACATATCACTTGATAAGCGCTGATACAAAATGCAATTACTCTTAATAACAAAAAAATATTCCTCAAAATTTTAAAATTAGTAAATAAACAATTTTTCGCTTCTATTTCACAATGCAGTTGAATAAATTCAAAATAAAATCACACAGAAAATAACTTAATACTTCCCTCATAAATCTTCAAACACTTTACTTTTTTAAAAAATCATTTAGCATCGACTATACATGCAATAAAGTGTTGTTGCTTATCTCCATGTCTAGCTTCAGTTAAACCATCTCCACAAATCCACTCGTCCGCAGAAAGTCTCATACCAGAAGTGGATTATTGAATAAGTCTGAAGAACAGAACAGCATCAAGCACTACAGAATATGAACTGAGGAGACATAATTCATTTGGCACTTAAGGTAAGCCGGATAAATCTTGAGGGGATACAATGAAAGAGCAAGGTTCCTCAAGTGGTCACTGAAGAAGAGGCAGTGTGAGCCTGCTGGTTACACTCGAGAATAATGGTCGCTTCTAAGCCATTTCACGTGACACTATGAATGAGTTGGAGGAACGTTCTAATTCTGTTGTTCCAAATTTTTTCATATAAAGTAGAGAGTTCGAGAAACATCAATAATTTATTATTGTATATAGTACCGTTAATGCTCTATCCTGTGCTAAAAAGTAGACAATTTCGTTTCCCAAGACATCCATAAATGAGGGATCCATATATTTATTCTATAGATCTTTCGATTCCAGTTTGAAAGGAATATAGCGGCGACTGTCAGGTGGAATCCAGATAGACCTTGGTTCTGAACTTGACATGGCAAGGTCACGTCCTAAAGACAATAAAAATATGGACTTATTTCCTTAATATTAATGATGCGGTTTGAGACGGTTTTAACACAAAATTGAATGGTACTCACTGCAGAAAATACCAGGAAAGCCTTCTGATGGGTCGAAACATTGTTTTGTGTAATATTGTTCTATACCAGGGGTGCCCAACCCGCGGCACGCGAGCCACAATATGGCACGTCAGAGTTCAAATAGTTGTACGCGAAGACTTATTGAAATATTAGAAAAAATAATAATAAGTAAATAATTTTCATAATGTTATTGAAAGCGATTATTTCACACAAAAAGTCCCCTCAAAATTTGGATCAGCGTATTTGTGAATAAATATTTTCTATTATGAACATAAGAACAAAATATCTCTCAAAAGTAACTGATATGCACGAAAAATAACTTAATTTTGTTAGCATCTTCGAGAGCTAATCTAATATACATGATGGGGGGAGGAGGGGGGAGTCCAATTTCAAAAGCCACATTAACTTTCTGTTGTTGGATCAGGAAATTTTAATTAGCAAATAGATTTACATGCAGCCCGAAACTGATTATGCTCTATGACTGATTATGCTCTTTGGATTCCTCATTCAATACCCTCTGTGAATTTACTTTTTTAAAACATTTATAATTCTTTGTTTCTTATTGTAACTGGAATTTGATACATTTTTCCATTATAGTAATATTTATAAAAATTCAAGAAATAATCCGTTCACTTACTTTTGTAATAAACATCTGAATAGAAAAACATCTGTAATGTCATTATTTCTGAAATATGTACCTTTTAACACATTTATCTGGTACAAGCCCGAAACCCTTCCACAAAGTAGGCCCAAGACATACTAATTATAATATTAATTCAATAAGGCTTACTTTTTTGGCACACATTTCACCTTCTCTAAAAGGCCGAATTTCATTAATAGAATAAAACAAGCCTTTATCTAAAAATCTTCAGCTTGGGCAATGCTTGAGGACATGCGTGGGCATAGTACAAGAGGAACTTTTGGGCGGACTCGCTGGAGTCACGAAGTCTATTGTCCAGTAACAACTTTACAAAGCTTCCGGAAATACAGTATTCTCTTGAAAGAACAAAGAATGGACTTTTGGCAGCTTTTTAGTTAAAAAAAATAACAATAATAGACTTAAATTGAGACCCTATTTAACCCCTATTAAGAAAAATCGTATTAATCTTGTTTTATGAGAGATTTAATATCATTATATACAGTGAAAGCAAATAAATTAAAAGAGTTTCAGTTTTATTTTGGTGTTGCTTTATTTGTGAAAATCAACAGAAACTAATCTGTTACTGAAAAGCCAAAATATGTGATTGTTTATTGTTATCAACGTGCATTATGCTTTTTAAATGGATCAAATGGGTGAAAATGAGATAGAACAAAAAAGAACAAAAAAACTGTCGTGTTAGCATGAGTTTTTATTAAAAACGCTTCCAATGGGGAAAAAAAATGAAGAAATTAAAATACTTATTACAAAAATAGATAATTATTAATTATTCAATTCCTACTATTAACTCACACTCTCTATATATTTATTTATTTATCTTTGTGAAATTTTCAATTGTTAATAAAATATATTTTAAAGCGCTCAACTGAGCTGAAATTTTATATACATGATTATTTTGGATGACAATACAATAATTTAATTATAATTAATAAAAATTAATTAATTAAAACTAATTATTTAAAGAATTACAATACAGCCGCGTTGGCCAATTAGCGACAATTTTGGAGGTATCTAATTAAGCCAGCAACAGCCTCCGGACAGGAGTGATCACTTTTGTCTAGTGGTATGTTACGTGCTTACGAATCCGAAGGTCGCGAGTTCTTATGTCCGGCACTAAGTACTGGTCACTGTATGGATCAAATATACAGCATAATAATCATTGAGATTCGTTTAACGCGATAGGCATATAGAATTTTCTAGAGTAATACCAAATAGATATATATAAACACACACACAACAGATCGCCAAGCACCACAGAAATAATTTATCTGTCTAACGAGAAATTGCCCCAATAATACCGTTGAAATTTTATAATTGTATATAAGGTTTTTAAATTTAAAATTAGAGAATAATACTTTTTATTTTTTTTAATGTATATCTATGTGTTTCAGTTCATATATTTTAAGATGACACTTTTCAAAAGTCTAATACATTTCACGGGGATGTCAATTCGGATCTTTGCCCTAATTATTCGATTTTTACTTCCAGATTGAGGCTAATACTGCAATAATTCAGTCTAATGGACTATTCGTCTTAAAAGCAATGTGTTCTAAGTTCAGTTTCTGATTTTGTGTCACTTTTGATTCCAATTATGCTGGTCACTCTCACAGTACAGGAGAAAAAAGATGAGGTTCTTGGAAAAATAATTAATGCTAATAATCTTAGTTTATTTAACACAGTTTAACAAAATAACCAGAATGATTTATAATGAATGTTCACAACTATTAATTAAAACGTTGAAGTATTTGACAAAGAATAAAAGAATTTTTTGTTTTAAACTTATTTATCTTGAAGCAGTCAGTTATCAATCTTGCATGAACTGCCAAATACATTAAATTTTTCGAATGAAATAAATAATTCTTCACTCATAAAAATAGAAATTGAGCTGAAATTTACATAAAGTGAAATTTTCGTATAGAATTTAGTGTAAACCAAAAAGGAGAACGAAAATTTTCATATGGATTAATGATAACAATACAAGCAAAAAAAATTTCATCCATCAGAAAGTTCCTTTTATGGGTAAAATGCTATACACGCGGAAACTCAAACCTATCCTCTGAACGAGTTCTTTTCGTTGTACTTGTGATTGTGTTGAACTGAAACGGAGAGAGTAATAAAAACCCTGCAGCAAGTCACCCCACGCTGAGTTTGGAATCGCCCACATTCTGCACATGCGCAGTATATCATCCTACGTAAAGTTGAAAACTGGACGAAAACTTTTAGATCGAGTAACTTCGCCGCAGTAAAACTTCAGTAACTTGGTGTGCGGCACTAATGCTTAAAGTTATTAAGTTTTGCTCGCTTTGACTTTTTGAAGGTACTAGTTTTTTTGTGGACTTATTTCAGGATTGTTATATCACTGTTGGATATCAGTAACTTCTTAAAAATGGGTGAAACACCTACTAACAATGCACAAAATACAGCTGACTACTTAGCCCAGCTACTTAAGGATAAAAAACAACTTGCAGCTTTTCCTAATGTTTTTTTACATATTGAAAGACTTTTGGACGATGGTGAGTACTTAATAATTTTTTTTTAAATAAAAAATTCGATATTGAAGTGGATATGATTTTGTATAATAGTTTTTATTTTATATCTGTGTGAGCGGTTGCAATGTTATTCAATACAATGTTGCCTTTCAGTCATTTGCATTGGAATATAACTTAATGTTTGACAAAACCTGTTAATTAAGAAAACATAGGGGTGCTTTTAGGGTCCGCATTCCATCACGTGTATGGTGGGCGCCATTTTAGTGTTTAGATATGTTTTGACTCGAGACATTACACTACCGCACAGGTTACTGTTATTTTTATTTTAAAATACGTTTCGCTTGGAAATTGGTTATCGAGTTAAATTTGAATCGGAAAATAAAAACTGTCATTCCGTTAGTTCTACTTAGTATCAAATTACGCATGTTATTCGATAAATATAAAAAAAAATTTTATCCTTATTTGTACCTCATGCTTATCCTTTCGTACTTCGCTTTTTTTTTCTCGTAACTTTCTTACACTGGTTACTTCGATTCGCCTGCACAATTTGAATACATGGATAAAAAGATTACTTTATGTTTAAACAAAGATTGTTTTATGTTTAAACAGTAAAATCGGTCGAGTTTAATGGAGTATTAATAAAACCACGGAGAATAAATTTTCGAAAGTTTAATACTGTTAAATAACTCGTGTTTTATATTGCAGAATATTTTCATGTGTCCAAATCCATTCATGAAGTAGCATGTAAAAAATGTCTTATTGAGTTATTTGCAGTTTTAAGATTTTATATTTTATGAATAATCATTTTTAGTTAATAGATGCTAATATGCCAGATATTGTGTTACTGTGCATTATGTATTGGTATGGCTAGAAAACAAATTCACTCCTCTGACAAGTCAACCTTTTTTTCTTCTAATTTTTATTGATTACTCTTTAAACACTTTCATTATGTTCATATTGTCTTGAACTCTTTGATGAACCATCTGGATGTTCTTATTTTACAATTTTTATGCTGTTTCTATACACTGGACATTTCTGTGTTTGTAGTATTCTAAATGCTGCACTCAAAACAGTATATTTAACATCAAAAAATGCAAATAGTACTGTAAGACTTGAAAACTCTTTTTTATTAATTTCTTTCCCTACTTTTAAAAACCCGCTATATTTAAAAAATTTCAATGGGAAAAAGAATGTCATTGAAGATTTCTTTCAATTTTAAACTATTTTCCCAAAGTATCATTATTAAGCATGTATTGTTTTTTTATTCGTTATATGGTATTTCAACTTTATTCATGACAAATTTATGTAGCACTTGTACCTCAATCAAAAAAAATTGCAGTACTTATGGATTAGACACTCTAAAACCAAGCATAGCAACATGTAGAAAATATATCAAACTCTGTTATGTTTATAATGAATGCACACGCCACACATCTTGTCGGATAATATTGCTTGTGCTTGTGACAGTTTGGAAAAGCATGTCCAGTCCATTCTTTTAACCGCTGAGTATTAAAATTACTATTTGATATTGTCTGAGAGAACTCGCATAAGAGAAAAAATTTTTTTGGGAAAAAATTTTATTACAATTATTCATATATTAAAAAGTCAAATTTGATCTTGAGATGTTGTATAAAAGATCAAAAGAGGAAAAACTTCGAGGTTATGAATTTGTAAATTTAAAAAAGTTGCTGTTTTTGCATTAAAATTAAGTTTTCAAGTTAATTCAAGAGTTGTTGTATACAATGACTTAATATTAATAGTTTGTTTAATGTAGCTAATTATGCCTTGTATTTTTTTTTTATTTAGATGCATATTATAAATTTTCTATCTATTCTCTATTCGAAATTAACATGCAAAATATAACGATCAGATATTTAGTTTCAATTTTTTTATTTAATAGAATCTAAAAGAGTTATGTAAAGAATCTTGTTTCTTACCAACTTCTGTATTCCATTATTTTTAAATATTTGAGCTTTTAATAGATATTAAATTTTTTGTTAGAAGACTGATGTTATTTTGTTAATGAATTATTAGATTAAGAATTATTTAATATTTCATGTATAATTGCTAAATATATTTTCAGTTTATTATAATTTATTCAATAAAAGCAAAAAAAAAAAAAGTCTGATAAGTTGCTTCTAAAATATAATATTCAAATTAAATAATACATAAAATTTTAGCTATGTTAACCAGCATGTTAAGTGAATTTTTTGATGAACAGAACCGGTCGCCAAACTACCAATCTGTAGCAATGGGTGTTCAGAGAGTAATGAAGCGATGCTAAAATAATGAAGAACTCTCTCTCTTCTGGATTCATTCTGGCATCTGGATGAATATCATCAAATCTTAAGGGCTTCCTATTCTATATTTTAGCCCAGAAACTTAAGTTCATTTATATCAAATAAACATTTAATACCAGGATGTCAAAATACCATTTGACAGTTACAGAAACTTAGTAAGACAATTTGTTTCCATAAAAATAAATAAAACATGCATAATCAAAATGTGTGTCGGAGACATTGATATACTGATTTATCACAGATTGTAATTAAAAAGTATCGGTGAATAAGTCTCCAAAGCCCTCTAATAGAACAACTGGAGGTTAAAACTTATTAATTATTTCAGCAGAATTAATTTATCCCATGATATATTTTCTTTTCTAATTTTCTTCCAAGTTTCTGTAAAATTGAAATGTCTATTAAGGTTATTAACATATTGAACCATGGTGCTGATTTACTAGTCATTAACTTAGCTTTGTTTAAATATAGAATTAACTTCTTTATGGTGTTTTGTCAGATTGTTTTTCAATCAAAATACAGTTCATTTAAGTTTTTAAATTATTTGAAAAAAAAATCATTGAAATCTTTATTTTAATATATATATTTATTCTGCTCCAGAATATATATATATTTCATTTAAAAAATTAACCATAAAAAACTGGTAACTTTAAAATAACATTGGGAAATTTTTTAGGGACGTTTTTATGGGGGATAAAAAAAAAAAAGCCTTAAAAAATTTGAAAAAAGAGAAATGAGCATAAAAATATTGAACTTTTATATATATCGAATTACTGTTTACTTAAAAGAAATTACATACTTAATGAATTTCAAGACTTGAAGTTCTAGAAATATATTATTTTTCAAAAAATTTGGGAAAGAAAACCACAAATAAATGACTTAAAAAGTAAAAATAATTTTGATGTGAAAGGTTTCGGTTCCTTCATAAAAACGGAGGGGGGATTTTATTGGGGATTTTTCCTGACAATTTTAAATGTTTACATTGGTAAATTTCTTGGTAAAATTTCCCTGTAGTCATAAATCTGTCTGTTTTTTATGTTTAAATTTCAGCTTGAAAATAAGAATTTCTATGTACTGCAAGCTATATTTTTTCAAAAAATTTTTGAAGTGAAACTTCTTTAAGTGTGAGAGTGAATGAAAAATTTGCAGTTTTGTTAAAAATTTACTGTGAAAATTATATTTAAAACATTACTGCTTTTAGTATAAATCTATAGAATGTCTTTTTCTTATTTCTGTATATGGATTTTAATATTTTGATGGTTACATGCATTACAATTGACATTTAAATTATGTCGTTTAAGTTTTAAAGTATATGAATTTGATTTATACATATTACGTTTAGAAATTGTTTATATTTTCTTTTGTGCTTGTGTTCTAGCCTATCAACTATCCTTATCAAACCAAAACTATGCCAAATTTCATAATATAAAAATTTAGTAAAAGAAAAAATGTTTAAAAGGGAAAAAAGGATAAAAAAATTTAAAACTTAGTTCACTACATTTTTCTTCCTTAGAAGGTATTTAAGAGCCCAAAAGGGGCTAAAAATTTTATGGATTTTCATAAAAAAAAGCTGTCACCTGAATAATATAATTGTTTGGTATTTCAATTATTAAATTGATTTTTTAGGATGTTAAGATATTAGAATCTACATAATGAAATGTTATTTATAAGTAGTTATTTGTGCAAGTAAACTTTGGTGCAAAGCATTGTTAATTTTATTTTTTTTACCTTACAAATATACCAAAATATTTAAAATTAAAAATGGTAATTTACAGATTTTCTAAAGGCTGGCATTTTTCAAGATTTGTATTGCAATTTTTAAGATGTATTTGAAACCATTAATTTCAAAATTTAAGAGAAATTGTTCATATTAAGTATTAAATTGTAAAGTATTAAAAAAAATGTTAATTTTGAATCAAATTTGATTTCTAACTTTTTTTAAACAGCAAAAACTTAACGATCAAGTTCTCTTAAAATTACTATTCTGCAATTGTTTTGAAATAAGTGTAGTATTTCTCATTTCAGATCTTGTGTTTTACAGATAAAATCCTATTACTTGAGAGAGCCTAAAATAAATGACAAAACCAGATTTGTGTTGTATTTTGTTTAATGCAGAAAAATTAAATCTAGTATAATGAAATGAATGCCCATTATCGGAGAATATAAATAAAATCTACTTGTAATGAAGTTATAATTAAAATTTCCTATCATTCTGTAGCTATAACAGCAATATCTATTTTAGTCAAATTTATGTGCTTTGTACTCCCTGAATTGGCTTTTAAGCTATTAAATCTCGTGTGTGTGCATGTATGTTTAGCACACCAAAGCTAACATCTTTGCCGGTTTTAAATTAATATATAAAGTCGCGTTAAAATATTTAAATATTAAATGTTATGTAGATTTAGTTTTAATATGTGGAACCTTTGTTATTAAGTATAAATTAAATTTCAACAACATTTGATTTTTTTTCTCCTTTATTTACTTAAAGGCTTTAAAAATCCGAAAAATAAAGGAGTTATTGAAAATGCTAAGCATTTCCGCTATTTTATCAAGATTGAAATCGCACAGTATTCTATTTTATTGGAAGTTTATAAGTATTGATTGAGAGTCTGAACTTTTTTCATTTGTACGAACCTTATTACGATGTTTATTATCCAGGGAAAAACTTTTTGAGAACGTAAGATTTTTAGGAAATCGTACATTTTTTCTTGGGGGGGGACGGCGGAGGGTCGTGTTATCAGTTCTAAAGCAATCTCTTCCGATTGAAGTGTTTTCCCTCCCCAAATCTTTTCCACTTGAAGTAGCTTATCGTTTTCTTTTGACAGGTGACGGCATACTTTGACAAAAAAGCGTGCGCGGTATTTCCTGTATTATGTAATGTAAATTACTACTGATAAAAGTGTATATCATTATTAGTATAAAATTGGTGTATGGAAGGGGTTTTTTTTTCTTTCATTTTAAAAACCATATTCATATTAAACGTGTAAAACTGGCTATTGAAAATACTAATGAAAGTTCTATAAACATCGTCTGCATGTAACTTTTAGATAAAGTCGGATTCTGTGTTTTTAAAGTCTTGGAGCATCTTCAAAATTGCATCAAATTTTAAATTCAGTACACATTTCTGAAGTTGGGCTATTTAAAATTGGCTTATTTGTGTGCGTGTGTTCTAGTTTTTTATTTGGTAACAACTACACGGCTCTATTCCCCTGTAAAATTCTTAAAGGAAGTATTGGTCTGGACTTTCAAAATAAAAACGGTTAATAGACAGATCTGTAACTCCATGCTAGTGTTTTAACTTAAATGTGTCAAAAGTTAAAAATCTGAAGGATTTTTTTCCTCCTATTCAACGTACAAAAAAAATCATTGCATATTGTGGAATAAGTAAGCTTCTCAAGAGCTAGAATAATTTATGAAAACTTGTATTGGATGTTTTCTTCCACACAGACTTTTCTGTACATTCCAATACTTCATTAAATGTGTAGTAATTATTGGATTGCTTTAATATTGAACTGAATTAGTAAAATTTCTGTATTGAATTGTTCAATAGCTTGCTGGATATTTACTATTCATGTTCATAAAGACTAGACTAAACATCTCATGTAGTCGGTAATCAATATATTGGAATTCTACTGTAACTTTTGTAAGAGTAAAATGTGATTTCGCATCCCCAGAAAGATAAGTATTCTTTTTAAATGAAATTAAGGAAAGCAGATTAGCTGCTGCTCTCCTTAACTTTACTCTTCAATACAATTTTCATCAATATTAAGGTTTTAATTATACCATGCAATTGGCTTTCAAATTCTTTTGTCATTGAAATCCGAATATCTTATCCGGTAACTAGCACAATCGTTTTGATGCCATCGTAACACTGACCGCCATAGTGCTTTAAGTGCATAAATGACACAATCGGCATCGTGTATAACCCGGTTTTAAAAAAAATCCATGACGAGAACATTATGTACATTCCAAAACAGTTCGGCTAAAAAGTTTTATCTTTGACACTGTTTCTAGAGCAGTGGTCGCCAAACTTTTTAATCGCATATTATGAGCCTACTCACACACAACATTGGAAATCCCCTTCCCTCATATCGCTCTGCATATCCCAAGGATGGGCATTAAGTCGATCGCGATCGACCGGTGGACCGCCAAGACATTTTAGGGTGACCGCTGGAAGATAAGCAATTACTAATAAAATACCGAAATAGTCAAGATTGGCCGACAGTATGCAGGCTAAGTCTTCTGACTATGACTACGTGAACTAACTTTAGATTAAAATGTTTTCATTTTTTATGTATTTTGAATGGTTTAATAATAAATGCATCATTTAATATATTTGTGGAATTATTTTGTGTTTGTATCTTGCGTTTGTTTTAAATGCGGTTTTTAAAAATGATTTTTATTATTATTATTATTTTAGTTATGTAAGTAAGAACATATTCAGTATTAAGTTGTTATTCAGTAAACCTTTTTCTTATCTCGCCACTCTTACGCCTCTTGGAGTGGCCGCGGTAGCCGAGTGGTATAGGTATAGGTATCGGATCGTGGCTTGCCTTGTAAACAGTTGAGCCCAGACCACTAAAGACCCGCCGTGTAGGGCAGCGATGCACTTTAAAATCTGCGAGAGCTGAAACTCCTCCCGGGTGTTGCGTGGTATTAGGGGGGGGGTGCCAGTGGGGTGCGCGTCCCGTCCGACCGGTTCAAAATTGTGGTCCGTCCCCAAAAAACCCCTCGGTAGCTGAACAGTGCGACGTTAATATTTAATCAATCAATCAATCTTACGCCACTTGGTGGACCACAACAGCTTAAAAAAATTAGAAGTAGCCTGTACCCTGGAAATGTCGGCCTACCCCTGGCGTTTCCTACTTTGGAGACCTCTTGAAGCATATCAAAGTATTACTTAAACGCTTTATTTTGCAACTGTGTTGGTTTTCTCGAACTCGGTGCTCAGTTCCAATAATGTAAGCATTCTATCACAATTTCGAGGGGAACAAACTCTTCTGACTTAAACTCATTAGATGTAGAACTGTAGGCTATTTTACATTATTTCAGCGTTCATAGAATTTTCTCCATACATCATTAATCTTACTATAAAAAATATATAATTTGGCTCTTTCACACCCTTTGCTTTTAAGAAATGAATGACAGGGTGTATTTTAAAACTGATGGGAACCTTGAATTGTCTATAATCTATTTTTAAATACACAAACAAGTAACGTTAGCACGTGCCTCTCCATAAGACCACCACTGTGGCTGGCCAATAGATGAAGGCTCTGTTTTTCGAAATGAACGGCTGCAGCGGTTCTTTTTAAACGGTAACTCCTCGAATTTGAAAAGAACGGCATTTTCTTTATGCTGCTTAGGATTCATTCTAGGTCCGATAAATTCTGACTTCAAGTTTTGGAAAAGCAGGCTGTCTTATTATTTAAGGAAACAATTAAATTTACAGTTGCGAATTTTCCAATTAAATAGTTCAAATGTAAGTAGACATGAGTTTGATAGAAATATAAAGTGTTTTTTATATTAAATAACTAGCAATGTTTAAAAAGAGTATGAGGGGAGGAGGGAAGTAAAATTGAAGAGTAAAAGATAAGACTGCAAATGTTTTTTTACTTGCTTATTTGGAACACACTTTGGAAGGGAGGATAATACTCAGGTTTACGGGGTAATTCGTTTTAATCGCTTCGATTCGAACCCTAGAACACGTCCCTTTTCTCTTGGGTATTTTCAATTTTTGAAGAAGTTAAGAGTGCATCCTTCAGGACTTCGATTAGAATTTTATTTTTCCATCTTTAAAATGTTTGTCTTGCTCTTCTATAAATTAGTTTTCGCACTCCAAATAAGGAATCCCTGGTTAAAACTATAATAAGAAATCGTACGTTTTGCAATTTACTTCCAATCAAAGAATTCTAAGCCTTTGTTCCCCTTTTTGCTTTAGATCGCCTTCCCGTTACGGACCTTTATTCGCTTATTTAGAAGTTTAAAGACTCGTGTGTATTATTAAAAACAACAAAGTAGTCAACTTGTGTGATAAACAGACAACTATGGATATAGCTCTGTAACCTGATGCTTTTCTTAAAATGCGACATTCAAATTGCTCATTAAAAATATAATTAAATTTCTGTGCGTGAACCACCTGAAAGGATCCTTAATTTTTTTCATGTACCTCTTTTTCACTTGAGAAACTTCAGTTAAATCATGCAGTTAATAGTCTATTTAAAGATATATTCTTTTGCTCTAATTCAGATGTCATTTATTTTCAAAGTTATTAGAATTATCCAGAAAAGTTCATAAATTCGTCAAATAGTAATTGGACTACATTTAGCAGTTTTGCAATTCTCATCACAGATGTTAACTGTGTTTTTTAAAAGGATCCATTCGTATGATTTAATTTTTTGAACGACTGATATATTTATCCAATTATCGTGTGAATTAATAAAAGTTGTAAAGAGTGTATATATTGATTAATGTGGATCCACTCGTATAGGTTTAGAACGGAATCTTGATTCTAGTTGAAATATGTGCAGCACCGAGAAATGTATTTCTGGCCGGAAATAACTTCATTATGACAAACCAAAGGTGAACGTACACATACAGTAAAATAAATACATTGTTTCAATTCATTCAGAAAGCCATATTTTAATGACATGCAAATTTCTAACCCCTGACCCATAAAAGAAATAATAAATCAACAAATGAATTGGAATTGCGTTTCTTTTGCAGTGCATTATTATTTACATCCACGTAGTCTAGTTTAGAACAGGTCATAACAGTATGAATAGAATTAAATTCAGTTTCTTTGGGATAATTTTTTCCCCCTTGTGATCTAAAATATTTTTTTCCTCCTCCTGCTGTGCTTGCGGTTATTGCTTTGCATGGAAATGAATTTCTATGTTCTGTCAGTTCGTAAATGAGTATTCAGAAGCAAAAGAATCAATAAATATATCCTCAAGGTCTGAAGTCTGGCATTGAAAAAGGTCAAGACGAGATTTGAAAGTCTGCGAAACTAAAAGCAGAAGTAGAGAGAAGAAAAATATTTCTACTTTTTAGATGAGTTTTACTCTTGGCTTTTCTTTTGGAAGGGGGACTAGACGCACTTTTTAATTTGTTTTTAATCATTAGTCATTTTTGTTTTGTTTTTAGTAGTGTATAATCAAGTGATTCGCTGTGAGAAAAGTACATCGCTTTTTAATATTCTTAAATTAATACAAAGATTGTCTTCTAAAAAATTATGTGTTTGGAATAAATTCCTCTTTTTAAATTTGTTTCACATGTTCAAGATATTCCGATTTGTAGTTTTTGAAATTCTTAACTTTAATTTCATTTTTCTACTTCCGAAAAGGTCATTTTGTTTTGGTAAAGGCATTTTTTTTTTTACAAAATGAGCGGATTATAAAAACTTAATGCAGTATTTTTATGGAAATGGCAGTTTCTGCTTACAATTAATATCTGGCATGCACACTGTAATTCAGGATATTTTGGATAATATTTGAATTATTAGGTAGATTGTGTGACTTAGGATTCAAAACCTGACCCCCAAAAAATCGTTCTTTATTTTGCATTATATTCGAAACGGCTTTTAAGTGATTCATTTACTAAAGACATTAAGGAGCAGTTTGTTCCGAACTATTAAAAAAAATATCGCTCGTTCAGTTCCCACCCTCTTGAAACATGTGCTTATGAATTGTGGAAATTGTATGTTTTTCAATTCCTACTATTAGCTCACACTCTCTATATATTTATCTTGGTAGAATTTTCAATCGTTAATAAAATACATTTTAAAGCGCTCAATTGAGCTTAAATTTTATATGCAGGATTATTTTGGGTGACAATACAGTAATTTAATTATAATTAATAAAAATTAATTGATTAAAATTTATTATTCACAAAGAATTACAAATACAACCTCGTTGGCATCATTTTTGGCGACTTGTGTCAAAACTTGAAAAGGTTTTTCTCACGTTTTAAAGCGCTCATTTGAGCTGAAATTTTCTATACGCTATTGTTTTAGGTAAAAATACGATAATTTAATTAAAATTAACTGAAACTAATTATTTAAATAATTACAGATACAGCCATGTTGGTTTAATTTTTAGCACAACTTGGGTCAAAACCTTAAAAAAATTCCACGTTTTAAAGCATTCAGTTGAACTGAAATTTTATATACACGATTGTTTTCGACAATACGATACTTTAATGGTAATTAATAAAGTTAATTACCCTTTAACGCTGTGTGTGTGATTCTGTCATATGTATATACATATTTATATTAAGTGTAATTATTTAATATAAAGAGCTAAAATAAAAAAACTTTCTTTGTTGTCTAAGTAGGAATTGACAAATTTTTTTATATAATTTGTTTTTAATCTATTGATGGCATATTTGCTTTTGAATTTAACTGTGTAAATTACAGTGTAATTGTAACGTCGTATCTCCCAATGGGGGTTGGCGTCTTTTGTGGACCCGACCTTCACATGTGCATCTTGCAGCTGTCGATGAAAGACTAGGGGGGGAGGGCGTTCTTGCCACCTCTTTTGACCCCCGAAGAATCGGACCAACATACACACGTATTTTACAGCTACAGATAAAAGGTTGGGGGTGGCGACCCCCCCCCTTTGTTTAGTCAAAAGAAGAGTGGGGGAATTTTTTTAAATTACCGGGAGGGTGGTAAAGGATTTTTCTAAAAATTTTGGGATCTAACAATCTTTAAATAAGTTTAATAACTTCGTAAATTTGGGGTTTAAATTAAATTTGTGCAAATAAATTTTAATATTTAAATTAACCAAGATAACGCTACCTTATTTTTCAAACGTTACAGCTTAAGTTTTGTAGTGGCAAGGAATATTTTGGGGGGTTCCCAAAATAATAAAAAAAAAAACGAGGAAAACCCCTAAATAACATTGAAGGAAATAAAAACCCATTTTTTAAATTTTTATATAACAAAGGGTCTGTGAATGGTCAAGAGCTGACATTCTTAGAGATACGGGAGCGAAAAAGATTTGTAGTCAAAAACAAATTCCAACCCGCCCCAAAACTTTTGTTGTAACGTTTGAAAGAATAACGTAGCGTTATTTTGGGTTTAAATTTTAAAATATTGAATTTATTTACGTCACAACTTTTGAATATTATTTCAAGAATTATACATTGGTATTAAACTTATTTAAAAATTTTTAAAAGTCCCAAAATTTGAGAGGGGGAATCCTTTGGCCCCCGCTCCCCAGTGTTCAAAATCTCCCCATTCTCCGGTCAGAGGCGACCTTTGGGGTCCAAAAGGGGGGCGGGTCAGCCCCCCTAACCCCTTTTTTTTAGTGGATGATTTATGTTGGTCCCTTCGGGCGGCGGGGGTCGCCCCCTTTTGCCCTTTTTATCGAAATAAAAGACGCCGACCCCCGGGGAAAGGCTTACAGTAATCAATAGTTTTGTTAAAAAATAAAAGTCGTGTCTTTCAGTGAATTAATGGCCATTGTCTAAAGTTTATTTGATAAACACGATTCATTTAAACTTCGATTGTGTTCCTAATGTTAGTGTTTTTAATCGCCATTGCGTTGCCTAAAACAAAATTGAATGTGGCAAGTTTTTTAAGTTATATTCCGTTTGAGTACTCGAACTCCCTTCCTTCCCTTTTTTGGGAAAATTTTTTAAAAACTGAAGACATTGGGGACCAAAATCGGGTTTTGGGCCCAATTTAAAAGGTTAATAAAAATATCGAGCTTTTTTTATTTACCGGTACAGAAATGTAAACTGTTATAGTAATATCACTTCAGACTTTAAAATGCGTCTGTAGTGAAATGCGGGGTTTTTTTTTCTTTCCCGGAAAATTTGAAACTATTTTTATAGCCTTAAATAAAATGCTCTATTTTCAGTCAGACTTGATGTGTGAAATATCGTGTAGTTAATTATAAAAATGAATAAGTAATGTCGTATAATTGTTAAAATTGAATATTAATAAACTTTTTTAAATTTTATTTTCGTTTTTTTTGTCCCCCTTTTCTAATTTGTTTTTCATCAAATTAAAAATTGAAAAACCACTAATCCTTATCTTAAATATTAAAAAAGTTTCATGGGATTTCCCAAAACCATTTCCGGGGAAATTTTTCTTAAAAATGGTAAAATGTTATTTTTTTATTGAATTTTAAACTTTTTTCAAAAATCCGTTGGTTTATAAATATTTACAATCTGAATTTTTCTGTACATGTTCTCTAATCTATTATTGCAAATCACTGTGATAAAAAAAAAAAATTGTATATTGAAAAAAGGTCCGCGACTTTTGAAGTTCCGTAATTTTTTAATATTAAAGCATTTTAGGTTTTTGCATTTAGGGAATACCACAAACCGCAATTCGCCTGTGAAACTTGGGTGTTACTCATAAGGGAAATTTGGTCAGCATCGTTCTTAACTAGAACTTCCTGCTTCTAGCAGAGTTTGCGTGATCCATTGTTTAAAAAGAACAATCGCGGCATATTTTTTTTTTTTTAATTATTTTTTAAAAATGTTAGGGTGGCGTTTCTTTTGACCTTGTAGCTGAAGTATGTGAATTTTTTTTTTGTGGGCTTTTTTTTAAGTACTTGACGTTCAATTTTTGTTTATAACTTGACAATTTTAAGCTAATCACTTATATACTCGTATTGCGTTATCAAACCGCCATAAATATGTTCAGCTTAAAAAAAAATCAGAAATAATGAAATAGAATACCACTCAAATCACACACACTTTTTTAAGGAAAACAATTTTAGCTAAAAGTTTCGGTAATTGAAAATTCATGGTTAAATTGGTCAGTAATGGGAAATGTCAAGATAAATTTTTATGAAATTGTTCAACTTTTCTGTCAATTTTTTAACTTTTCTACATTTCTAATAATTTCCTTGTTGGCAAGGCTTAAAAATGTGTATATTGTATTACATTGATAGTCAGTTTTTAATAAGGAAAAATTATACTATATATATATGAATGCAAGGCTGAATATTTTCTAATCCTCTGTCTTACTATTTTAGCAATAATATTTTGGAAGTAATATTAACTTTATGTTCATTTTTTAAAATATGGACAAATAAATGAATTTGAAACACAATTTAAAATTAAATATTATAAAATTGAATTTCAGAAAAATCTGGTTGAACATTTTATGAAATGTGATATGCTTTTGTCAATTATTCAACAATTATTAAGTTTTAAAATGAGAATACTTGACGCCAAAAAAGAATTTATATATTCATATTCTTGTTTATTTGTATCTATCCTTTTTGTATCAAATTTAGTTTCATCAATACTGTACTGAGTAATTGTATGGTTTGCCAATTTTATTTCAATTTTTATCCAACCTAGCATTAAGTGCATGTTTTTATGTAATCTTATTAAATAGATTTGCTTCTATTAAGTTCTCTATTCCTTTTTCCTTTATTTATGTTAAAAGCTGCTATAATAATTGCAGCTTTTTGTTAATAATTTCCCATAACTGTTAACTGTAACCTATAAACTTACCAACTAATGATGTAACTCTTTAACCAGAAATCAACAAAGTGAGAAACAGTTTGTTCCAAGTTAATGGGTGCAAGAAAGAACCTTTGATTCTACCTGACGCTGATGGGCCCATCGTAGCTCGTTCTGAAAAGGTCTATGTGCCGGTTAAAGACCATCCAGATGTAAGTTTAAAATAAAATGCTTTTATAACTTCCCAGAAGCTTTTTGATCTAAATTTCTCGGCAACTCTATATAGCTTATAATAGCTCAATCTGTTGACTTCATTATTATTACTCTTAATAAGAATTGGAGTGTGAATTCTTCGAATTCCATAAAAGCTTTAAATGAAATATTGAAAGAAGGAAATTTGTTTCATCAAGCGTATTAAATTTTTACTTAAGGCCTCTTGTTTTAAACTGTTTATGTGTAATACTTAGCTTGCTGCTTCAATTAAATGTTACGAATAACTAGTGAACTCTAGTTATACCAATAGCCATTTTTCTACCTTGTGGAAAAATAAAGTATACTTTATTTCTGAATAAAATTTATACTGGACAAAACTTGGAAAAATTCTGTGTTTATTGTCATTAGAATCTTCACAGGGAATTAATTTCTAATTGCTAATAGTCTTGTTTTAAAACCATTCATATTAATACTTACAATTGCATTAAGAAATTTTCAATAATTTGTTCAATATGAAACTAATTTTTCAAGTATAATATTCTGCATGCTTGTACTTATGCAATATTCAAATATTGAATTGTAGTGAAAATTGATCTACATTTACATGTTTTTATGTAACAAAGTTGGAAGTACTGGAAGGAAATTTAAAAAAAAATGATGCTAGTCGCATTACAGAATACAGTGAAATTTATCAGTTTTTTCAGTTTGAATATTTTTAATGTGATTATATATAAATTATTGGATTTTCTTTCAGTGTTGATATTTTTTTAATTAGATTTATATTGAATTTTTTCAGTAGTATGTCTTAAGCATTTACATACCTGTTATAGAACTATTTTTTTACTTCAGTACAATTTCGTTGGAAGAATTCTTGGACCACGAGGTATGACAGCAAAGCAACTTGAACAAGAAACTGGTTGTAAAATTATGGTTAGGGGAAAAGGCTCAATGAGAGACAAAAAGAAGGTATTTTTCTATAAAATGGAATCATTTTTCAAAGTTTTTCTAAAAATGTTACTTATGCTATATTTAACTTTGCTTTTTTTTCTCCTCTCCTGCTTTCAGATGGATTCTTGTAAGTGTTTAAAAGTTAATCTTTTGATCAACCCTTTTTTCTTTTTTTTTTTTTTTTTTTTTTTTTTTTTTTGTATTTGTACATTAATCCTAATCTTAAGTTTCAAAACTGTAAATTGTGTGAAATTAATTTTATTGAAATATATTTTTTATATATAGGAAGAACAAAATAGAGGCAAGCCTAATTGGGAGCATTTAAATGATGAATTGCATGTTTTAATTACTGTGGAAGATACAAATGAAAGAGCAACAGTCAAAAGAAACTTTTTAAAAGGCCCGATATTTTTGGTAATTTTCATTTTCCCTTCTTGAAACTTTAAACTCAATAAAAACTCTTTTTGGTCAAAAAAAAATTTTTGCATTAAATTATTAAAATTCTTTTTAATTTTAAAATTTAAATTTTTATAGTAAAATTTTATGTTTATATGCAACTTTTAGTTTAGAAATGTTAAAGATTGCAAGTTATTAAACAATTGTTTAAATATATTTCATGAAATTTGTTTATAAAAAATCACATGAATTACTACTATCCAGAATTAAGTAAAATGGAAATCTAAGTTTTATTTGGAAATTTATATAATACTTGAGCTATAAATATTACAGCTTTGTTTATATTTGATGTCATTCATCAAATTCTGTTGTCCATATGGCATGAAGTTTATTTTGTAATACATATATATAAAAAACCTTTTACAGACGGAAGGTGAAGATGAATTGAAGAAACGGCAACTCATGGAATTGGCCATCATTAATGGGACTTACAGGGATAGTACTGGAAAAAATAACAGTGAGGATTTTTCAACATAACTTTTGTAAAAATATTCTTAAATTGTATTATTAATATTTAAGTTTTTGTGTTTGAAATGCCTATATCAGGGATGGGAACTAAAGGGTTTTCCATCAAGGGGGCCAGCGACAAAAATTTTTTGGCAAGGCGATCAAAATGGTTTTATTTTATTTTAAAATAACAAGTTCACTATGAAATATTATGAACAAAGCGTTTGATAGTTGGGGGGGGTTTGGAACACCTGGTTTGTTATTGCCTTGCCTTGGTTACAATTGCTTATGATGTAAAGTTTTCTACTCATAGAAAGTCAATTTCATTAACCCCGACTTTTTTTAAAAGTTTATCTGTCTATTTAAAATTTTTTTAACTTATTTAACATGGCTAAAGTTCAGAAAAAGAACAAAAGTGCAAATATAAGTGTAACAAATTTCAAATTTGGGGACAGCATGGCATTATTAGAAAAAG
Source organism: Trichonephila inaurata madagascariensis (assembly GCA_019973955.1). NCBI lineage: Eukaryota > Metazoa > Arthropoda > Arachnida > Araneae > Nephilidae > Trichonephila > Trichonephila inaurata. The sequence goes on along the minus strand of BMAV01001359.1, from coordinate 97,973 downwards.
CAAAAAACGGTGTATTTTTATGTTCTGGAATAGTAGTATCAGAACTTTGGTTTGAAAAGGGGCATTTTAAACAAATCACAAACACTCTTGTCAAAAAGTGAACCACAACAAAAAAAATTTAAATTGCTTAAAATAGTTTGGCAGATGACTAAAATTTCCCTGTATTCTAAAAAAAGAAACATATCTTAAACCCTAATATAATTTTTTGGTCATTCAATCTGCAACAACAAAGTCCACAAAATTTTTGCTTTAATATGTTTAAAATTTAAAAAAACATTTACAACTATACAGAACAGAAGGTATTTTTAAGTAGTAAATAAAGTTTTTTTATTAAATATTTAGTTTTTTTATTTTCCCAATAATCACTAGTCAAAATTATTTGAAGGCACGTCTGTACCTCATTAAACACTTTAGAAAAAATGGCACGTTGATCTATAAAGGTTTGCCATTCCTGGCCTATATGTTTGAGAGAATTTTATAAACTAATGTTAAAATAATTTGATAGGTGCTTTATTTTTCTATAAAGCGATTTATAGAATAATCAAATTGTCATGTTTGAGTAAAATGTATATTCAACATAATCATTCAAGCCATATTAAATATTTTATAAGTTTTAGTAGGCTACATTAGTTAAATTGTGTAACTAGGTATAGATTATTTATGAATATAATAAAGAAAAGTTTTTCTATTTTCAAACAGATTTTTAGTTATAGATAATGCATTAATTTTCTTAATATTTTTCATTGCAAAATTATTAAAGGGTTAATCTAAGTAACTGCTTATGACCTAAATTCAAATATTGTAAAATTTACCTCTTTAAGAGATCGTTGTTTCTGTTTCAGATATCTACATGTTTCTTACAGAGCCAGAGACAACGAGACTTCTTGCTCCTCCCATGACCATTTCTAATCCTTTGCGAACTGCAGGAACTCCTTTGGGTGCTCCTTTGATATTGTCATCTCGTATTCAAGTCCCCACGACAGCTACACTGCTGAATGGCATCAATGGAAATGCTCCACCTCCATTGATATCTCCTGCTGATGCTGGATTATTATACGCTTATGGAGATTATCAACACTATCTTACATCACCTCTACTGGCAGAGTATCCTCATACAGATTCATCAACTGGTGCGTTGTATGGTCGCTAAAAATATTCCCACGTTACTGCTTGGAACCATTAGGTTTCAATTTGTTCATTCCTTGTAAATTTTTTTTCCAGTCACTGTTTGATTATGCCTGGGTTAGTCACACCGCTGTGGTTGCAAGATTTGTTTAGTGGTTGCGAATGCATTTTTGGTACTGTAACCAAAATGCTGCTCAGTCTTACTTCAGTTCTGTGATACATAGCAAACAATTTCGTTTTCTTTTCTTTTTTTTAATTTATTGATTTTTGTTAACTATTTATTCAGTTTTTTTAGCAAATGATTTAAGAGTTGGGGCATGTCTTTCAGATAATCCCATTTTTCTACACTTCAGTTTAACTGATTTTTCTTTTTTTTTTTTTAAATATTTTTGTGCATTATTTGATATGCATAGGTTTTGTTTTTGAAAGAATGTTGTGGACTCAGGGATTGTACATATGACATTTTGGTTATGAACTGAGTGCTTTTTTTAAAGACTTAATTGTGAATGCTTGTGGAAGGGCATTTCATCTCATAGTTTGTAGGCAATTTTTCTACTTCTCAAAATTATTTATAGAGTATTTTATAAATGTACTATGAAATCTGATGTGCTGGACATATTTTAATCATACATGTATTTGAAAAAGCCCCGTGTAAAATTTGAAATTTTTTACTTTTTGAAAAAAAACCATTAAAGTAAGCTTTTGTGGAATTTGACCCCAATTTGTATTTTTTTATCTTAGTTTATATTTGAACAGATTTTAAATTTATTGAATATTCGATTCGAAGATTTAAAAATAATCTGCTATTAACAGTGCTTTAATATTAATGGTATTTGTGCTATCAGTCATGGGAGCTTATTTTTTTTAATAAAATCAAAATGCATAGTCATACTTCATTCTTATAACTATTAAGTAGCTTCGGAAGACTGAACTTTTATAGTGTCTGCTACTAAATCATCAATATTTTATACTGATTGGTACCGCTGTATTGATGTGTTCTTAATTTCTTTTTTAAAAAAAAATTATGGGGCCAAATACATGCAGGTATGATAGTCAAAATACTGTATCTACTTGTACATATATCAGATATATTTATATACATGATTACAACTTTAATTATCTTTTATATGTTAAATATGTATGTGTGTATATTTGAAGTTTTATAGTGAAATATTAAAATCTGTATATATGTCTAGGTTATGTTATTTAAAAAAAAGATTTTATTAAATTTCTATATACCATGTTATGATTATAAATCAACAGTTTAAAATTTTAGTCAAAAATAACTGCTTTGGCAAAAAAAATGAGGAATTTAAAGAATTTATTTCCTCTTTGCTCATGTTTTCATTCCATACATCTGAATCCGAATTTTATCAAAATCATTAAATAATAGTTTTTATTTACTTATGATTGCTACAATTTTATTTATAAGTAAAAAACATTGATATTTTTTCTGTATTATAGATTTTAATCATTTTATGTTTATACAGTTTGAAAACCATGGTTTTATGAAATTAATCTGTGATTCTTGTACTAATTTATTATTCGCATGCAGGTGCCGTTGTTAAGCAGAGGAGAAATTTGGGTTTGCGAGAGCACCCTTATCAGCGATCTGGGTCGCTTACTTAACTTCTCCAAGGTTAGTTTAACCAATTCTATTAAAATTTAATGCTTTCTTACATTCTAGTCTTTCTCTTACAGTGTTTCCTGTATGACGTTATTGAAGTCATGCAAAATGTAAAATTGCCTCAGTGTGTAGATAGTCTAATTTTTTTAAAAAATTCTTCACTGCTGTAATGTACTCTTTGAAACATTTCATTACTAAAGGATAGATTATCTCCAGTTCAGAAGTAAAAAAAAATTCAGTACACAAAACTAAACAGTTAAAAATTTTTGCTAACATAAAAATTCTTAATTATCTGTCATATAGAAATGCTTTAAAGTAGATCTTCTGTTAAATTTTGCACACTTATATTAACAACTAATTGATTCAAATGGATTTCTTAATGAAATTATCAATAGTATATAAGCACATAACATCTGAATCCTATATTTTGCATAACATTATTGAATAAAACTTTTTTAAATGCTTTAGCTCAATAACGATTTCAGTTGTCCTTTGATAGTTGACACTAACAACTTTTTTTTTTCTTTTTCGCATTTTTAACCCATCAGCCTTTGAAACTCCACACCACATCACCACCTGAACTGCAAGAGTACTAACCCACCCACCTGTGAAAATACCAGCTGACGATGCAGGTCTCAGCCTGGCTTCTATCATATGCTCCTATTCAATTGTGAAGGGCAGTCCGTATTATACTAGTAGTGCACTCTTTCCCTCTCTGTTGCCTTGCAAGGATAATCAACTAACCAACTTTCCTGCTGTGATCAGTGTTTTCACAGATCCAAGTGAAAGTGATCAGGTGATTTGAATTGAACAAATCTGCGAACTTATTATACTTAACACCTAATGCTGCTTTTTATGTTAGTTGTCTTTTTTTCTTACCTTGCACCATTCTGGGATACCTGTTTTTAATGTACCAATCTGCATGAAGGATTGTTTTTAACAACTCTTGTATTATAATTTTTTTGTTCAACAACTGAAAGTCAGTTTGTTCCTTCTGAGTATGTCCCTAGTGGACAAGGTTCAAAATGTAAAATTGAAAGATTGATTAATGTTTATTTTGCAGTTGTAGAATTGATTAGAAATACTCATTTTTTTAATGTTTAAAATGAAAATTTTTAATTGTTTTTTCCAAATTTTTTCATTATTCTTTTGCAAATAGTTGTCTTTAAAGGGAAAAACTAACCCATTTTTTTGATGGGAAAAAATTTCCCCATGCCCTTTTTGGCACTTTTAAAAAGTTTTTCCCTTTTTTAAAAGAGCAGTTAGTTTTTGTAAAAATGTTCAATTGTGCTAAGTTTATCATATGACACCAAAATATTTCTGATTTATTAAGAAATGTATGTTTATTGTTTACTTGGCTTGAAAAATAATTAATCTAAATGTGATACTTTTATAAAGTGGAGCTATTTATTTCATTTATCGGTACTTTTTAAAGAATTGTATCAGTTTATATATGTCCTATTAAAAACTTAACAGAGTGAAGAAAAAAAATTTGAGAAATGTTACGATTAAATTAAGTGAAATATGGTTGTTTAAAAACTTGAGCAAAGCATAAGTTGAATTTATTTATTAACATTATTTTAATATTTTCCATTTTCTTAGCAAAATTTTTCTAAGCTTTTAAAAATTCTTAAAACAACTGTCCAATAAAATTGACCATCTGTGTTCAGAACTTTGTTTCAATTTTAATGTGTTTTTGTAAAATTTCTGTTAGGGCTTTAAGTAAAATTTTTCAAGCCATGATCCAATTAGTTACAAAATGTAAACTTTGTGTTTTTGGTTCTCTTTTTTGACAAAGTTAAAACAACTTATATTGCAGCTTGGTAAACAAATACTTGCGGCTAATCTATTTAAATGCAAAACTTTTTTGTTTTTGAACTCTTATTTACTTTTAAGATGTGTGGGTTAGAACTTTGTAAATTGTGTGTGGATTCAAATCATTTTCTGTGCAGCTGTTGTACTTAGTTCATACTTTGCATTTCTACTTAATATTGTACATTTTTTTACTGTTTTGTAAAGTAGGTTACTTTATGTATCTACAATGATATATACTTAAGTTTTCCTTTCAGTTATATTTGTTTTATTGTAATATTTTGAAGAATGTGTTAAAAATTGAATCTGTATCATACACATATTCTCATTTACTCAGATTATTGCTTCATAATTTTATATAGAAAGCCAGTAACTGTATCCTTAATTTTTTTTAAATCTAATTAATAATGTGCAATAGTGCACTTAAAAGTTATATATTGACAACCTGTTATTTTATAGTAAAAGTTGTAATTTCTATCCACATTCTCTTCATTTTTTAAAGTGCCTTAATGTTTTCATTTAAAGGAAATGAGCATGAAACTTAATTGTTAATATTCGATAGTATTTAAGTAATGTTGTGCTACACTGCCTTTGTTTTGAGAATCTCGATCTGATCTTTATCTGTTTGATTGTACTTAAATGTTTTTATTTTTCTTTGGTATAAACTGCATTTTGTGGTTGTGTGGTGTTTTGATGAACATATATCATTTTCATTTGTCAGGAAGTGCCAAAATATGTTCATTAATTTTAAAATGTTCATTGTATTTATATTTCAATGGAAAAATTTAAAATATTCCATCCAGCCCTTTAAAACACCCTTATTTAAAATTTTTAAAAAAGTGTCACATTTTTTTTTTTTTTTTATATATTTTGAGAGAAACACTCTTGTGTTAAACTTGTCTTTCAAAATTTAAATTTCACTACCAAAATTTTTACATGCAGCTATTGTGAGGGAATATTTTGAGTTTTTATATTCACGTAGCATTTGAAAATTTGATTATTAAAATTTTTAAATTTCTTTTCATTTAATCATGATTTAAAATACTATGCAACTCTTATGCATTTTTGGATGAATAGTATACATTTTAGAATCTCATTTAAGAAATAATAAACGTGTTACTTGTGGTGCTATATGTCCTTAAAGCCATATCCGTGTGACATTTTGTAACATATTTGTGAAGATTTTTATACAGTTGGCTTTTTCATCGACGGGTGCTGGCTTCTATAAACCTCATGGGAGCGAGATGTTCTCCACATTACTTTAAGCAGATACTTGAACGATTTGTTGTGATGGAATTTATCCTGAAGTAGTTATACCACTGTTGTTAAATGTTTTATGTACTTAAATTGTTTTCATAGCAATAAAGTTCAGTTTCTGTATAAGTTTGTGTAGATTTTTTTTTTTTTAAACTAAATTTTTTCAGCTTTTTTTTTTAAGATGTTGGATATTTTGATTTATTGTGTGTTAATGAAATAATATATTGGATATATATTGTAAATTTGAATACATTACCATAAAATATAAAGATATGATATAAAATTACATAATTGGTCACACTATGAAACATAATTTTGATAAACATTTTGTTCTTAATCCCATAAGTGCTGCGGGCATGTATAAAATTGTCCTGCTGGGGCCAGTGTTTTTTAGTCCCCCAAAATTTTGTATAGCCCTTTCCCAAAAAAGGGAAAATTTTGTTTTTGTGCTGCTTTTTTTTAAAAAACTAGTCCCACAATTTTTGGAAATACTTGCATGACATTGCCCATCTTCAAAAAAATTTTTTACTTTTTTCCGGAGAAGAGGTGGGGGAAAAGGAATTTAAAAGGGTATTTTCCCGGGAATGATAAAATTTTTATAGCCAAGCAATTTTTCTTTGTTTTCTTTTACATTTCTTTCTTCTTTTTTGCTGTCTTTTTTGCCACAGTTTTTAACCCCTTTATCTACCCATTAGGTTTTGTTTAAAATTTTTCATTAATATTTTTTGAATCACTTATTAAAAATTTAAAAGGGATATGCATAAAGTACTTAATTTAATTAGTTGGGGCCTTAATTTAAAATTAAAGGGTCCCTCGGGAACCTTTGTGGACTGTGATATTTTTAAATATTCTTTAAATTCCAAAAAACAAAATGATTTTTAACAGTTTCAACTCTTAAAAATGCTAAATTACCCGAGGTCACTAATATTTTACAGCACAAAATTTTTTTTAAGATTATTAAATTTTTAATATGTATTTTTGTTACACATAAACTTAATGAAAAAGAAAACTTTCTTTGAATATTATCAAATTAATACACAGAAACTCATTGTGAATTTTGAGTGAGTTTTCGATTGAATGTTTTTATAAAGCACTATATTCTGGGGTAAGAAATGTTGTACATTCAGGCCTCTATATAACAAAGTTGCTAAATCCTGAAAAAAAGTTCATTATATAGAGGTTCATTTCTCAATATTCTTTATAAACCACTTAAAACAAATTTTAAATTCATAAACATTATATAATTTTTAAAGTAATTATTTACACCTTTTGTAAATTAATATATATTTTTTATATTACCTATAAAAAAAAAATAAACTGCAAGGAAAGTTTCTTGATGCCTTTACCCACTTCCTGAAGAATTAAATGTTTTTCTTTGATGTTCGAGCTACAAGAAACAAAGCTACCAGTACAACTGATTAACACTACAAATGAATAGACTAGTTCAAGGAGATGGGGGGCACAATACCAAATCCTTTGAGGGGGGGAAAAAAGGGGGTATCAAAAAACCCCTGAACTTGTCAATGGGGTTTTAAAGGGTTTCCTTCTTTTGATGAAACCCAGAATTATATTGCTCTAAAACCCCCCTTTAATTTTCTAATAAAAACCAGTTCAAAATTTATGACCAACATAAAGTGTATTAAAAGAGAATAAAACTTAAAATGTCCAGAAATACTTAGAAAATAGGGAGGAAAATATTGAATCGCAAGAAAAATTTTGTTATGTAGAAAATGCACACTTCGCTATTGGGAGGTCATTTTACAAAGAAAATTGTGAAATGTTCTTGGTTCCTGGAAAAAGTTCGCAAAATAAAGGTTCGGCTGTATTTTCGTAATATGCTGTATTTTCTACTGCCCCTTGAGTTCAGTCTCTTGATCGCCCTCCCCAAGAATCTTAAAGGAAATTCCCGGGAATAAATTTTCGGGGCTTCATCAAAGATTTTAAACGAATATATTGATTTCAGATATTGGGGTTCCCTTTAAAAAATCCAAAGCCTCTTGAGTTTTTTTTTTTTTAGGCATTCTAAGGGAAAAGGGAAAAAAAATAACACCTTTAAAAACTTCTATTGTTAAATCCCGGGGTTTCACAAAGAAATGTTAATTTTTTAAATAAGAATAGATGCTTTTTTTTAATTGTGTGGAAAAACTTGGGGTTCAAAGTTTAAAATTTTTTTAAAACTTTTTAAATAAAAAAAAAAAATGGAAAATTAATAAGTTATGCTTTTTGGGGCATTTCTTTTAGCTTAAGTATATTGCACTATAGTGATGACTACAAGACACAATAAAAAACAATAAGCCACACAGACGGGGAAAAAAAATTTTTAACACCCAGTGTGCTGTTGATACTTAAGTACCACAAAGTTATTAAACTGTAAAATTATGTAAATTAAAACTTAAAATACATAGTCAAATCATTTTCTAAGGTCTTCCTTAACATATAAAAAAAAAAGAAATTTTGACATTAACTTACCGGAACAAAAAATGACAATCTTCACAATCCCAAACAAAAAGTAAACTGAAAAATCAACTTTTGCTTAAAAAAATATTTTTCCTTCTTCTAAAAAAAACTTTTATCATAGAACCAGGGGCCCAAATTTGGATTTAGTAGATTTAAAAGAATATATTCCCTTTTTCGGAATTTTTCATAAAAAAAATTTAAATTTTATGTAATTTGAAAGGAAAGGTACTTATAAGTACCCCTCAGTAAATAAAAAGGGGTTTAAAAGGAAAACTTTTAATTTTTTTTTACAAAATGTTGGGTGAATGTGATACTATTAAAGTTTTCCCAAACCCTGTTTTGGAAAATGTCACAGAATAGATAAGTTATAATTTTTTTATTATATTGTAACTTTAGAGATTAAATTTTTTTTTTAATAAAAAGTAATTTTTAGGTGAGAAAACACTTTTTCTTTCCCCCAAAAAACGCAAATAACTCAGCCTGGGGGGAAAACCCGTGGCACTGGGGGTTGAGTTTTGAAAATTTTTCCCCGGGAGTTAAAGGGTTCCACAATTTGCAGTATTAGTTCTATTAACACTTTGAAGATGAGTTATATGAATTCTTATCTTTTTTCTATACTGTTGGCAATAGATGAAGGAAATTCGCATCATTTGCCAAGCTGCAAACAATTATACAATATATTAACACTGAACATTTTTAGACTTTATTTTCGACATTGAAACATCTATCACAATTGCAGTTTTTGTAATAGATATAGTAGGACATGTAGAAATTTACAGGAATTTAGGCTATATAGTTTTTTTTACTGCCTTCAATGTCTTAAAATTGGATTTTGGTTTAAATCCATTATTAAATGTGATCGTACAGCATCTGTGATGCTATATTTATCTTTTACCACATTTATTAAAAATAATAGTGAGTAGTTAAAGAGATGTGTAAATGTAATTTTACATCAAAAATTGCTCATGGTTATATTTCTGCTGAATTAATGTTAAAAATTTCATTTTTTGCTAAACACAATAGATCTTGGAATAAGGTCAAATCACTGAAATTTTTTGCTCATGTAAAATGATTGAATGGCAGTATTACTTTATATATGTAGTATCACACTTTAAATGTATTCTATAGTCTGGCCTCATTATGGTTGGCAAGATAATTTCTTCTGTATAGAAATTTTAAATTAATAATCAGAAAAAAATATATTATAGAACTTCAAGAAGTCTAAAATAACTTTGCAAGTTACCAATAGGAGTAAGGAGCTTGTGATTTCGGTTAATATTTTCTAATAAGACTAAATATTCCTATTTCAATATTGCAAAATATATTGAATAACTTCTGTTAAAATACTCTTTGTTCTATATAAAGTAAAAATAATGCATTTCTTCAACCAGTATATTTAAAATTGCTGAATTATGCAAAAAGTACAAATTTCAAGATGTTGATTGTTGTACCTGTATTTTTTTAAGTGGGAAAATTACTTTATATTGTATCCAAGTGAACACTAAAAATAAATTATAGTATATTTAAATGGCAATAAAAAGGCAAAATGGGAATACTTCTCCATTGAAAATTAATGTATGCATCTTTATAAATATTTGTACAATGAGCATTTAAGAGAATTAAATTTTTCCACTTAGTTTTATATATTTAACTATTGAGACTTTTAAATCTCAGTTACGTAATTTGGTGACTCAGTGGTAAAATTTGGATTTACTAAAACATTTTAAAAATGCGTTTCAGTGTCATATTTTTAATTACTCTAATGAACAAAACTTTGAGATAATCTGCATTTTCCAAAAATTCCATTGAACGATGTATTTTCAATATGCCAGTTTGTATAATTTCATATGTTTTAAATTTGTAATACTAATTTTTAATTTCTCATTAAAAATTGGAATTTTATCAATTTTCTCTTATTTGCAAATCGTCTATTGAATATTTTTACAGAAATTCTTCTCTGGGGCTTTATTACTGCAATAGTTAATTCTCTTTCCTGGAATGTGAAATTTCTGAATTAAGAAAAAATATTCAGATTATTGTTTAAATTTAAGCTACCTGATATAAACCACTAGCATTGCTATTGATAATTATTTAATATATGTATAATTACATATTGCATTAAGCATTGCAAAATATTCACGTACTTCATAACAAAAATTAATCTTAAAATATTTGTGTGTGTTTGCGTGCTACATAAAAATAATATACCATGTTAAAGACGCCCTTATTAAAAATTCTTACCTCTACTGATTAGACATAAATGGTACTTATTTAATAAGTAAACAATATTACTTATAATGAATTATCATTGTAATAATAATGTTACATATGTGTGAAATTCAATTTTTCACAAAATTCTGAAAAGAATGTTCTGAATGGCCCAAATTTCATTCATCTGTTCCAAAAGTATTTATGGAAAACGAAGCTCATGTACTAAATACAATGCGTATTTCCGAAAATACATCGACTTTCTAATTGCATGCACAAAAGTTTAATTCAAAAGTAAAAAATTTCTATAACTCTAATAATCTTCACCAGATGGCACTACAAGCAAGCACATTAGTCTTAAAATTTGTATTCTTTGTTTTTAACAGATCATTTAATGTAAGGAGTGAAATGGTTCTCATAAAACATTCAGAATTAAAAAATTACTACAATGTTTCATTAGCAGTGTTCATTTTAAATGTTAGTTTTACTAAACATTTTGCTCAGTCTTTTGGAAAATAAAATGATTTGATTCGTGAAAATTTTTTTTTGTATATACACTCTTCAAAAATTTTGCTTATTGAAAAACAGTTTAATATTTGATTTAAAAAGATTTTTTAGATTTATCTACATTTATTTATACTGTTTCTGATTTTGAGGTAGCAAGAAAAATGATATAAATGAGAAAAAAAGGCTTAATTGTGTTTACATTTTTATTTGAACAAGGATTAAAACAAGGGACTTGGAAAAATATATATCAATGCTTTCATAAATTAGGAAACGAGTCTTTGGGACCTGGCGATGGGAAATGGAAAGTTGGGAAGAAAAAATTAAATTCCCAGAAATTTTTAGGTTGGTTTATGTATAGGTAAAAACAAAACTCAATTCTTATATTATATAAAGAAAAGGTTACACAGTACATGCAATAACAATTTATCTTAAGAATTAAGACTTGGTGCGATGTGACCATCTTAGGATACATTTATTTTCACTTTACCAGGACCAATCCTAGCAAGTGCGCAGCGCTTGCACCGCACATGGGCCTCATGATTTCATCAATCAAGCACAAAATTTCTTACGAATTTCTCAAAACAAAACTTATAATAAGTCAAATAAATATGCTCAATTTTAAACAGTTATTGACAAATCAAAATAAGTCCTGATAACATAGCATAGTTTAAGAGAAATAAAATGTGTTTTCCGCGCGTTTTCCATTAATGCCTGCTGTCAGAGACGGCATTTGATCGAATTTTAAATATATATACAGGGATGGCCAAAATTATGGACACTTTTTTTAGGTTATGTTTTTTCAGTTTGTATGCTTATATTCAATAGAAATATAGAAATTATAATATAGAATTATAATATAGAAAATTCAATACAAAATGTAAATATTTACAACGCAAAAAAAAGTTATGTTGCAATAATCAGTGGCGTAGGCTAGGTATCCAAAGGCCCTGGTGCTAAAAAATAAAAAAATGAGGGCGCTATCTTGCTTGGATTTTATCAAGTAAAAATCTATGAGTACAGTTGGACTTCTATATAACGAAGTCGCTATATAAATCTCGGAAAAAAGTTCGTTATATAGAGTTTCATCTTTTAATACACTTTATAAACCGCATAAAATAAATTTTGAATTCATAAACGCTATATATTAAAAAAAGTAATTATTCACACCATTTTTTAAATTAATATATATTTATTTTAAATATCTTACCCATCAAAAAAGAACAATTGCAAGGAAAACAAGAAAAAAGGATGTTGAAGAATTCACTGTGTGTTTTCAATATTAAGAAATTAATTTTATACTAAAATTAAAAAATTTTGAGGACATTGTATAATTGAAAGCAAACAAGTAATATTAAACATACATTGTTTTATAACTATGGCACGGGACAATCCACTGAGAATGAAAGAGGATATCGAAGATGTTTCTAGTGAACTGGGCAATGAAGGTTAAAGGTTACACTTCTTAGATGAAAGGTCCAGAACTCTATTGCTCTCGGCAAGTTAAGATCTAATAAAACCAGTTCAAGATTTATGACCACCATAAAATGTGTTGAAGAGTGAATAACTTGAAATTTTTTCAGAAATACTTTAAAAAAGGGAGAACAAAAACTGAATCACAAAAGAAAAAGTTCATTATATAGAAAATGCACTTCGCTATAAAGAGGTTATTTTACGAAGAAAATCGGGGTTCAAGGTTCCTGGAAAAAGTTCGCTATATAGAAAAATTCGCAATATAGAGGTTCGACTGTATTTTAAATATACACTCATGGACACACACAAAAAATTAGCTCACCAAGAAATAATTGCGGGATCGTAACGAAACTTGTCATGAAAGTATATATCAGGGAGATATGCAAATGATTAGAAATACAGCTTGATTGCGCATTATGTATAGCCGGTAGAGGGCGTTTAACGTCATTCTCCGTGGAGTATAAAACAGGTAACCAAAGCTTGTTTAAGTATGCTGAAGCGTTTACAAAGAAAGAGCTGAGGTAGACATGCCATTACGCCGTTTTCGAAGACAATATGAGCAGCTGTCGCAGTTTGAGAGGGGGAGAATCATCGGCATGAGGGAAGCTGGGTGATCAGCTAGGCGAGTAGCTCGTCAATTAGGCCACTCTGATTGTGTTGTGACCAGTGGATCCGAGAGATGCCATTTACACGAAGACCAGGCTCGGGACGCCCTCGACAGACCAGTCGTCGAGAAGACCACCACATCGTAAGAAATGTACGCGTACAGCCAACTGCTTCATCGGCCGTCATCCAGGCACAGGTATCACCTTCACTAGGGGCCCCAGTGTCTTCTCGAACCATACGAAGGCGTCTGCTTAAGGAGTTCTGGGATCGCGATGCCCATTACGTGTTCTACCCTTGACGCCCAACCATCCATGCCTACGTTTGGAGTGGTGCTGCGCACGAGGAAACTGGACTGAGCTGAATGGAACCAGGTCGTCTTTAGCGAATAATCCAGATTCAATCTCAGCAGTGATGACAATCGTGTTCGTGTGTGGAGACCCCGTGTTGAACGCCTCAATCCTGCCTTTGCTTTACAGCGACACACCGCTCCCACAGCTGGTGTGATGGTATGGGATGCAATTGCCTACAATACACGGTCACCCCTAGTATTGATTCGTGGCACCATGACAGCCCAGCGGTATGTCCATGACATCCTGCAACCACATGTGTTGCCACTCATGCAACGGCTCCCAGGAGCCATTTTTCAACAAGCCAATGCTCGGCCTCCCACGGCAGGAATGTCACAAGACTGTCTCCGCACTGTTACTACCCTTCCTTGGCCTGCCCGATCCCCAGATTTGTCTGCAATCGAGCATATCTGGCATCATTTGGGACGACGAGTTGGGCATCCCACGAGTTTGAACGAACAAGAAGCAAGGTTACAGAAAATATGGAACGAAATGTCTCAAGACATCATACAGAACTTGTGTGCCTCAGTGCCCAATCATATCACATCGTGCATTCGCGCTAAAGGGGTTCAACAGGGTATTAAATCTTCCGTTATTTTGCTTTTTCTCTGAAATAAATTATCCTTTTTCTTTGATTTTCTAATCATTTACTTATATCAAAGTAGTCATTACGTATGTAAAATTTCGTTTCATTTTGACGACTCCTTCTTGGTGCGCTAATTTTTTTGTCCATGAGTGTACAAAGCTACAATTTCTGTTTACTATGCTCTCTTTCTTGGCATTGTTTGAGCTTAAAGGCACCTCTGGGTTTTTTTTATCCCTCTAATTTCAGTTTTATAATTCATTTCGTATGTGCTCGAGTACTCATTGACGTTAAGAGGAAGGACAAACGTAAAATGCTACGCTACAAAACGTTGTTGGGGAATTTCTGGCTGTTCATTCGTAAAGACCGCATCACACGTACACGTTTCAGGCAATTTTTCGTGCAATTTTTTCTCAGTTGCCATAGCAACCGCTTTAGAACAATTTTTTTGCTAGCGAGCTCAAAAAATTGTTCCAAATAAAAATTGCTTGAAATTCCAGCCAATGGGGTTCTTCGGTGCCCTACGTCATAAACAAGATGGCGGCTTCGGTTTCGTCTATCACTTCAGATATGCCGTATAATATTTTAATGGTGTATAATATTTTAACGGCGTATAATATTTTAAATAGAATGGTGCTCTATTTTAGTTTATCAACTAAAACTTTTTTTTTACTATCAACAATTGCGCAAGCGAAATGAAAGAAATAATTTTGGATGTTCGTTTTCCGAAGCAGAAAAATCGGTGAGTAATTTTTCAATGTGGAGATAGAGCGCGGCTGACGTCAGAGCGTGTCGTTTTGTTTACGGCAAACCTTCCCCCTCAGATTCGGGCAAAAATTGGACAAAAAAATTGCATGAAAAATACACGTGTGATACGGCCTTAAGGATCAAACTCATCCACCAGAGGTCGTTAGAGCTACAAACTGGTTCACCGAGACAGACGGGGGTGAGTTTGGTGTTTTGTGTGGCGCAAGAGCCAATTTTGGCTATACTGCGCCAAACATTCATAGGTCTGTGGTCTGGACGGGAAAAGTAGAAAAGGAGGAATTTCGAGATAGACAGGAAATGATACAAAAAATATGCATGAACAAGAAAATACAATAAAATATTTTTTAATTATTTTTTAAAAGCAAACTTTCGCTATTAATGCAATACACTATTATTATGATTATTTTTTTTTTAAAAAATCTCTACAAAAGAGCAGGAGAGGATTTGCCTCTTGTCTATAGGTTTTTTTAATATGTAATAATAAGAATAGTCAGATTTATCATGGAGCTTTCTAGTAACAGCTTATTATAGAAAAATGAAAAAAATTCAAAACAATTTAAACTTTTCAATAAGTAAAGTTCGCAACACTAAACAAACATCGGGAAAAATTTAGGGGAACTCTCTACGTTTAAAATTATTTTTAACTGAATTGCCATGATTATAGTTATGTTGTAACCTTTTACATTTATATCTCAAATTTGGGAGAAATTATTGCAAGTTCAGTTTGCTTGGGGGTCCGAGGGCCCCCTGAGCTTAAGGGCTCCCACCTAACCTATTGTTAGCTACACCACTGGCAATAACTATCGATATACATTAGATACTGATGATAGCAGTGAATTATCAGTGCTTTGTGGGGTAGCCTTTATTTTTTATTACATCTTCACATCGAAATTTCATTGAACTACATTAGATTTAAGCTCTCCTTCGTTACTACATGATGCCAGGAAACAATTATATCCTTAATTAGCTCATTTTTATTTCATGGGTACTTCATTCGGACAAGAGTTTTCAAACGGTGCCTTTTCGATAGGATTGAGGACTGTTTCCTGCCAGGACAAGATACCAGTCTTTCGATTACTGTAGTAGGTGGCAAGGAGTAGAACCTTGCTGAAAAATAAATGAAGCATTGTTGATAAATAGATCCCTGATGGAAGGTAGAAGTTTGGGTTCTAGAATGGCGTTCAGTGGTGTAACCCCTCCCCCCCCCTGAACTAGCCGGTGACATGCACTGAGGCCCTCAAGCTCAGGGGCATTGGACCGTGACCACTAAACAAACCGAACTTGCAACAATTTCTCCCAAATTTAAATAGAGAAGGTTGCAAAATAACTTTTTTCATGGCAATTCAGTTGAAAGTAATTTTGAACTTGTAGGGAATTCCCCTAAATTCTTTACGTTGTTTGCTTAGTACTGCGAACTTTACTAATTGAAAAGTTTATATTATTTCCATTTTTTTTTTCATTTTTCTATAAACTGATACTTGAAAGCTCCATGAAAAATTTTACCATACTTATTATTCCTTATTAAAAAAACCTACACAAGAGGCAATACCTTCTTTGTTGCATTCTATTTTTAATAACAATGTGATTCATAGTAAGCTAGTTTCCCCTATTTTAATATTTCGCAATCTTCTCGTATCTGCAATTGACTGGTATAATTCCCCCTCCTCCTCTGCTCTTTTGAGGAAGGTTTTTTTAAAAATAATTATAATAATATTGTATTGTACTTTCTTGTTCATGCATATTTTTTTTCTGTCTATAAGGGAAAGACCATTTTGTAGCTCTAAGCCCTCTGGTGGGTGAATTCGATTCTCCCGAATAAATAGCCAGGGATTTCTCAACGTCGTTTTGTAGCGTAGCACTACATTTTTCCTTCCTTTTAACTTCAGTAAGTACTCGCGAGCACATGCGAAATGTATTGCTTAAATTATAAAATTGAAATTAGGGATAAAAAGAAAACCCAGTGGTGCATTTAAGCACAAACAATGCCAAGAAAGAGTAGATAGTAAACCAAAGTTGTACCTTTGTGTATTTAAAATATTCATATATTTTTACCTTTTTTACTTGATAAAATCCAACTAAGATAGGGCCCTTATTTTTTATAGCAACAGGACCTTCTGATACCTAGCTACGCCATTGATGGAGTCATTATTTTTTCTGACATTCAGTGTTCCATCAATGATATGAAGGCGACCGATACCATCGGCTGACATGCATGACTAAATCATAAAACTATCCGGGTACTTCACAATTGCCTAGATGCAATCAGGATGTATCATTTTTCCATTTCTACGTCTTGCATATTCTCGGCCATCACTACCGAATAACGATATCTTAGTTTCATTTCTCCATATATCTTGTGACCATTAATCATTTGTCCAATTAACGTGTTCATTTGACCACACGATTTTTTAATGCTTCTGTAAATTGAGATAAGGCTTTCTTCGGGTAATTCTACCGCTTAGTCTAACATCTGCTATATAATCTTCTCCTGATTGTTTTTTGAACTGACAGAAACCCCAGTATTTTTCAAATAACTTCTGATGACCGTTAATTAAATTCTTTTATCTTGAAGACATAGTAGTTTTGTTTTTCTACTATCAACAGATGTGGTGCACCTTTTTATGCCTTTCCCTGCTTTGTTTTTTATTAAATTTGTTTCCTGACATCTTAAAAAAACTTTCAGTCTCCAGATGTAGTCACTGAACCACCCACATGTTCTGCAATTTTAACATAGGATAGACTACTTTCTCGTCACATATCTCTTTCTAGGTGTCCAATCTACTCTTTTATTTGATGTCATTGCTTCTTGACTAAAAATTATTGTTGTCCTGGCCAGAAAATAGTCCTCACCTTAATCCTATCGAAAATTTGTGGCACCGTTTGAAAACTCTTCTCCAAATGAGGTACCCATGAAGTATAAAGGAACTAATTGTGGATATAATTGTTTCCTGGCATCATGTAATAACGAAGGAAGAGCTTAGAACTATTTTCAGCTCAATGAAATATCGATGTAAAACTGTAATAAAAAATAAAGGCTACCCCACAAAGCACTGATAACCCACTGCTATCATCATTATCTAATATATATCAATAGTTATTGCAGCAAAACTTTTTTTTTTTTGCGTTGCAAATATTTGAATTTTGTGTTTTGTATTGAATTCTCTTTAAAAATGATATAAAAGACTTTGCATTTTGTGCAACGTAACATTTTCTATAAGCATACAGACTTAAAAAAAACATAACAATTTTAAAATGTGTCTACAATTTTGGCTATCACTGCATATATATATATATTGTTACAGAAAATTTGATATCTTTTCTGAAATATTATTTGGCGTGAATTTGGTATTTTATTTCCTTATTTTGTAATCTGTATGTTTGATGTCAGTTTACTGTTATGTTGAAACTTGAAGGGTTCGAAGCGGGAATATGTGTTAAATCATAAAATTTGATATGCTTACACATCTTTCACTAGTAGCTTTCTCCCCATGCTGGAGTGGGGTCACAACGGGTCCTTTTACCCATACTATGTTTGGTGTCAGCTATCCAAAAGGGAACAGGGGTAATAAGTTTTTGGTGGAGAGCTACAAAAGTTGTTTTGTTTTAGTTTTGGGTGTAGTTGCTATGTTAAAATAAAACACTTGTGATCCCCTACATCAGTTAGCTCTTTTTTGAAGAAATTGGCCTTCTGGAAAGGGCAATTCCTTCTCTTACATTTTACTCGTTAGAAAAAATAACAGATAATTATGTCCTTAATTTGGAATTATTTTGTATTTTTAAGACAAAATAATATATATATATATATTATACTGTCTTTTTGTTTCTTTATTCAAGTTTTATAGTTGTGTATCTATGTGGAAAACTTTTCTTTTTAAGTTATAATTTTTTGCCTTGGAGAGAGAGGCAGCAAAACTGCTAAAGTCGATCCTGCTACTATTTATACACATTCTTCATTTGATAGCGAAATTCGTGGGAAAGCCGCAAGAAAAGTTTTCCTGCTTATCTGTGGTACTGGCGGCTCACTGTGGATCGATACTTAACAAAGGCGTCTCAAAAGTTATTTTTGCGAAAGTTGCTTTACGAAAATATCTAATATGATTAGTATTACCCAAGACATAGAAGTGTTTAAATTCAATATGCATTGGAGGAAATTAAAAGTCCAATTTAATCATAACCTTACAATTTAGAAAAACAAAATAGATGAAAGAAGTGATTTTTGTGTCTGCTTGCATTTTTATTAATGTTTTTCTTTTTACTTTTACACAGGTAGATGAATTTATAATGTTAAGTATTAGTCAAAACATGCAAAATTCTCTATAGAGGCGCCTCATTAGGACTTAAAACGTAGGTGGCCTACACTCTAGGATCGGTCCTGCTTTTTACCGATATTGAACCACTCACACAATTGGGGCCACCTTACTCAAGTTG
Organism: Trichonephila inaurata madagascariensis; assembly: GCA_019973955.1. Taxonomy (NCBI): domain Eukaryota; kingdom Metazoa; phylum Arthropoda; class Arachnida; order Araneae; family Nephilidae; genus Trichonephila; species Trichonephila inaurata. The sequence goes on along the minus strand of BMAV01001359.1, from coordinate 78,778 downwards.
TGTTTAAGAAGGCGTTGCATCCAAAGAGGGTATTCATTCAAAATACTATTTTTTTAAAGAAAACAGTCCGAAGTTTTTTCTATTCTCGAAATATTCAGGAAAAAACTCACGCAAATATTATGTTCGGGTTGTGTTGTACTGAAATATATATTCTACGGCATTTTTCGAAGAATAACCTATTTAATAAAAGATGGGTAATGTTAAAAAAGCATACAAATAAAAAATTTGTATCCCATAGAAGAAGCTTTTTATGTTGGACATAAAAAAATTATTCGAACAATCTTTTCCCCGTTCATGTCTTATTATCAGAGAAAAAGACTATAGCATACCTATTTACGTTCCACCAAGAATTCAATTCCTTTTTAGAAGTTAATTTAAATACAATTTAAATTCATTCCATGATTTTTTTAAAAAAATTTATTCAATAGAATGTTTTCTCCGTGATTATGTGCCCGAATGGAAATGGTCACGAGATTGTGGCTAGCTTGTCGTGAGTTTGTCTCCTGGTATCACATGTGTAGAGAAACATACACGTGTCGTGTGTGTCAAATATTTCGTGTCGGTTTCTCAGATTATCATAAAATGAATCATAATTACAATTGAACCCAAACATCTTTGTTTATTTTAGTGTCAGATCATTTTACTGTAGACACCAATTTGTTGTGGTCTTTTCATTTTGTATTCGAATCCACTCTAATTCTGAAGATAGAAACGTATTTCATTCTGTGTTATTGGGCATTTGGGAATAACAATTCTGGAAGAGCTTAATTCCTTGTAATACATAAAGATGCTATAAATTTAACAGCCAGGTACAGTTTTACTGTTTTTCATATACATTTTATTATAATGGTAAGCGAGGGAGATTCAATTGGGAGGATCAGTATAAAGCTACTATCTCCTGTGATCTTCACCTTATTCTCTTTAAACTTTGTAACTTTCCTAATGGTATACATTTCACCAATATTCAAATCAAGTATCTAAATTTAAATAGTGTTACGAATTTTGTGTAGTGAATGCTTAAAGTAGTGTAAATTTATATCTGGATGTGTGTAATACTTTAATATTACTTTCTGTAGTAATTTTTTTATGCTAAAATTGTAATATTTGAAAGCAACGCCGTTCCTTACGTTATAATGGGGATTCAATGGAAACTTGGTGATGGAGACAAGTTAATATCATTTTTGGTGACCTTATACGGACTTTCTGGAAATTACTAGAGAAATCTATTAATATCACGATTGTGACGTCTCTCGCGTCCTTCTGCTAACATAACTCCTATGTTCTTTGACGGCCACGATTAATGGCAAAACCTTTCCAACCCAATACCAAGAAGACAAACGAAGATAATATGTAAATGAGATATAATTTAAAAGGATAGAGGCTTTGATGATAAGGAGCGGCAAGTTTAGAGATAACTTAGTGTGGAATCATTCGGATCTAGAGTGAGATGTCCTATAGAAAGATACGTTCATTAAAAAGGGTTGGAATCTTTATATGTTCATTATAGATATTACTGAATCGTTGAAGGAAGGGATCTGCAAAAGGTAATATATTATATAGGAAGTTAGACGAATCTGTTAATTTATTATAATTGGGAAAATGTTCTAGTTGCGTGATCTGACTTAAATATAAGGTTTAAGGGGGTGTTAACCCCACTTTAAAAAAGTTGTCAATTAGAATTAAGTAATATGTTATTTTTAATAAAAGTTGTATTAAAAACCGATGTCTCATCATTTTGATAATCCCCCAAACCCCACTTACGCGGGTCCGGAAAGACATAGTCATCATAGGATGGGGATGTCGCCCTCTATGGGAAGGAACTTCGGGGAAAAATCAAAAACAGACCATAAATAGGATCCGCTAGCTGAAGATGAGTCAGTATTGTTTTGACCGTTGAAGAGTCGACTAGCGATTAGTTGCGAATAATCTTAATCATTACGTACTTGTATTTTTTTCATTGATAGTTGTCGCTGAGCACTGTAGAAGGTGTGAAGGCCGTCTAGACATTTACGGATTTTGCTGGTGTATCCTGTATTTCTAAGAATTGTTTTTCCTCAATAAATTTTCATCGCTCTTAAAGAACTGTTTTGCTCTTTGAGACTAATAGTATAAAATTCTCGAGCCCCGATCTACGTAACAATATTTATGGAAATTTATTATATCTCACTATCGGTTTATTTATTTTTCCAAAGAACCATTTTACAATTCGAGTAGGATCTAGTACCTTGAAATGTAGGACGGACAATTGTGATTAAGATTCCTACAACATGGGAGAAATAAGATCAGCATTGATAAAAAAAATTCATAATTTCTCTTATGCATTTTTTTTTTTAATTTAAATTGCAAACTAGGGTTGGCACAGAATTTTAAACAATAATGATATATTAAAATTTAATATTGACAAGATTTTATAATTTTTAACATATGTATTTACAGTTTGTTACGCTAATTTAAAAATATACAGGGTAATTGGAGAGACAATGTTTGAAAATATAGAAGAATTAAAATTAAATTATAAAACTTTTGCTCTTGTGTGTAAACAGCTAATTACTCTGATTTCAAAAACTCATAAAAATTGGAGAACCTAAAATCAAATGTGTTAAAATTTTATAATTTTTTATAAAAGTTTATAATTCTGTACAGATTTAGAATATATATATATATATTATAATTAAGGGGAAAGGTGACTAGTAACTTAAAGTATGGAGGACTAAAATTAAATCAGTGATTTTGCAACTTGTTTCTTATTCAATTAAAATGCATTAAATTAAAAAAATGAGTTATGTGTGATCGGAATTAAAGTAATTTTTCATATGTTTACAACTTATACAACATTCCTTTTTAAAAATAATTTGACGTACAAAGAAAAAAACCCAGTAAAAATTGAAAATAATAATTTTTTTTTAATTAAGAGGAATTAAATTTAAATATTTGTAGAATATTAAAGTTTTTAATATATATGCAACACTAATTTTAAAAAATTATGATAGTGGAAGTGCTTAATATATTTACATATTTGTAGAAATCATAATTTTTTGTTCATATATTCAATTTATAATACTGGCTTGAAAATTCAAATGGCAATCAGGGATTGAATTTGGGATCTTCAAATGTAGGGAGCTAAAATTATTCTTAAACAGAATTTTGTAATTTTTAAAAAAGTGCTTACAACTTGCTTGCAAAAAGTACAACAACCAATTTCCAAAATTCATATGATTATAGAAACATATATTTTATTACACTAGTTTTTAAATATCCAAATCACAATTAGAAGATTATTCTAATGTTCTAGAGTATTCGATTGCAATAATTTCCTTCGTGTATGTTGCATACAACTTATTACATCGATTTTAAAAATCCATATAATTAGGATGGTTGTAGAATCTAGTAACAAAAGGAGATAAATATCGAATATGTTGAATTCAGAATTACTTAATTTTCTCGTATATTATTGCAAAAATCAAAATTACAGATCTATGTAAAGTAGAGCAAGTTTTCACAAGAAATATTGTGGTTCTCTATCTAGAGGAGAAAATAATCATTTTCTGACTGATAACAAATCAGAACGAAAATTAATTACAAGGAAACATAAATTAATTATTAATCTAGTCTGAATTTGGTTTTGTATCTTCTTGTGGGAGAGGAAAATTGATAATTTTGGAATACTAAATGTGTTCAGAAAACTTATTTTTCCTATAAAAGATATATGACTTCTTTCATTAATCTTTGACAAAAATCTTTTTTTAGTTACAATACAAGTGAAGCAGTTAATTTTAGATATGAAACAAGATTTTAAATTTTGTAAGGAAGAGATAATGTTAGAACTGCAGTTTAAAATATAAAGAGGGTGAAAAATTTAATAAAGTTTTTTAGTTTTATTACAATTTTCTATAGTGTCATGGTTATCCAAATACAGGTTCAAAAAATAAATATTTTGGGTAGTAAAATTACAAATTCCTCCGCATTTTTCTTCTTCCAATTTTTTTTTTTCTTTCATTGCAATGAAACGTTTTTATTTATTTTTTTCAAAGGGGGAACATAGATTTATTTATATCATGATGGCTATTTCTTAGGTGTTTGATTTCCCTCATATCTTTAACTTTTCTCACGATTTTAATCTTAGAATTTTTTTATTATTTTTATCTAAATAAAAATGAGGCATTTTATTTCCGCCAACGTCGAAAAACATTTTTCAGGATGCCATATCTCAAAAACAAAAACAAAAAAAAGTTAAATTGGACCCTTTAGCTCGATTGGACAATCCAACATAATATATAAACTAAAATATAACCTAAAAAGGTTTTCATTACCCCATATAGTAATCTTCAGATGGATTCACGAGATGTGAACCCACTTATTCGATCGCTCATTTACTGTTGCTGTTCCACATTTGCAATACTAATAAGAAATATTTCAAAATTATTTTTAACGAAAATTAAACCATGATTTTTAACTGTTTTTGCTATGCTAAGGTCCTTACAATCCTTGAAAATTCATACTACTCTAAAATATCCTCTTGAGCTTTAGCTACTTTCCAATGCTTCCAACTAGAGTTGTCATATTTGTCTTAAGAAAGTAGAAACTTTTTCGATATTTTTGTAAATAGTTCTAGGAAAATTAGATCCTTCGAACATAAGCGAAAAGCTAATGCTTAAAAAATCAATTCTTGAACGTTAAAAAAAAATATGTCCTAGAAAAAAAATTGTTGCCAGGATTGAAATAAACAGCACTTACTTTCTTGCTTAGTTTGTTTTATTAAATTGGCAATGTCGGTGTTTGGAGTGGATTTGTTAGTAAACAAAGTAAAACGTTGAAAAGATACTGACCAAGAAGCATTCATAGATTTTTGAATTTAGAGCTTAAAACTATTTCAGAATAATGTTAAGATCTTCTTTTTTATTACCAAAGTTATTTAAACGATACTGCTGTTCTGTTTCATCTTTAAGTATTAAAGAAGCTTTGCTAAAAAAGCCAATAAATCAGAAGATATTAGTCCAGGTGTTTATTAGCTATATTTTTACTAAAAAGTTTTCTTCGCTGGCTTTAATATAACATTATCTGTATAAAAGCTTTGAATATTTAGTGAAAGATTTTTAAAATACTGTTTTTTTTTAAGAACTTTTTACATTTGATTTTTTTAACAAGGGAAAAAAATGCTTTTGAATAACCTAAGCTAACCTTACAAAACAACAACAAAAAAAAAAGCTGTAATTTTTCTCCATAGATAGGTACTCGAAGATCGATGTTTGCAAATTAGGCTGGGGTATCGTATAGGACTGATTGCCAACCTCTCCGTAAATTATCATCATACTTTCCTGTAAAGTATTTTACTGTTTTAATGTTAACCGCTTGCCAAAGATTTTATCATTTATGATAGCCCATTTAATCATGATTTAAGAGACAGGTTGCAATGAAAAGGATGTGTTTGATAATTCTTGGGGATAATTGTTGAACATTTCAATAAAAATTTTCTGAAATTCTCTGATGGCATGCGTTTAATATTGAAGTATTTCTGTATTTTTGTCCCTTTTTTTTAAAATCTTTTTGTATATTTTTAACATATGTAAATAGGATTATCAATGTTTCAGTAGTGCTAATTTGATATCAGTATACTACAGATTTTTACACCATTTAGTTGTAAAATTCTGGCCGAAAATTAAATTGATAATATTACAATACAATAATATTGCACTGGCCACCAAAATCTATTTTTGCACTATTGCAAAATCATGCCAAAAAGCAACATACCAATATCAAGTTAATTTTGATTCCTGTGTAACCCATATATTGAATAACAAATTTATAGTTAATGCAATATATAAAAATATATTTAGTTGTATTACACATAACTAAACTGAGTGGCACAACAGCCCATGAGGGCCAAGGCCTACTGTGCCTATCTCAGTATATTCGACCTTAGGCACTGGGGTGCATGTGCAGAAGTTTGGGTTTAGTGGTCAATCTGATGCGAAACCCCCCAGTAATCAGTTCCCAAGCAAGCTTGGTTCTCGTTTATCGACCAGCTGAAAAAATGAGTCGACCTTGCCCAGCCACTGGGCTTTGTATTACATATAATATCAGAAATGACACGCATTATAAAATCAAGATTGACAGTTTAAAATTTTCCATTTCTTATTTATTCATTTAGTTTTAACCTTGCAGTCAAATTTATACTATTGTGTTATATTTTAGAATAATTAATATATTTTAAACTTGATTATTTGGCTTTGTAGAATACAATACCATTTATCATAGTTTTTGTAACTTATTTGCATAAACTTTCTAAGCAAGAAATAAAGCATGTCAGTACTTAAACTATTATGGTGTCAAATAATTCTATCAAATAAAAAGATATCTCCAAATGCTGCAATATTCAGCTAATAGTGGGAAACTGTTCCCAGTGGCATACAGAAAAGTGGGGTTTGGGGTTCAAACTTTTCTCATAGACCAACAGATTTTTAATTTTTAGCATGTAGATTATGTCTTGGTGCTTTAGTCTTTTTAAAAAAATATAACCCCTCTTATAAATGTAATCTGTGTATGCCACTGATTGTTCCCATGCATATTCAAACACAATAAAATAATGATGATAGCATTTAGTAACATTTTTTGATATGGTGACATTTTTCATTTTGTGAAATCGGTCAATATGGTATAATGGGTACTTATGTATTATCGCAGCCTATTGGTGACATTATATTAAATGAAGCACGTGATTGCTAATTCAGCAGATACATGCAAAACTGGGGTTGCCAACTTGATGATTGTTGTGATAATATGAAAGTACCATATAATGTATAGCATACCAGCATGTGGGTATTGATAATTAAGATTATTCTATACAAAAAATTTTAAAACTTTAAATGTGCTTGGGCACTATAGTTTTCTAGAGAGAAGGTGCTGAGATTTTTGTTCTTTATCTTTCCTTTTCATATTTATTAATATTTGTTCACCTAAAGTATTTATGCAAATAATTATTGTTTCTTTTTTTACTAAGAAAGGTAAAATTTTTTATAAAAATTACTAGACATCAGTGGCGCATAAATGGGGAATGGGGGGCGGGCCTCCCCCCAAAGCCCTTGATTTTTTTCCGATTGGTTATAATCCTAAGTATATAATATGTAAAATTTAATTAAATATTTGTTAATTATGATTAATTTTATTAATTAATGCTAATTATTTATTCAATAATTAGTTTTTTACTGTGTTTTGTTCCTGAAAATTGACACAATCAAAAATAGCATGATACAAGAACGTGAACTTTTTAACCTCGACCCCCCTTTTAAAATTCCTGTGTGCGCTACTGCTAGAGATTGTGTAATGAAATTTCATGTAACTATTATAAAACACACAATACTTTTGTTTTAAAAATGCATTAAGTGTTGTAAAAATATTTTCTTTTCTTTTTTTATTGTGTTTTCCTTTCTATGCCATTTTCTACAATTATTTTTTTCATCTACAATTGTTCTCCATTTCACCTACAATTAAATTCCATCTACAATTATTTTTTTCATTGAGAGTTATTGATCTTGTTCATTTACAATTATGTTGCAAGTTTGAGAATATTGATATCAATATCTTTTTAAAAAATTCCTCATTATTTTATTTAACAATCCTTATAATGTAATTATTTTCATTATAGGGATGGGTTCAAGCTGTAAGAAAATATAAAGAATTGTATTTTGTTGATGTCATTGATGGAACTTGCTTAGATCGCCTGCAGATTGTGATAAATGCTCACAGCACCAAGTAGGATATATTATTTTCAATTTTTTAGATTGGCAATTGTGAAAAAATTTCATTGTTCCAATGGTAAAATTAATTTGAATTCTAGCTCCCTGGCTATTGAATTATTTGTCACATCTAGTCCATTTCTAGTAATAATAAATAAAAATAATTCATAATTACATGCATACATGTATGTTTGTACTGAAAATTTGACATGAGGGAGAGTATGTCAGAATTTTGTTCTTCTTATTCTAAATTTATATAAAAAAAAAAATTGGAAGGTAGTATTTTAGAAGTTGGATGCAGTTATTAAAAAGTTAACTTTTTAATTTTATTTTATTGCCAAATGCCATAGGGATATGGCAGGTATGTTAAATACTTTATATTTGTATTCTCTGCAATTCTTTCATTTACTCAATGATTTATCTGCATGAATTCATGTTAACATGTTTGAATTACCAGTGAACAAATGTCATTATGAAAAATGTTGTTCAAAACATAAATTTAGGATCCTTTTGTATAATTTATTTTGTAGTCACATAAATTAATTTACATTGTGTAGTGAATATTTATAGTAAGGCCAATATTTAATGATGCTGAAGAGTATTATTAATTAGATAATTACCAGAAAAAACAGATAAGCATAGAAGTCAAATCAAGAAATCATTGAGATATTAGAAAAAGAGAGAAAATTAACGATATTCTTGGTTGTATAGTATGAATTAATTCACAATTTGCATACTTGAAAAAATAAAATAAATTATCTATATTTTAAATTACTTTTCATGTCTCCATTAAGGCAATTTCTTTCATATCTTGTTTTCATGGAGTCAATTCCTGAATAAATCCAGAACACACACATTTATATATATATATATATATAACATAATAAAATAAGTATAGACAAATTGCAAATCCTACAAAGTATTAAGCGTTAATATTATATTTTGAGAGAAATATGTATATAATGAAGAAAAGATTTTTATTTGTTAGTGCTATGTTTAATGCATTGGTTGGTGGAGTTTTTTACCCTTTGAACATTTTGTTTCTTTCACATTTATTTTTTATAAAATAGGTACTGAATGGTTTTTGTTTTAAATCTTTTCTTAAAATTGTCAGTACTTGAAATACTTGTCTTATGTATGATTTGTTCTCTATATTTTAATTAAAATTAAATTTTGAGAATTATATGTGAACAATTAAATTTATTAATTCTATATATTTGTAATTTGTGCTTATAATTCAACAGGCTTCTTTTGATATGAAATAATTATTTTCAAATATTAAATTAAAAAACCATTCATGTAGATTTCCAAATTATGGCAGCTGTATAAAAGTACAAGGATTAGTTGTTGAAAGTTTACATAAAGGTCAAGAAATTGAAGTAGTTGCAGATTCTTGGGAAACCCTTGGCACTTGTGATGAAGTAAGATATTACATGTATTAATATATATATATATATATATATATATATATATATATATATATATATATATATATATATATATATATATATATATATATATATATATATATATATATATATATATATATATATATTTTGAAATAATGCCTGATATTTTAATAAATTCATTTGCATCTCCAACCTTTTCTTTATACTCTTTTGAAAATATTTTTAATTTCTATAAAATTTTCTTTTAGAAAAGTTTGATTTTCTTTTCTTGTAAAATATTTTCAATGTGTAGAATCTACAAACTATGAAATTTAATTTTTATTGCAGTGTGTTATATGGCTACATTAATATTTAATAGAAAATGCATGAATGAATTTTATTAAATTTGATAGTATGAAAGTTTTGGTCAGTAGTGTATATCTTTGATTATTTTATGATGTTCAAAAATATACATGTAACTTGTTTATGAAATATATTTTTTTACATGTTTGCATATTATTAGTTATATCAGAGTGAGTAAAAAGTTTTCCACCAATGGGAGATACCTCCACATCAGCAGCAGCCATTCCAATGGTAATTTACCTTTCTCCAAACGGGTTTTTGCATTCTAAATCAGAAAGTTGGAACTACATGACTGTGTAATTTGTTTGTCAAGACTGTATTATCTTGTGTACCAAAAAAGTGTTTAAAATGGAACTATCATGTCAACAGATCAGAACAATTATATACTATGAGTTCCAAGATAAACTCATTGCAACTGAATGCGACAAAATAATGTGTGAAAGTTTAGGTTTCAGTACTGTTTCTTAAGATACAGTAAAAGTTTGGTTTTGAAAATTTAAAGCTGAAAATTTTGACATTGAAGATGAACCATGTTCTGGCCATTCTATTGAGATTGATTGTGACTAGTTAAAGCAAATCATTGATCAAGACAGAAATGTTTCAAAACAAACTATTGCATTAGATCTTGACGTATGTCAAAAAACAATAGTTAATGCTCTCAAATTCATAATTCTAACATTTAAGTTAAACCACTGGGAGCCCCTCACAAATTGACTGCTGAAGATAAGAGCAAGAGAAAAGTGGCCTGTTTGGCTCTGCTCAGAGATCAAAGGAAGAGAACATTCTGGACAGAATTGTGACCCGTAATGAAAAATGGATGTTTGCTACAACAATATATGCCATAAAGGAGGGTGGTCAGCACCCAGGGAATCATCAGGTTTGGTTGCAAGATGAACGCTAACTAACAAGAATATCTGGTGGGATTGTCGTGGAACTATTTATAAAGAGTAAATGAAAAACAGGCAGACTATCAACAATACAATATACAGCAATATGTTAGTCAAAGTTAGCGTTGCCATTCGCGAAAAACAAAAACAAAAAGTTCAGGAGCAAGGTGGTTCTTTTTCATCAAGATAACACCCAGCCACAAGTTAGTGCGATGACCGGCTAGATGCTCTACAACACTGGAGGGAGATTTGAGGCATCATCCACCATACAGCCCTGACATGGCACCTTCGGATTTCTATCTATTTTCACATCTTGATGGCACAATTTTCTGTTCAAATGATGGGGTCATAAATGAGGTCAATCAATTTCTGGACTCGCACACCCTACAGTTCTTCACAAAAGGATTGAAAAACTGTCAAAACACTGGTAGACTATTATAGATTTGAATGGAGATTACTAACTTTGCTGATTTTGTATGTATTTATCATTTTACAAGATTGTTTTCTTTTGGCGAAAAACTTTTTACTCAATGTAATATTATTTTGTTTTTTTGCTTTTGAAGTCAACAATTTTGTTTCATTATAGATTTTTTAATATTCAATTAAAAAAACAAGGTTGTAGAATCCTGTATTGATTAATCTTTATGGCATATTTTCTTTTGCAGAGTTACCCTTTTAAATATCATCAAAAATATTCTTCTGAATTTATAAGGCAACACCTTCATTTGAGACCAAGAACTAGAAGATTTTCATCTATTCTTCGAATAAGAAATCATGCTTCTATGGCTGTACATAAATTTTTTCAAGTAATTAATATTTTAATATTTTATTTTACAAAATTGTTAAAATTTGTCTATAAAATGATATTAATTATGAATATTAAAATAACTCTGCTTATAAATAAATGTTAAAATGTTTAGTGCATGAATAAGCTCTGATTATAAAATACATGGGTGGGATGCAGAATAAAAAGGATAGGAAATAGTCACAGATACTGACAGTAATGTACAACTTTTGTACTGAGTAAAAAATTTGTTGTTTTCAAATATTGTTCATTATATTTGCTTAATACTAAATAACTCCTTGTTAGTAATAGTTTTTTTAAAAAAAGTTGTTTTAATATTTTATGTTGTTTAATATGTGAATCTTGAAGGAGTTACTAAGCATTAAAATTAATAATATCCTAATTGTACTCATTTTTTAACATTTACTTTCCTAAATATGGTTGTGTTTATTCCAAAATAGCATTTCATTTTTGAAAATGGGAGAAGTACAATTTATTGCTTATACCTAAAAAAAGAAAAATTCTGATTTCTGTGTGTGTTTCAAGGAAAGATAACACATTATCATTATAAATAACAAACATGCTAGTATCTCGAAAATTAAATTTTATGATGACTTTTTATTAAAAAATATGTTTTATAATGGTTTTTATAATATCTAACATTTCAGGATGAAGGATTTTTCTTTGTTCATACCCCTATTATCACACAAAACGATTGTGAAGGAGCTGGAGAGGTTTTCTCTATAGATGTAAGTAGACTTTTTTGTCCAATTTCATTGCAGTTATAGCTAGTTAATTATTATTTTGATAATAATTTCAGCATTTTTTGTTGTTGTTAGAATTAAAAACTACATATTTTATTAGCAAACTACATTCATATCGCTTTTACATACATATGTTTGTGTTTGCATCTATTCTATGTATTGGAAAACATTATTAGGGTCATGTTTTTTCAGTAATTGTTTATTGGCATGTCTTTTCATATAAATGTGTCAGAAGTAGTGTTTTTTATTGTGATAAGAGTTGTAACTATTTTTTTAAATATGTATTCATTTTTGAAATATTTTTATCTGTATGGAAGAAATAACCATTTATTACTTTTATTTTGTAATTTGGGAATATTTCTACAAATAATAAAGAACTTTAATCATTAAGTTTCAGAGTTCATGATTTTTCTCCTTTCATTAACTGTTTTAAAATAATATAAAATATTTTCTTTCACTAAAAATAATATGGTTTATCAAAGCATTCATGTATTAAGGAAAAAAAATTGTTCTTTCAAATACATGCATACAATTATTGTATTTGTTAATGTAAATTTTTATATCATGTAAATATGAGAGGGTGGAAAAGAGTGTATAGTCTTAAAGATACTTTGACCAAAACTAAGGGCCCTTACATTACAGTTATTTTTGCATGCATGTAACACAAACTATAACACCTTTCATCATATATTTCTCCTTGTACTTGCTAAAAAAGTATTGGATTTTTAATTAATCTTTTACTGGTGTACTGGATAATTACAGGCAATGTTTCTCTCTTTTAACTACCTGAATTAATCATTTTAGTTTGATGTATTGTTAAGTAATTCAAGTGGATATAACAGAAGAGATGATGCACCATGGACAAAAAAACTAAAAAGGAAAAACAAATATTAATATTGTCACTCATATTTCAAAATCACAATTCAAATACTACCCCTCCCCTTAAAAAATTATGGAAATTCTTTAAACAAGTATCATAAATGTTTTTCAAAAAATAACGTTGTGATTCTATCAATAATTGTTAGAAATTACCTCATGTTTAGTTGTTAAAAGTATGGTTGAGGAGATGTGTGTTAAGTAAGTTCCAACATGCTTATGCTGACCAGTTCAAATGGACTTCTGTCTCTTTTTTCTTTGAATACAAAGATTTGCTAGGATATGAAGTACCGAAAATTGAAATTAATCTCATCATGCTTTCTGTGGGATATTTTTATTCCAAAATCTTTTTTCAAAACTTAAAAGCTGAACAACAGTTTTTTTTATATCTATCTTCATGTTTTCTTTAAACTCCAATGCCACACAGCTATAATATATTTCTACTGAATATATTTAACATCCCTTTATGTCTTCAGGTAAAATCCAATTGCCTGCTAGAAGGGAACATCTGTGGGTTAACTTAAGAAAATTTTTAATTGATTTTTCAATATCTCATTGTATAGTTTTTTTTTATCAGTCATGGACGAGACTGAATGAAGCCCATAACCATGTTAGACTCTAATATCCGGTCAATGATTTTAGAGTGACTAAAAAATTCTTCCATTACCCAGTATTAAAAAAATATATTTAATATGAAATAGAAAATAGAAAAGAAAATTATACTTTTATCTATAAGAAAATGGTGTTAACAACATCTATACAAAAATTGTTCTTTTACTTGTGAAATATTAAAAAACTCTTCTAGAAGTTACCAAATGCAGGAGTTTAGATATCAATTGTGTCATGACCTAGCCAATCTGGCTGCAGCATTGGATGTGAATTTTTAAGAGAGTAAAATGAAATAAAATAATATTAAATAATAAAATTTTTATAGAAATGCTGAGTCAACCAAGATATTTTTTGGTCTGTTGAAACTAAGATTTGGGATGTGTTTTGGAATATTCATTAGAGATGGGTTATTTGAATCATCAACATTTTTGAAGAATTTTAAGGCATTTGTATGTATTGTTTGATGTATGTAAAGAATATTGCTCTCTAATCTTTTTATTTTATTAAAGATAAATAAATGTCTCAAATATTTCTTTCTGAAATGTGGCTTCCAAAGATAGTACAGTTAGCCATCCCTGAGCTATTATATTTTTTATGAATTACTTTATATACTTCTTGTTTTCTGAATGAGATTTCTATATCTTTTAAATTGTGTTTTTAATGTAATCCAGTTATATAAGTTGGAAACAGCAATATTACTTTTATATTTGTCATTAAAATGTATATCTGCATAAAATATTTACTGCGTATAAATGTATATATACACAAATACATAAAATGTCATTATATGTATGTGTGTTTTACTTAATTTTATTCTTTTGGTTCATATAGAATTAAGGTATCTACTCATATATACTTTGGCTGTTAAATATAGCTTTTGGATTAACCATTTTATTATCAGGTCAAAGGAAAATTAACAGATACATTGTTTTCAACAAATCAAGATTCAAATGTCATTAACACTGAGTCAACATCTGATGATGAAAGTGAGATCCCTGATCTAAAAAATAATAACTTATCTGAGAAGTATTTTTTTGGTGCTCCAACTTATCTTACAGTATCTGGACAGCTTCATTTAGAATCCATTGCCAGGTATGTGTTCGTAACAGCATTTAAAGGATTTTCTTTTATTTATAAGGATTAAATAAAAGAATTTTAAGAGTTTGTAATTTAATAGGATAGAACACAGGGTTGGCAACCTTGTAGCCATGGTGTGCCAAACCAGTATATCAATCCGATTCAGGGTACTATGCAGTAGGAAATATTTGAAACAATTCAATTCGTAGCTGTCGATTTATCATCAGTTATCATTCAAATTTTTTCATAATTCTGTGAAGTTTGCTTTCTACAAGTGTGAAAATGTTAGTTCATCAAGCTCCGTTTGCAGAATTATCAACTTCCATCCACTCAAATATTGACAAATTTGTATTTTGTGCCAAATCTGACATGTCACAGGTTGCTGATGCCTGAGATAAAATATTACACTTTTAAATTATGAAATTGTGATGCTGTATACTCTCTTAATTTTACTTGATAATAAGTTAGACTCATCTAATGTAGTATTGAATCAACTAAAACCAAAGCCATGTTCAATTATTTTAGTTTATACCTAATTAATAGTTTTTAGGCTCTAGTATTTTATTTCTTTTTTACACAAACATAATATAGAATATTTAAGTATATTTCATATTTATTGGAATTATTTTAATCATTCATCTGAATTTAATGTCTATAAACCCAAAGTGGATAGCTTTGTTGATCAAATATACTGTTACTTAGATATTTAACAGTTTTTCTTTATTAAACTTAAGTACACTCAATTTAAAGAGGACTTTATTTAAATGGTCTTTATGATCTTTGTAAATCGTATTTCTTAAATTATTTAATAAAATCTTCTAAATAAAAAACCGTGATGTACTTATTTTGATAACAAATTACCTTTTCTAGTGCTCTGACACGTGTTTATAATTTTGGTCCAGCATTTAGAGCCGAAGCATCAAGAACAAAACTTCATGCAAGTGAGTTTCAAATGATTGAAGCTGAAATTTCATTTATTGAAAGTGTTGACGATTTGTTGCAGGTTTGTTCATAAAAGTGTATCATTCTCCAAGTCTATTTTTTCGTTAAATACTTTTTTAAAAATTTGTTGTTTATATTTTTTTTATCAATGAGTTCATGAACCATTGCATATATTAATCAAAAGATTTTTTTTTTAAATATAGATAGTTGAAAAATGTTTGAAGAGAATAATGGAATCTATTGTAGATTCCTGTCCAGATGAAGTGAATTTTCTTTGCAAAGATCTTAAAAAACATGATCAATACATGAAGAACCTTGCATCAAAATCATTTGTTAGGTTAGTAGATTCATAAATATCTCTATGATAAAAATTTATATTTCTGAAATATAGAATTGTGATATTGATTTTATCTCATTATAGGATGTCTTATAAAGATGCAATAAATATTTTACAAAATAATAAAAAATTTCTGAAAGTTCCCATTGAGGTAATTTTTATATTTTCTTGATATGTTTACTGTGTGATTTAAAAGATCCTTTCAATAATTATTATTATTTTATGCTGTATATTGCTCTAACTTTAATTAAAATTTGAATATATATATACTGCACTCCCTCTTAACATGTTTTATTTATCCTTTTTTTACAGATTATGTATAGTAATTTTATCCATGGCATGCTAAAAAAAACTTTGTTTTTTTTCTTCTTAAAAACTAGAATTATGAAGTATCAATCTAATTTAATTTGAAGTTTAATTTTTTGATTGTGGGTTTTCATTTTGTTTGACTTATTTAAAATGACTGAAGATAAAAATTGATAAAATGAGGGAAATTTTAAAACAGAGTTAAATATTTGTAATAACTTCTTGTTTATTTTTCTAAATTACTTCTCCATATAATCAACTCAAACAATTATCTTGATTAAATATAATTCTCTTGATTATCACTACAAGCAAATAACAATCAAGCTACAATGTCCGTCGTGTTAAAACATTCCCAAGAAACTATCTCTTCTTTATTACAACCGATCACGCCTGTGCGTCAATCTCTCACAGAAGGAATTCCATTTCCTCCTGCCCAAAACAATTCAGCACTTTGCACTTCTAAAACACAAGGGACTTTTTCCTCCCTCACCGCGCCGCTTGAGGTCAAGACCCCTTCTCTCTTCAAAACACAGTAACCCCTCTGAAACCACGCCGATTTGCGCCTACATTCCCTAAATCCTCCGCCAACAGTAGTCTCAGACACTACAATATTCATGAATTTTTTTAAAAAAATATTTAAAGGAGTCAATATTTTAATCCCCTTTTCAATTCCAAAAAATTCCAATTCAAAAGAATGTCTAGTTTAAATTGTTTATTTTACAGATATTTGAAAAGGATGTAAACATCTATTTTATATATGTATCATATAGAATTTTGCAATTTTTTTGTATAATACAACTGTTCATGTAAGAAACCAATGTGAAATATTAATAAGAAATATTTTATCTTAAAAGTAATTGTATTACTGTTTTTTACCTTTTTTGTTTTAAAATTTCTTTGGATTGTACTATTTTCCTAAATACAGGTACAAGTAATGTATTCCAATTGTGAAAAGTATATAATTATAAAAAGATTATTCAAAAAGTTTAAAAAAATCTAAGTATACATTATCTTATACTTTACGTGGCTGACTGTCTTCTTAAATGACATGTTTGGATTGCTTTGTCAAAACTAGTATAAATAAATTTTAGAAAGAGAGAAGACACAACAAAATAGAACATTAACTTTATTAAATCCAAGCATAATCTAATTCTTTTATTTCACTGAATTCATGTATATAAACCAAATGATATATTTCAAAATGAATTGAACTTTGAATTACATTGCAAACTTGAGCAATGATAAATAAAAACTTAAGTCATGAGGCTTGATCAATATAGTGTTGTATTGACATAAACCACATACATATATAGAGGGCTAGAATTACACTTTTTGTGCTCATAGGCATAAAAGTTGCTGCCCTGCCACAAAATATATGTAGGCCTCTGACCCCATCCTACCAAAGTTTGTGCTAAAATAATTCTTCAGCTTGCTGCTGTTGTTTCTAATGGCACCTGATCCACAGAATCAAGGCCCATGAAAGTCTTTGTAGCAAGGGACTAGTTAAAGTCTCATTGCCTGTAGCTGTGAGCACCATGCAGGTGATAGTATGTTTCAGCTCTGTTCCACCCTAATTTTGAGGGAGAGAGCATCCTAGGGTGTCGAGGCAGGTGCCACCAACCTCTTGAAAAGACTTGCAGCTTAACTATTGTTTAAAGTGACCTCTCATGCCACACAGGCACACATTTACAAACATCCATGCCTTCTCTGGGATTTGAATACAGGTCCTACAGCACAGCAGTCAGCATCAGTAACCACTATACCTTCTGTGTGTCATTCTTTGTCCTGAAGACACCCAATACAGTTTCTCTGCTTGAAATTCTTATTTTTCATATGCCTTTTTACCTTATATGAATTTCTTAGAAAATTCAAAGCATGTAGTCAAGCTAATACTGTAATTTATATAATTGACATACATCAAATACTACATGAATAAAAAAACTCTACCACTCAAAATTTGCCACTCTGAGCATAACCACTTTGTCAGTCAAAATCTGACCTTACATTTATAGAGTGGTGAACTGTACATATGCAATAAAAAAAATTGTTATTTTCAAAACAAAGCATGTACTATGTGGTATTAACCACTCATAAACACACAAAAGCTATAAATTCTCTTTTTTTTATAGATGTTTTTATATTTTTAAGTAAAAAAAAATTATATATATTTTTATATTAAAAATAATTTTTTTTGCAGAATTATCTTTGTCTGTTTAATTATCTTTGTTAACTTGAAAAAATATATAATTTAAATCACTGTAATATTTTAACTTAAAATTTAATATTGTAATTAATATAATTTAAATGAATTCCCAATGTGATTAATTTCTGGTATTATTATTTATAAAAATTGAAGTACATCCCCTTTTAAAGCTGTACACTATTATTTAGGTACTGGCATTTCCTTTCACTTCAGGAGAAACATGTGAATTAGTATTAATTGCTACATTAATAATTTTCCTTCTATAATCTCTTCCTTTCAAAATGATGCCTTATGTGTCAAAATTTGTCAACATATTTTTATAATTTAATTGAAAAAAATATAATTAGGCATTCTGAAACTTCCATTATTTTATATAACTGATTTTCATACAATCTTATTTTTTCAGTTTGGCGAAGACTTGGGTACAGACCACAAACAATTTTTAGTAAAACATTGTGATAATATGCCAGTTTTTGTTTCTATGTTTCCGTCTTCAACCAAACCCTTTTATATGAAATCTGATGGAGATGATTTGGTAATTTAATTCTAGAATTCTTTTATACTTGTTTTTAGAATTTATATCAAACTATGCTTAAATGCATTAAATTTTAAAAGCGATTTTATTCAGAATTTCATCTTTATAAAAATTATTTAAAAAAATTTCCAACAGAAGTTAACAATAGCTGTATTCTGTTCTTACGTACTGTCACAACAATGCCAATGTTGAAGATAGCTTGGCAAATTAGCAACCTCGATTTTGCATGTCATACATGGTGAAATGGCAAACATGTGTTTCATTTCATATAATGTTGAATGAATAATGTCACCAATATGGTTGTGATAATACGTAAGTACACCAAAAAAAACCTAGATTACTAAATGTAATTCTGTCAGTCAGAAACTATTCAAATATTACATTTGCATCTTTTTTTCTAAATTTAGGCTTATTGTTTTGATTTGTTTGCTGCTTATGGTGGTGAAATATGTGGAGGTAGCTTAAGAGAAGATAATGAGGACAATTTAAAGAAAAAATTTCCATTTGAAAAGCACAGTAGTTTATCATGGTCTGTATGTCTAAATTTTAATTCTAAAACCAACTATCTTACCAATATTTTTTTTATAAATCTATAAATATTCAATTTAGTTTAAATATTAAATAGAAAAAAAGATTTTAGTGTTGTGTAGATAAATAATGATTTTAATACTACATAGAATTTTGATTACTTTGGATCTTTAAATCAGTCCAAAGTGTGGGTCATGGTACACGGAATACTGCAGTATCTTTGCAGGGGTGCAGTGATATTTTGTATAGGTTTATTTTATGTGTGTAGTTAGTAATACATTGAATTAAATACGGTGTCATAGGAAAATTTTAGTTAACAAACGGCACACACGGGGCTAGTATAAAAACTTTGGAAACCACTGATCTAATTGTAATATACCGTAAGAAATTTGCAAACCAGGAACTTCACATTCTGTGATAGTTTTTGAATTTTCCAGAATATTTTTATGTTAATTTTTTATGAATCTTTGTAGCCTAATTTTGTTAGTTTCCTATTGAAATTATTTTTGATAATTTATGGCAACAATTCATGGCTCCCAATCGGTTTCTTTGTAATAAAGTTGCAAATTATTTACACTGTTATAATCTCTCTCTCTATATATGAAATTTTATTTTTATTTATAAGCTCTTTTCATTTGATAACAAGAAAATTATATAACATTTAAATATTAATAGCCAAATTATTCCTGAGTCCATAAATTGTTTTCAAATTTCTGTTTGAAGACTATATACTGTAAAAAGTTCTTGATATTTGTTAACAAAAAACTAAAATAGTGGAAAAGTTATTGAATTATATAATTGTTAATATATATATACACACACATATATTTAATTACATACACATATATTTTACACATATATTTTAATTTCTAATAGTATAGTTGTGATTAAAATAATGTATTTCTATGGAAGAAATCAACTGAATAAAGTATAAAATAGTACCATTCTGACATAAACTCATTTTATATGTTTTATATATTTGCTTTTAACATGCATATAACCCCATACTTTTAAGGATTCTGTTGTAAAAAGCCAATATTGATGAATAATTTACTACACATACATAAAACTCGAATTTACAGTGATATACTACAAATTCCATCATAGTTGCACAAATATGGCAAGTAAATAATATAGTAAGTAATAAAATATGAGTTATCTGACAATGTGCTTAAGAATATTTATTTCTCCAATTTAAATGGAGCATTGGTGATTTTTGTTTGTGGAAAACAAATTATTCCAGTTTTCTAAAATGACTTTTAGAAAAGTATTTAAAAAGTACAATGATACTGAATATAAAATTTATGTATTTTTCTTCGAGTTTTACAGCATTGAAGTAATAAATCTCATGATATAAGATTTATTGGCTGACATATTTATCACCACTTTTTCAATAATGATACAATATTACTATCATTAGCACATATATGTAATGTAATAAATGGCTTAAAAAAACAGCAAATATATGTAATGGCCCTTTCACATGAAGCAACTTGTGCAGAGCCTAATAGAGCACATTTCTGATTGTCTGTTTGTTCAATATTAATTTTGAAAAGAAATTGGCAGTCTTCCTACACACATGCATTCTAACTCGTACACCCTGCTTCAGGCTCACAAAATTCAAGTTCTCTCCATTTATAAAATCAACTAAAAGAGTATTGGGGGAAGTTTGGGCTTTTCACATGTGGCTACTTCATTTATTAAAAATGGAAAAAACTTTTTATGCCTGCCTCTATTGTGGAATTGTTCATATAAGTCTGAAATAATCCTATAGTATGGGACAGATTATATAAAAGATAGAATTTTAGAAAATGAAACCTAGAGGGAAGTGGTGCACCAGTTTTTTTCAAATCTTAACGAAATAAGCTGCAATTCGTAAATTAGAAGTTTCATTGTTTCTTTTTGCCAAAGATTGAAAAGTTTTTAATACAATTTTACATTTTTAGTATACATTTTGATGTCAAATACCTGTCTAAAAAAGTTCCTACTAATATTTTTTCTCTTCATGTTTCGGTTAGTGAGGTCAACAAGAATGAAAGTACTTGAGGCAATGTTTCAAGAGGGAGTGTAATTCTCAATATCCTAAATCAAGTTCTGTAAGGGGGGAAAAAGAATAGTCTTTCCCTCACCCCTCTTTTTTTATGTTTGATATATTGTTGTTCCTTGCTCCTATATTCTCTAACAAGTCAACTACTTCAAATATTACTTCTATCACTTCTTCCTCTTTAGAAGTTGGAAATGAATAATATTTACAAATGGAGGGTAATGAATAAGCTATCTAATCACTGATGTCATCAACAGCATTTGCAAAGAAATCTTGAGGGAGAATGTATGGTATTGAAATTCTTGTGTTATATGTTGTCAGTTATATATAAAAAAGTGTTTAGAAGATGAAATTGCAGTAGAAAAAGAGATAAAATGAGAGATGAAATAGATGACACAGTGACTGATGTCTTTAACTGAACTATAACCAGGCAGTCGAGATGCTCCAAAATATTACAATATGAATATGTACCCACAATCTGAATTTCTTTTCACCCAAACTTCTCAGCAAATGCATGCCAGGTGTAATTGCCCTCCATTTTCAGTCCTATACAAGTACTTCATTTTCTGTACTACCCTTTACTTAATCAGTAGCATCACCTCCAAATGCTCGTGTATACCAAATGTACTAAAATGCCTGTGCTCAATCTCTGAGAAATTTCTCAAGTTTGTTCATTGAGACATTCCTTCAATTTTCATCTCTCTTGTCCATGATAAAACTTATCAAAATTAATTATAAGCTTCCCATTATTTAATATGTAGTATTACCCACTGAATTTTATATTTAGTTATTTCTTTGAATTTTATAATTTACCTTAGTGTTACATCCAGTCTTTCTTTTGATAATATAGGATTCCTTATAAGCATGTTTTTTTTCCTGAATTTTAAGTTGAATACCATGCAGCTTTTCTAAAAACAAATGGGTCAAGTAAAAATTGAAAAATTTATTCTCATAACTCAGCAGCTCTGGGTATAGTTAGGAAATGCCCATTTTTTTATATGGCTTTCTTTGACATGGTTGCGTTAAACTACCTAACACAAGTAGTGCACTTGCTTCTTTGGGCTCCCTCATTATACTAATGAGATTGTGAACTTTGTTCTTGTCACCACTCAAATGTGAAAACAAAGTTGCCTTATATGAAACCAACCTTAATCTGATTATTTTTGCACGTAATTTTGATTATTATAGATTTACAAACATGTATGAATTTCTAAAAAATTTATTTTTATCACACAAAAGGAACAATCACATTTTAATTTTAGCTGTGTGAATATTTTAAAGAAATCCTATTTCTTTTTCAATTGAATGTAGAATTAAATTTTATATCAACAATACGTGAATAGTTTCTCTATTTTTTTTAGGTACCTAGATCTTAGAAAATATGGGACTGTACCACATGGTGGATTTGGAATAGGTTTTGAGAGATTATTACAAAGCATATTAGGAATTTCAAACATTAGAGATGTTATTCCTTTTCCCAGACGAAAGTATGACTGCAAGTGTTAATTTTATGATGTAGTTTTTTGTAAATAAACAAGTTATATTCTAATATTCTTTAATTAAGTGGAGCATACAAAGAGCAACTTATAAATGCAGTATTTTATCTGGATTTTTTAAAAAGCACAATGCTTTTAATATCAAATAATAGTTTTACAGGTATTGATCCAATGGAGAAACTAATAAAAGATCAAGGCTTCTATTTTCCTACTTTATCCTCTTCCTTGTTTAACTTGTGAATTTTTTCTTTATGTCGTTTAATTTCATCTTCTAGTTTTTTAATTGAATCTTCATGGTGTTCAATTTCATCCTGCAAATGAGACTTCAACTTCTTAATTTGTTCTTTTTGCTGGAACAAAAAAGAAAAGTTAAAATTATTAGAAAGAATGAAAAAAATGTATCGAAAAATTTTCACATTTAAAATTAAAATTTAAAAAAATATTAATAGACCAAAAGTTTGACACATTTTAAAATGTAATATAAGAACAACTAAATGGTTTATGACAATGTTGCTTGGATCACTTCATGTTTCATTCATAGATAGTGCTGCTTAATCTTAAATTCAGTTAGTATATGGCGACTCTTGGCAAAAAAAACTTATTGTGTAGGATTTTGTTTGAATTATTACAGAGTACAAAACTTTTCAATTCCGTTATTAAAAAAAAATCCATCTATAAATAACATTGTGTAAATTTTTAGAAACTTAAAAGTGTTTCAGATAAAAAAAAAAGAAGTGACAGACTGAGCACTTCTGAAGAAAATGTTGCAAAGAATCAACATTTGCTTCTGTCAGGAAATGCATAATGAAAATTAGATACCATGCATATGATATATTGAATTTTTGAAACGCATAAAATGCAGTTACTTTAAAAGCTTTATGTGTGGATGACAAGGCACATTATTTTAAATTTATCATTGTTCAAATATTACTGGCTGAATATGTAAATTATCAACAAAATCTACATCTACTTGCACAAAATAAATGTACTGAATTTTGTTTTTGCTGTTTTTATGATACAGCACCACATCTATGGGCAAAATTCAAAACCATTTTTTATTTATAGAAGCAAAACTAACAATGGTAAGTATTTTGATCCAAACAAGGTGCTCTTAATTTAATTATTTGATTTTATATTAAATTTTAAAATGTGTCAGGGACTTTTGGTCTACTTAATAATTCTAAATTATTAATTACATGCAGAAGATACAATTTTATTTTTGGAATTGTTACATTGCTGATGCTGTTTTAAAATAAAACATAGAATTATAGATGCAGCCAATTTAACCCTATAAAATGCATGAATGTATACAAAATTTACTCGAATCTAAGCCATACTTTCCCCCCAATATTAATGCTGCTAAAAATCAGGTGCAGCTTAGAATCGAAGGGAAAACAAATTCACTGGATGGAGCAATTACAAGTTCATACACGTATTTAAAATGTTATAATACAGGTAAAATAACTCACTATTCACTTCTAATTAGTTCACATTTGAAATTTATATTAGTTTCTTAAAATTAGATATCATTAAACCATTTTACACTATTTTTCATGAAAATTTGTTGAGAATTAGTGGTGTGGCTTAGATTTGAGTAAATACGGTACATATATAACCTTTTTCTTCTGATGAAAGAAAAAAATCTCAAGAAAATTAATACAAATTTTGAAAAATTAAAATTTTCAGTAATTTTTCAAATTGAACATGCAGGTATAAAATTTTAGATATCAGAGCAATTTTTATATTTAAACTACTCTGGAGTTGACTCAGTTTTTAGAGACTGACGAAAGAAGTAAGCTTTTGTATTGAACCTAGATAATATTCTTTTCCAGACAAGATATGCTAACATTCAAATACTATATTATAAATGGAAAAATTTTTTTTCATTTTTTTAAGAAACCTTTAGACATTTTTTTTATAAATTTACATATTAAAAAATGAAATAATAAAAATTTATTTACCCAAAATTTTAACAATAGCAAAAATGAGAAAAAAATACAGAATTGGGAGGGGGAATGATACTGCAATGATTTTAAAATGAATAAGAAGCCTTAATTCAGCATGCAAAAAATTTTTTTAAAAATGTACATAAATAAAATACTTTTTTAAAAATTAAGTATGTAATAAATGTTATGTTTTGTAAATTTGAGTTTTTAATTAAGTAAAAAAGAAAAGAAAAATATTTTTCTTTTAATGCCCTTTAGCTGATATAACACTTTTTAAAAAAAGTTTTTTTAAAGTCATATTTAATTTTTTTGCATTATGTTGACATTTAAATATTTAGTTTTATGTTTATAGAAAAAACTATATTTCACAAAATGCAAAGTTATATATATATATATATAATTTTAAAGAGAATTTAATACTGAAATCAATACAAAAAACAATATTCAAATATTTGCAATATAAAAAAAATTAAGGGAATAATATCAATATACATTGGGATATGATGTTTTGGGGCAATCAATGCATTGCGACAATAAAGTTTCCTTCATTATTACTTGATGCCAGGAAACAATTATAGTCTCAGTTATATCCCTTTTATTTGATGAATGCCTTATTTGAACAAGCGTTCTCAAGTGGTGTCACAAATTTTTGATAGGATTGAGTTCCAGACCAAAACAACAATAACATTTAGTCAAGAAGCAATGACATCAAATAAAAAAGTAGGTTGAACACCTAGAAATAGATGTAAGATTATTGTGTTACGAGAAAGTGGTCTTATACTTAAATTGCAAGACAATTGTGTGGTTCATACATTGAGTTTAAAAGTTTTGTTTTAATACGGGAAAAAACCCATAAAAAACACTGCAGGAAAAGGTGAAAAGGTGCCCCAAACCCCGTTAATGAAGAAAAAAAAAAGACTGTCACCAACAACTACGAAGTATCAAAAGAGGGTTTCTGTCAGTCCAAACAATCGGGGAGAAGATTAAAAGATTTTGGGCTAAGGGGTAGACCCCCAAAAAAAAGGCCCTCCCCTCAAACAGCAGTAAAAAGTTCAGTGGCGGAAAAATTAAAAAGACACGAACAGAAGTCCAAAATTATATGGAGTTTTGCAAAAATATTGTTTTTTGGTGGGAAGGGGGAAAAAAATTGTAAGATGTATAATAGAAAAAAGCCCGCCTTTTTCTTCTTCGGCAACATGAAAAAACCATTTATTTTATGATTTGGGCGCATGTCAGCAGATGGTTTGGGTCTCATGTCATCGGTTTAAAAAATGCCAGAAAATACATTAACAGTATTCTAGAACCCACTTCTACCTTCCATCAGAGATCTCTTTCCCAACACAATGCTTCATTCATTTTTCATCAGGATTCTACTCTCTGCCATATAACAAAATTATTGAAAGAATAATCTCATATGAAGAGCATTGATTTGTTGTCTTAGTCGGGAAACAGTTTGCAATCATATCGAAAAGTTGTGGCACCATTTGAGAACTCATTGTCCAAACAAGGCACCCATCAAATAAAAGGGAACTAATTGAAGCTATAATGGTCTCCTAGCATCAAGCAATAACAAAGGAAGAGCGTAAAAATATTGTCAGCTCAATAAAACATTGATGTGAAGCTATAATAAAAAATAAATACCCTACTAAACACTGATAATTCACTGTTATAATCAGTATCTAATATATATCAGTTATTGGTGCATAACTTTTTTGTATTGAATTCAGTATTAAATTCTCTTTTAAATGATATATATGATTTGACATTGTGTGAAACATAACATTTTTCATAAGCATACAAATTTTAAAAATTTCAAAAAATAGCCACAACTGTATATTTACATTTACATACTGTCTTGGACAAAAAACACAACATAAAAGAATATTCACTGTAAAATATAAAATTGTAAATAATAATACAAACTTAATTTAGGTAGGTTTCAGTTTTAGAGTTTGTTAATTTTATTATACTCTATTTTATAATTGAATGCAAGAATTCCACATTGTATGACAATATAGTTCCATAAACATCTCATACATCAAAATAATTATAATTTTAAATGTATCATTTATTTTTTTTAATAAATTGACATTAAATAAAACAGATTTCATATGAATCACAAAATTATTAAAATATTTTTTATTATTTTAAAATGTATTCTTACTTGTTTTCGGAAATATTCTTCTTCTCTAGCTGCTTCCATTTTGCCAAAACTTCCACCAGCATCTCTGAAAGAAGAATAAAATATTGGGAATATTTAAATTTATTTCAACATTTTCTTACAATGATCTTGAATTTTGATAATTTCTAAATATACTTTTGACATTTTCCAAATAAAAAAAGAATTAAGTACTTTTGATTTTCATAATGAATACTACAAACATAGAAAATGGTATGTAGATGAGACTGAAAAAATACAATAAATCTAAAATATTTAGGATTTTGCTCACTTTTTTAATAATATTGCCATCTGAGATAAGTAAAATAGTTGAATTAAAATATTATTTATCATTTTTATTTCATCTTTAAGTTTTAAAATTTAACTATTTATAAAAATTTCAAAGTTAAAGAATTTTTACCCTGCAACATCTACTTTGAGAATGTAATTTTAAAAGGAACATTTAAGTTACATTAATTTCTGTTTCAGTTTAATATGAGCTTGTGAAATATAGTTTCAAAAAATGTATTTCACTTAAAAATACATTTCCTATATAACATAAAAATTAATTATCCATAAATATAAAATAAATGTGAATAGTACTAGTATGAATAAAATAATTCATTTTTTTTTTATATTCCACTAGAAAACAATAGCAAACAAACTTGAAAACTACAACATATTGCAGATATAAACTACTGTAGCAAAAAGAAAAGTTCATATTTTTTTTTAAAGGGGAAAACTAGTTTTTTAAAAACAGGAAATTTAAAATTTTGTTTTTCCCTTTTCAATATTTAATAATAGATTTTATATTACCCCCAAGAAATGGCAAGATTTTCCAGTTAAAAAAAAAAGCCCATTAAAAAAAAGAATAATTTTTTTTTTAATTAGAAGAAAATTTGGGGGGGAAAAAGAAATTTTTTTTTTCTTACAATAATTGGGGGACAGCTGTTTTTAAATTTCTTAAAAACAAACAAAAGATGGGTTATTCATAAATTAAATAATTTTGTTAAGTTGGGAAAAGTAAACGTCAAGAAATAAATACTTAAATAATCATTCATTGTACCTTAAATTGCATACAAAATATTTCTTAAATTTAATTAAGTATAATCCATCAGCTAAGAGTTATACAACAATTTGCTACTTGTTTATCCAAAGTAAATGTTTACAAGATAATTGTACACATACTTCAAATAATACATACAATTTTTATAGTTATTACATATTTAAAAATACACATTCAGAATTAAAAGCTTTTCAGTAACCTTTAAAAGGAACATTTTGATTGGATAAATATCATTAAAAAAGTCTATTTATATTTACCTAATTTAAACAAAGAAAATGTTTGTATTATATAACAGATATTAGAAACATTAATGTAAAAAAATAAAATGTCTATATAGACAAATGATTCACACAAAATATTAAATATTTTACATTTTTTTAATTCAAAAAACTAGTTTTTTTAAACATTAATTGAAGAAGCCTATTAATTGTATAGTATACACTGTTTTAATAGGCTTTTTAAATAGCAATTTCTCAAAAATAAGCAAAATATCCCATGTAAAATAAAGTCTGACATCATTAACATGCATTGTGTATGGTAACTAAATGGAGTTACAATAACTAATATAAAATCAATAAAATAAAATTTCAACATTAATGCTTTTTTTTGCCACAGTTTTGTTTGAAAAAATGAAATTTTCATATTTCATTACTAAAAATAAAAACTTAATGTAAGAACTATTTAGAAGCAGCATTTTTCTTTATTAAAAATGTACTTACAAAAAAAAATAATAAATAAATAAAAACCCAAACAAAAAAAACTTATATTTTACATAAAATTCAGGGCCATTTTAACCAAAGAAAACACATTTATGGTCAAGTATGCTATTTTTATAATAATGCAAATGAACCGCACATGTTAAAAAAATATTTAATAAATTTTTTTAAATATTTAAAGAAAATTTAGTTTGTATTATCAACAGGAAAGAGGGGGTTTTTATGTTATTTTAACAGAGCCCCTGTTGTTTTTTTAAAAAATAGGGCAAAAAAAAAACAAAATTAAAAAAGAATTAAAAAAGACCAAGGGAAGTATTATCACAAGTGATTGCTTATCAAAGAAACCATGATACAATTTCAAGCTAAGCAGATTTGCTAGATAACATGGGATACAACTGAAAAATTAAAATTATTTTTCTTTATATACTAACATGTTCCACTTTTTGATAAAAATGAAGTTCAAATTTTACTAATACAATATGACAGTTTAGTCTATATAAACAGTGGTGGCCAAAATTGTATGTTGATCAAAATGCAAAGTATTTTATATCATTTTAAAGATAATTTAATACTGAATTCAATACAAAGAATAAAAAAAAATTCAAATATTTGCAAAGCAAAAAAAGTCATGCTGTGATAACTGTTAATGTACATTAGATACCCCATATAGCAGTGAGTTATCAGAGTTTTATGAGGGTTTTTCCTTTTTTCTTTTTCCAAGGGTTAACATACATGTTTCCCTTGAGTTGGAAAAAAAGTTTTTTAAACTCTTTTTTCAAATTTTTACATGATACCAGGAAAAAAATTATATCCTCCCCTTAGTTTCCTTTTATTTCATGGGACCCCTTTGGGCAAAGAGTTTTCAAACGGTACAAGTTTTTGATAAGGGTCAAGGGGCAGGATCCTTTTCCCAGCCAGGGACAACAACTCAATGATCTTTAAAAAGGATCCCCCAATTTCTTTTACTTTTGTGGCAAAGATCAAAAAACTTACTGAAAAAAAAAGAAGCATTGTTGGTTCAGGGTTCCCGATGGAAGGCAAAATTTGGGGTTTTGGAATGGGCCAAACTTTTTTTGACATTAGTTCCCATCGAAGGATATGAAGGCAACCCATACCATCTGCTGATATGCATGACTAAATGATAAAACCATCGAGTGTTTTTACAGTTACCTGAATGCAGTCACAATGTAGCATTTCTGCTACTCACGCCTTAGGCGTTTTTAGGCCATCCCCATCTAATAACATATTTTAGATTTGTCTCTATAAAACCCTTTGTGACCACAATCATTTGTCCAATTAATGTGTTCCATTGTCTACTAAAGTCCCTTTTAGCCTGCTGTAAATTGAGATACGGCTTTTTTTGTGGAATTCTACCTTTTAGTCTTACATCTGCTAATCTACTCCTGATTGTTGTTAAACTGACAGAAACACCAGCATCACTCAGATCACTTCTGATGGATGTCAATGGAATTCTTTTATCTCTGAAACATAGTATTTGTGTTCTTCTGTCATTAACAGATGTGGTGCACCTTTTTTGACCTTTTCCTGCTCTTTTTTTATTAAATTTGTCTCCTGAAATCTTAAACAAAACTTTCAGTCTTCAGATGCAATCACTGAACTCCCCACCTGTTATGTAATTTTAACATAGGAAATATCACTTTCTTGTCACACATGTATCTAATTTACTCTTTTATTTAATGTCATTGCTTTTTGACTAAATATCATTGTTATCCTGGCCAGGAAACAGTCTTGACCTCACTCCTATTGAAAACTTGTGGCATTGTTTGAAAACTCTCGACCAAATGAGGTACCCATGAAATAAAAAGGATATAATTGTTTCCAGGTAACATGTAATAAGGAAGGACGAGCTTAGAACTACATTTAGCTCAATGAAACACATCGATGTGAAGCTACAATAAAAAATAAAGACTACCCCACAAAGCACTGATAACTCACTGTTACCATCAGTATCTAATATATATTGATAGCTATTGCAGTATAACTTTTTTGCTTTGTAAATATTTGAATTTTGTTTTTTGTATTGAATTCAGTATTAAATTTTCTTTAAAATGATATAAAATACTTAGCATTTTGTGCAATGTAAAGTTTTCTATAAGCATACAAACTTAAAAAACATCCCAATTTTAAAAAGTGTCCACAATTTTGACCACCACTGTATATACTAATGTACTAGTCTAGGAATTAATTCATTTGCTATTTCATATTTTAGCTAAGAATCAAATATAAGATACAATATAGACAACAGTATAATGTCCACTTTTACTTTCCATGAAACACATTAATTAAAATATCATTATTAAATTAATATATCTTACCTAACAGATCCACCTGAACCACCACCCTAAAAATGAATTAAATATGATTAAAAATAGTTTTACTATTAATACATTTGAAAGTGTCAAATTCATTGAACATGTTTTATAATGTTTGCATATTTTTTTTTTTAATTTTAAAATGTTTAAACAATGATAAATTTGGAAGAAAAAACACATAACTACTACTTCATGTATTTAATTATAGCTAATTTAAGAATACAAGAGAAAATTTTTTTAATGAAAGTTAATTAAATTAAATCAAAGTAAGGTCATCAATTTAACTATTCTATAAGGGAATGCAGATTACTCACAAGCCTCTGGATGACAATGTTATACTGTAGAACCTCTAGCATGGTATTCTTTTTTTTTTCTACACATAATTTTTATTTAAATTTGTTTTTGTTTCAAAAACAAAGTTAAATAAAAATTGACTAAAATAAAATTTGACTGTGACCTACACAAGGCTCAGTTCTTCTCATTGTTGTGCATGTACATGATTTGGGAAAGGAGAATCCATTTGTGATTATTTAAAGTAGGTATGAAACTAATGTTTGATATCACAGAGAGACTACTCAATTCCACTGTATAATAACTCTATAGCACTCAGCTACCACTATTAAGGTTTCAAGCCTCATATATATTGAAATGAAACAAAAAAAATTCTAATTGATAGATATAAACAGTAGTTCAAAATATAAGCAAAATTAATATTATTCAATTTTATATAATTATTATTGGTGGCTAGAAAAGACCATGAAATTATACAAAAATATTTCCTGAAATAATGAATTTGATAAAATGTACAATATATGAATATATAAAAAAACAAATCCAAATATTCATTTATTTCATATAATTGCAATTTTAAACGAAACAAGAAAAATATTTTCCCATTTAAAACCATATTGTGCACATTTAGTTTATTTCTCTTTCAATACTTTTGAATAAATGTAAATTGTTTCGAACTTTTTTAGGTACTAGTGTATTATTGCAACCTATTGGCGACATTATATGAGACAAAGACCCTGGTTGCCAATTCAGAGCATGCAACACACAGGAAATTGGGGTTGCCAAGTTGGTGAGTAATTAATACAGTTGGCAATTGTACCAATAATACGTACGTACCTTTTTCATTTTATTTTTTGGTAATTTTTTAAAAATTAGAAAAGAATTTATAGAAAGATGAAGCTGGAAAAATCATTTAAAATAAAAAAGCATAAAAAACAGGACTTGAACAGAAAAAATTAAGTAAAATATATCTATATATCATTGCCTTTTATAAAACTGAAAATTTTGTAATTATTTTTTTAGTTTTTGATAAACTATTAAAAATATATTATCAGCAAAAGAATATACACATTTTACAAAAATTAAATATCTATGATATAAAAAACACAACACAATTTTTTATCCAAATTAATTTTTAATCTTAAAACTTTAAATTTCATACTTTTCCAGAACCACTGCCCCATTCTCCATTAGAACGCATTGACCTGTAAACAGAATATCACAATATTTATGATTTATTACAAAATAAAGAATAATGTATAGTATAGTATAATATGTAACATTTTTGCAAATCAATAAAATGTATCAGCAATTTTCATATCAAAATATATTTACTCAGTTATTGTAACTTTTACTATACAGATTGACAAAAATCAATATTTATCCAAATACGAACTTTATTTGAAAGAAAGAACAAAACTCTTCCTCATCAGTAAAACATTTTTACTTTTTCTTTCATATTAGATGTTTTAAACTTTAATATCATCAACAATTACTTTATGCAAGGTATATGAAAGTATATGAACTTTTTTCAATGAGCCAGTTTAAATAACTTATTCCTAATAATAAAAATAATCCTAACAGGTTGAGTTACACCAAAAATTTTAAACAAATTTTTAAAATAGAAACTAAAAATTATGATAATTTCATATATTAATTTATCAATTTTGAAAGCAAAACAAGGAGATATTTATTTTTAAAAAATAAATTTAAGCAGTTCTATTTCAAACTCAGATTCTTTAAATAATTAGCTTTTATGTTCAAAAATGGGAAGGGGGGGAAAAATTGCAAGTTCAAAGAACAGAAGCGGTACGTTATCTTAAAAATTTATCCTCCCTTTGTACATGTATCTTTACAGATTTTGAAAGAATCACAAAATGACAACGCGAAGTAAATGAAACTGATCAAACAGAAATATAATAAGCAATTTAATTATTTATTCAAACGATCTGCAGCAAGGAACTTTAAAGAGAATAAAAATAAATTGACTATCTGAGAAATTAAAAACATTTTGTACAAAAAATTCGATAAAATAAGCAAGATATAAAAAGGTACTATCTTTTATTTAAATATTTTTTTTTTACTAATTGATCGTTTAAATCTAATACAAAATATTTAAAATACGTAAAAATGCGCAAGTTCTAATATCTCAGAGCATGAGATGGTAAAATTTAAAAATTCAAAACATATATAATTTCAATTACAAAAACGTACGCAAACATAACTGACGCAACTCTTCTTGGTAAAATCCTGTTCATTATTTTAAATTACAATTTAGTTTAATAACTTTATTACACTTCAACTATTCTCTTTTCACCTCTAAACGAAATCGGCAATGACAACATACACCAAATTAAACAGCTAGCAGACGAAAGTTTCACTCTCTGTGATTGGTTTCTTGAGC
The DNA here is from genome assembly GCA_019973955.1 of Trichonephila inaurata madagascariensis. NCBI lineage: Eukaryota > Metazoa > Arthropoda > Arachnida > Araneae > Nephilidae > Trichonephila > Trichonephila inaurata. Next base: position 44,992 of record BMAV01001359.1, on the reverse strand, counting down.
TCGTAGACTCTCAATTGTGATTGGTTACTCCCATCATGAGTTTTCTGCGTTTCAACTTTGAAATCTTCTAACATGTATTTTTCCATGTGTTTAAAGTCATATGTTCATTAGAAATCAAATTCATTCTTCAATGTCGCTTCAAAAGAAAGTAATTTAGTATTGATTTATTATTTTTAGGGCTCAGTGAATTCACAGTGTTCTCTACGTGGTTCGAAATGTACATATAATAGGGCATTTTAGAGCAGTTAATGATTTTTTTTTAAAGAATATGATAAAAAAAAATTGAAATCAATACACTTTGAAATGGAATTATTATATCTTGTGTATTAAACATTTTATAGCTGCCTATTTTAAAAGGTAGGCTAAGACCAGTGTCGTAATATTGAACCCCAGTCAAATAACAAGGTGCAAGCTGTGTTGGTAATTCTTCATATCTAGTTGGATCAACGTGAGGACTTTGATTTCCAATAGATTTAACGTGCATCAGCCTCTCTATACGATGGGTTCTTAGTGGAAACTGAACTCAGCTGAAGCACCTGCCAGTCACAATCTAGAGGCCTAAGAAATTGGATTACAGCAGTCATCCATCATCCCATATTCTATAATCATTTTCTCCGAATGTAAAGATGAAACTAAAACATAATCAAGTGACGTCTACAATTGCAGGGGCCGTAATATTGTCTGTTACGCCACTGTCAAGAGACCTATAGAAACACTTCAGCAGGAACCCCACTCACCAAACTTCAACATCACGACCAAATGAGAACAAACCTCAACAGATTTTAACACTCATCAACTCCACTACACAACAGGTCTTTAATGATATCACATAGTGATTTAAAATTAAGAGTTCTATCATCATGTGAACCTCATGTGAAATAATATAGTGATATAATTCAAATGAAATAATCGTAATTTTAAAAAGTTTGTACCTCACTCACCAAATCATACATATTACTTGAGGACAGAAATGCCAATTTAATTTAAATTACAGCAAACATAACCAGAACAAGTGGCATATAGTACAGAAGTCGCAAGAACCCAAAAGTTCTCATTCATCATAGGCAACATATAATCCGGAAGTCATAAAAAACTGCAAGTTCTTTTCCAAAGTACTGAATTAAAAATTTAATTACGCATAATATTTGCTATAAGAATTTAAATTATTTTATATTTTATATCAATGAATAGACTGCTCAATCAATTGTAGTAATCGATATAGTAATTAAAACATGTGTTTCTGAAGTTAAGACTACACAATACCCTTCAAATATCAAATATACTGAAACTTTTTTTTTGCATTTTTTGTAGCCCATATCATTGTGTAGCTTGCCACCAAATTTCGGATCTGATGACAAATTAGTTTTTGAGATATTTGAAGTTTCCTTAGCTTAGGTTTGGGTTTCAGTTTCGTTTTTAAGTATTTTTCTATTCTTAAATTGAATAAAAATATTTTTGAGTATAATGAACTCTCTTTTAGTGTGAAATAGTTATTAATTTCAATTCTCTCATTACTTAAATCATATATGCTTGATTATGTTTTGAATTTTTTGAGTTCTCATAGTTACTTAATTGATACTGGTTTTAAGGTCAAATTTTGTTTTAAAAAATAGTTTATATAACTTAGAAAGCTTTATCGTCAATTTTTTCCAGTGGAGAAAATGCCATGGCCAAAATGTTCTCGGGTTGCTATGAGAAACAATATTTCGAAGGGATGTAATAATACTGGAAATAATAAATCTAAAAACGCCCTCAGTTGATACTGCAATTAGACTTCCAAAAACAAGTATTCTGATTACAAGCATTGCAGATAAAACTAAATATTTCCACCAAACTCCATTAGAGTAAACATACTGTAGTACTACATTCTATAACAAAAAAAAAAACGACACACCAAGGAGTTGCCCGATTGTAATGAAATTTCGTATACAAAGACATTTGTACCGAACATGCAAATGATTAAAATTTATTATTGAGGGGCGGGGGAGACCTTGGAAATATGCACATGTGAGTGTTTTATTACACAATAACTTTTTAAAGGACAGATGAAGAGATTTCAGCTGTTGCTCGGTTAGGAATTTCATAACGATCACTGTCCAATGAGATTGATTTTAGAATGACCAATGATATGTTAAGCTTAGGATATCAGAAGAAAAAATATATTAAAACCAGTAAATTTCAAATATTTACTGTTCGTTCAAAAAACTCGAAAAACAGATTTTAAACCAATAACTAACAATGTTTCATAAATGTTCAAAACTCTCTACCTTTTTACCTTTAATAAACAATCCTTAATAAATAGGAAACATATTGTTTATTTCCCCCTTTTTTAATGAAAAGAAAGTTTGAAATTAAATTTCTCTGAAAAATTTCGTGCACATAATGAAGACTGAGAGCCGGAGCACCACTAGCAGCTCACGTATTTGTTTTGACGTCCTGCTCTTTTTTGAAGTATCCATAGACATACATCGTATCTGGGTTACTATGGAAAAGGAGACATCCCTCGCCTGTTTTCCAAAATAATTTTGGCTTTCAATCAATCGCCGACAGATGGTAACGTGACAATAATATTTTCTCTGTAAATGTCTTTACTGTTGTTTTCATGTACCTTTTGAACGTTAAAGGAATGTTGTAAGAATAGCTAAGTGTGTGCGTAATTACTAGAAAGAATTTTGAGTTCCCAATATTAGGTAATCCAAGTGTGTGAATTTTTGTTAAATAATCTTCCTTCTCATAAAGACCGTTTTAAGGGTATGATATAACATATCACTATACTTAAATAATTAATAATTACTTGTTTCCGAATACAGAAGAGTTGTTGTTGTTGTCGTCGCCAGACAAGTGCAAAGTTATTAGATAGGCCCGAAGGCGTGTATCACCACTCTATAGCCACATTCTCGGCCTTATCCAAGTAGAGGGTCTCCCTGGTACAGTTGAGGTCAATTTTGAAGAGGGCTGCCGAGATGGAAGGGCAGCTCAGGAAGTGTGGTATCCAATTGTATATCTGGGCAGTGTTTACACTTCGGGAACGTTCTTGAACCATCAGGGAGGTGTACAGAATAGTTTTGTTGTGGCTAATGACACCTGTCTGGCAGTCAGAACGAGGCCCACGAAATTTATCGTGGCAAGGGGCTAGAAGTATGCCTGTCGTTGGCATTGGGCCCATACGAATTTGACAGTACAGATTGGCTCAGCCTTGAAATTCCCGAAGGATAATAGATAAGCGACACCACCTATCTACATCCTCACAATTTTAGCATGGGGCTCAAGGGAAGGGAAATATTCTCCAGACCCTGCACTCGTGATTCAGCCCACAAGACTTTCGTACCTACTGATTTAACGAGCACGTACTCCGTGTGTACTCGGAGGGTATTTGGTGGCATCGAACCCAGGCAATCAGGTCTGGAGTCCGATGCTCTAACCACTAGGCTACCCGCGGCCTACAGAATAGTGTACATTTCGTGATAACTATTATAAATTAAGAGAACGCCTGATCTTTAACATTATATAAGCAAAACTTTATTCATATAAAATATAAACATCTGCAAGAGGAAAACTGTTCTTTTTGTCGCAACAGAAAGTAAATGTCCTTTATCGTGGACTTGCCTTTCAGAAAATTGTTGATTTGTTCCAAGCCAATGAATACAGATTCCGATGCGGAAATTGGTAATGAGAGAGAGAGAAACTGTTACATTTTCTAATACTTTACAATGTTTGGAAACTATGAAAACGTACCTCATGCAAATGACGCAGTATTTTCTTCTCTGCATAAAGTCGATAACAGAACTTTTTCGAGTAAGGAATCAAAAAGACTATTCAATATCTATTAGTCAGTACTTTAAAATTTCCAATTTACTGATGAGTAACAAGTCACTAATAGCATATTTTTAGCTGTTGAATAAAAAGCGTTTAATTTCTAATGACTATAGATATTTTTGTGTAGTAGTTTATTATAGAATTTTCAAAAGGTAATTGCAAAAAATTTGTGTTTATTTCGACCCCGATATAGCGAACAAAATGTTCGGTTCTCGATGAATTCGTTAAATCGGGGTTCGATTGTATATTAAAAGTAATGAGTTTTTTTAAATTTTTTTTTTATGTACGTATGTTTAAATAGTTTATAATTGTTATATGATTTATAACTAAGTATAATGTTTTCAATGAATTCCTTTTCATACGAAAACATGAAACAAAGAGTTTGAGGTATGAATTTATTATTAACAGTTAACAAAAAATATTTAATTTTATATTGAAATTTTTCTGTAAATACGTCCTTTTAATGCTTCAGAGTGCAATGTAAATTAAAATCAAATAAAACATTTCGAAAATACCCTGGAAAATTTTTTTTTTAATTTTCAATTTTTTTAAGGAATTATCAATTTTTTTTTTAATTACAAATTTTATTTTGTTTAGATCGTACATGTAAGAATATAGTTCAAAGTTCTTCGCCTTTCCAAGAAAGTTTGAATTGAAGGAGTATTTCGAAGTTTAAAAATATATATCATTTTGAGGAAAATAAATGTCATAAAGAACCATTCAAAAATCCTTTAGCACACACACACACACAAAAGACATTAGATGACTAAAAAGTTTTCCCGATACGAATAATTTTTATTGTTTATTTTGTATAAAAAATCCCTGAAGTATGATGACACAGTGAGTTGTGCATAAAGTGAATAAAAAAAACCCACTTTGTGTACGGACGTGTAAAGCTCGGTTTCTTATAGATGACAACATATCAGGTAGAATGATCTGTGTTTGAGTTACCTTGTCTCTTTATTAGAAATTGGCTGTTTTCGAAATAATTACAGATATATTTTGTAGATTATAGACTTCACTGCCATATCACAAAAAGCCAGAATTATACATCCGCACTAAGCGGTTCCTTTTATCTGTAATAATTGAATTTGGTGATTTTCAGATTGAGTAGATAGAATAATAAAATTTATTATGTTTAATTTATTATTCCACCCTTTCCTTTTCCCTGGAACTAATCACATAAAATTTAATCAGGCTGAAGTCGGCTTTTGTGGGGGTACTTGCGTTGATTACGCTTACCAATTACTTCAAGCATATTTGGAAACAATTTTTTTCCTTTGATCTGACCTTTGTTGTATACTTTGAACTAATACACCTTTTTCATTGTACCAGCTGATGTGTTCAATGTCATTACGAGTCTATTTCTTAAGTTTGTACGTACACTGTTCAATTTATTGAATTTATTTGGGCAACGTATCGTTCAGTTTGTGCGCTGGGTAAAAAGCGGGCAGCACAACTGCATTACATTGTGCGAGTATACGATCATATCTGTTCGCATTCGGACCACGGAACGAAGTGAATTTTTCATGATGAATGTTGCTGCATTCTAATTGACTGAGCCAATCGTTCATTAAAGTTCGTTTTCGGAGATAGTAGTTTGCGGCATGAGAGAGAGCTGAGTGGCTGCTCTCTCATTGGTTCTTGGTGAGTGAAAAGGTTGACTCTCACTGGCTGCTCAAGGGTTCTGGAAAGTTAACTATATATAGAAGGGTGAGAGAGTGGGGAAACGAAGAGAGGTGTGTGTTATATAACTTACGTTATTGAGCACGTCATCTGGTGAGAGGCACGAAAACTATTTTTTGGATTTCACTACACTGCAATATGATCAAAGATGTAGTTTTTCAAGTAGATGAGCTGTTGAGTATTAAAATATAAAAAAATTTTTCCCATTTGTAATACATCTCTACAGAATAAAATCGCCTGACAGGAAAGAGCACTTAAAGTTGTTTTATTTATATGTACATGCAAATATCTATTTAAAATAAAGTTTGAATCATTTTTGGAAATTTGTAGAATAAGCATTTTTAGCAATCTGTGAAAGTTTTATACCGTGAATACGTGAATTATTTATACCAATATAACATCCATTAAATAATAAAAACTGGTTTTCCGCTATGTCTGTAATCTATTGATATTATATCTGTACGATTTTAACTCATTCTATATAGGGTGCCCCGAAAGTCAACTTCAAGAGGGCTCAGGATAAAAGGTGGGGAAGGGGAGGTGTCATATTAGTTCTGAGAAAAATAAGAAAAATTCCATTTCAATTGGTTAAGTGGTGACTAGCATATTTTTGAAAATGTCAGAAATTGACACCCTGTATCACATCATTAGGTATTGTGATTACAAATTGCACAGTTTTACAGTTTTTCTTCTATTAGAATTTATGAACGATTGAATAGGTAGATCTAACCTCTCACTTCCCACGCCAAAACTGACTTTTGAGACATTTTTTTATTTTGAGAGGCTAGGGAAGGGGATCAAAATCCTCAATTTTAATTTCATGAAAGAATGTTGCTGTTGGAAATTACGATAATTTATCATTTCAGATAAAATTAAGTAATAAACTAAAATTATAAGACTAAAATAATCAAATATTGAAACTATAAGACTACTTTCAACTGTATGTGTCCAAGAACACAGCATTTCAAAGAGTTTCTTCACCATATGACCTTGTTTTGGAATGTTACTGAATTTTTTTCTTACGGATTTTACACAAATTGAAATAAGGGAAAGAATAATGTGATTTGGAAAAGTATAAGATTCAAAGGGGGAAATACCGTTTTTTATAAACTTTATTTGAGTGTTTTTCTTTTTACAAAATGGAAAACAGGAAATTATCTTCTTTAAAAAGTTCTTCATTTTAAAACGCAATCTCACCATCTGCCTTCTCTCAATTTTTCTGCACGTTCTGGAGTATAAAACTTTCCAACCAGTACCCTAAAAAACAAAATATAATAAAAATGAATTCAAAATAGTGATTTTCTTTGAAAAAATACCCGACTTCATAGATTTAAATAGATAAAATCTTTAATAAACATGACGTAATTATAATACAAAAATGGGGAGAAAATTTTTATAAATTAATTTGCTATATTTATAAATATAACTGCGCGAAAAGGGCCCGCGAAACCCAACTTAAAAATTTAAATTAATCCCTTTAAGCGCTTTTTTTATACCAAAAAAAAAATAGTGAAATGTATGATATAATTTACCTTTTTATTGACTATACTACAATAAATATTCTTTTACATAATTAATCATTTTGTGCGATTGTTGTCTGCTTATACCCGGGGATGTACAACAACGACAACAAAACAGCTTCATTTTGTTTTAACTAATACAGTAGTCGTCCAGCACACAGTAGGAAATAGAATTGACACTTTTCAAAATAATATATTACTATATAATTAATGTATTTACCCTTTTAAAAAAAAGTGGGCAGAGAGATTGAAAATTATAGGTTCAGTGATCGGTGAAATTCGAAATGTTCGTATATCTGAAGCTTACCTTCCAAGGTAAGGGTGGTCATCCCGCGGCCCGAGACCGCATGTTCCACGAGATTCAATACATCTATACAAAATGGGAATATTTTGAGCAATACTTTTGTTTTTAGTGTAGTGATTTATAACAAAGCAATTCCATAACCGATTCTATTTTATCACGTTGCTTCAGTTTTAATCCAATAAATGTTTGTAATGGGTCCAAATCTAATACAAAGATATATATTTTTGTATGTGTGGCCCGTAGGACTACAATATTTTTCAGAAGTGATCAGCAAGGTCATTTGGGTTGGCCACCCCATTACAAGGAGTCTATAATTTAACGAAAAATTTATAAAATATTTTCACCAAATTTCGTCTTTATCAAGAAAGAAAATTGGCTTCTTTCTTTCAATTTTTGAGATCTAACCGGAATTAATAGAATTCAGGAGAAATAAGTTTACTAACATCGTTGGAGGTTTGTCCACCAGCAGGGGCGTAGCTACCACCGTATCAGCCGTATCAATGATACGGGGCCAACATGTGTAACTACAGTCCCACAAACAGGGCTCCCATATCTAAAAGAGGCCCCTCAGGGCTAGCAACGCCAGTGTCCACCAGTTCAAAATCATTCGGAAACAATACTTACTTTCTAAAAAATGTCGGAGCATATTGTACCAAGTAAAAGAATAACAAATTAGGCTGCTGACATATCCAGGCTTCATCAAGTTTGTGAGCTATCGCCACAGCCATGAGACGAGCACAACGATCTGTAGGCATTCTGTGATCTTTAGGGTCTGTTGGCTTTCCAAACTTCTGCAAAGATATTTGTTTCGAATCTTGTAAGTTAACCATTAATATATTTGCTCAAAATCTCTAAGTACATAAAAAAAAAACTAATAAAAGCTGTGCTCTTTTTTCCGTGATCCTATTATGATTGAACATAATAGAGCTTTATTTATAACTAAATTGGAATTCATTATTCCAATTTTATCTTTTTTTGTCGCTTATGGAATAACAATTATTTCGATACAACAATGGATTTATGGGCAACATACCAATAAAATTACTTATTCCACCATTTACACCAGTGCTACTCAAATTTTCCGTTTTTGGGAAACTAAATTTTTTCAGCCCTTAATTTCCATCCCCCCCCCTTTCTCCATACAATAACAATGTGGGGAAATTGAATTAATACTATTGCTTTGATGCTAAAACTACAATACGACTTTTAAACCCCTTAAAATTTAAAGGCGTATAAAACCCCTCTTGGTCAGCCAAGTATTAATTTGGCTATTTTATATACGTTTTTTCCCGAAATACGATCTTTTTTTTGTGAACTTCACCAAAAAGGGGAAATTTTTCAGCTTTTTTAATGCAATAAAATTAACTTGACGGGGTTTTTGGGAAAGGGTTTCGTATTTCAGAGGATTTTTCTTCTTTATTCCTCTTTCATTCCCCCCCCTCCTCCAATACATCTCATACGCGCCTACATGAAAATACAGTGGCAATGGGGAATGAACCGTATAACTTTAATTTTCGGCAAATTAAAGGGTTCTTTTAAACCGTACAAATTATCGAGATAAAATGGTTTGTTTTTATAATTGTTTTATGACCAAACCATGGAGTCCTTAATTATTAAACTTGCTCTTAACTTAATATTGTTCAATTACTTATAAAATACATTGTGAAGTACTGATACATTTATAAGTATATTATATTAGTATAAATGTGTATTTTATTTCTTATTATGCCAGAACGTATTTTGTTCATTTACTTTTAGGAAATTAAAAAAAAAAAATTAAGTTATCTTTTGTTTTCGACTTTTTAATATCCTCGCGCCCCTCTTGTAGAGTTATCATGCCAAAGGGGGCCCACAGTTTGAGAAACGTTGTGAATTACACTAATTACTAATTATATGCGGGGTATACATAATTGAATATCTCAACTTCGCCGGCCTAAGAAAAGAAAACAAAGTACAACCTTGTTGTTCATCAGAAATCGAAAATAACAGTTAAAAGTTTACGAAGATGGTGCATGACAAAATTTTTGGCCTATTCTTTTTCCATGAAAAGATTGGCGCTTATGAAAAATTTATTTGGATATGCTACAAATTAGGTTTCTGCCACAATTAGAAGATTCTGATGATTTCGGTCAACAGCAGGATGAAGCAACCCCAGAGGCATATGTGGATTTTTTTTTTATCACAAATTGCCACACCGGTAAATTGATCGCTGACCACACCAGGACTTAGTTCTTATCAATTGCCTTTTCGCAGCTCTGACATCGAATGATTTTTTTTCTGGGGCTACAACAAACATCAACGGTTTGTTCCATTGCAACTAACTGCCGTTGACGGACAAGACAAGCATATCTGCAGCATTAGAAAGCATTTTCTAGAAGAGCTGAAAAGAACAGGGGATGAGTTATCGTACCACCACAATATCGTTTATGTATCTGGAGAGGCTTCACACTGAACATTTATAACTGTTGAATTTAAACTTTCAATTATTAATTTGATTGCTGATGAACAAGGTTGGAATTCATTTCATTTTCTTTTAAGGTATCCGACTACGTTCGGAACCGTGATTTAAAACACACACAAATGGATCATTTTCATGATATTTAGTGTCACTTAGACTAGAATACATGTATAAAATAATTTTAAGGGCATTATGACGAAAAAAATTATTTATAAATACAATATTTTGGCAAAAAATTAACTTAGAATAACCTTTTTTCAAAACGTTCTCCTTTTATAAAAAATACTTCTATAATATAATAATAATTTATATATACTTATATAAAGTAAAGACATCTCCAGAGAGTCTGAACTAGGAATTTTGAAAAATTCACATTAGTTTCAGAGTTACCACCAATTGAAATAATTATCGGTGTTTTTTTCTTAAAATGTCTCCCCTGTGTTGTCGTAAAACATGGATAAATCCACTTCTAAATAATATATTTCAAAAATTCTAGTTCAGCCTCTGTACAGAGGTTTGAGCTATATACAAGCAGAATATTATTATAACAAGCATTTTTCATAAAAGGAGAATATTTTGAAAATGTAAATTTTTATGTTCATTTTTTTCAATATATTTAACTTAAATAAATTTTTTTTGTAATAATATTCTTGAAACATTTATATACGTTTTCTAATCTAAGTGACACTAAATATCATAAAAATATCCATTTATATAACTTTTTAAATCACGGTTCCGCGTAATCAAAACCTTCTCACTTCGAAGTTGAGATTTATTTATGTACTCTCAATGTGTAGGATTTCGTTCCGAATAACAAGTCGCAAGTCGGATTTATACTTTCCAACACTTTTCATTCAAACAAGTTTTGAAAACAAGATTAAAACCCCAATTTGATAAATTGACATAATTATTGTATAATGCAAAAAATAATAATTTGTTACGTTCTAGTTTCGGGTGCTTTTCATGGAGGCAGTGGAGGATTTTATTTTCGTGAACTACTGGATGGTATGGTTTCTGTCTAGTCGAGGGTTTGAGTCCTGGTGACATTAAGAACATGTCTGATGCCCTTGGGTCTTAAAGGGTTAAAGTCTTCAAAATTTGGTGGGGGGGGAAATTTGAAGAGTAAAGTGTCAGCTGTGTGTGTGAGGTGTCGGTCCGTCCCTCGATCGTGGTTCAAAATTAAATTCCTTTTCAATAATATTGTGCACTTTTAAAAGGGCGTTTCAGCAGTCAATCAGGGAAATTTTTATTTTTATTATAATTTCTTTTTAAATTTTTTTTTCTTCATTTTTGTAATTGAAAGTTCGGATGGTCGTAAGTTGAGGAGAAAGTTATTTTATATCATAATTTTTAATCTCATTCAAGGATAATTGTGCTATGTGAATCTAGATCGTATTTTGCCCCTCTTTTTTTTTTTGAAAAAATTTGTCCTTGATAAATTTTAATTTTTTGGTAAAACCCACTAGTTCAGAACTGGGATTTTAAAAGGCAAAAAGGATAATTTTTTAGATATTTAGTGTCACTTAGATTAGAATAAAATTTTAAAAATTTTTTTGGACATTTTTACAAAAAAAAATTTAAATAAAAATTTTGGGAAAAAAAAACTTTGAATAACCTTTTTTAAAATTTCTTTGTGAAAAACCTAATATAATAAAATTTTTTCCGTATATAGCTAGACCCCGTTCAGAGGCTCAACTATAATTTTGAAAATTACATTTTCAGAGTTAAAACCCCAAAAATTAAATAATTACCCGGGGTTTTTTTTTTTAAAATTTCCCTCTGTTGTGAAAACATGGATAAACCCACTTCTAAGTTATATATTTCAAAAATTTAGTTAACCCCTGTACGAGGGCTGAGCTATATAAGGAAAATATTTTATAATGAAGCTTTTTCACAAAAAAGAATATTTTGAAAATGGGTCATTCTATGTAAATTTTTTGTCAAAATATTTAAAAATTTTTTTATTGCAATTATTCTTAAAACAATTTTATATCTTTTTCTAATCTAAGTGACAAAAAAACCATTTATACGCTTTTCAAAATCACGGTTCAAGTATCGGAACTTAAAAGGTTTTATTTTTTTTTATCTCAGTAAAACTTTTTCTTTTTGTGTACTTAAAAAAATAAAACGTAAATAAAAGAATAATAAATTTTAAAATATTTTATTGTTACTTTATTCACACTAATTAATACTGAAATTTAAAAAATTAATAACATTTATTTTATTGTTGAGTTTTGAAAGATACAAAGATGTATGAACCTACCTGTCCTGGAGTTCCTGTAAAAGCATTTTCCAAGAAGTGAGAGAATATTGGACCAGGGCAAAGCAATGTCACATCAATATTCTTTCCTGACATTTCTGTTCGAAGAGTTTCAAAATATCCCTGTACAAAAAATATGTATGAGATATAAGCACAATTCCCCCATTTCAATCACATTAAAGGCAGAATGATCCTAAATGCTTCTTGTTATTAAAGAAATTGTAAGTGCTGTTTTACTAATAGTTTTTTTTATTCATTAAAGATTAAATCTTCATAATCCTCACCTCCGACTGTAAACGTTTTCAAAAATATGTAACATAAACCTATTTGGAAGTTTTTTTAATTACTTTTTAATTAATAATTAATTTTAATTATAATTATTCAATTGATATTTTTCAGTTAAAAATTGACGCTAGTTGTTTCATATAGGAAAATCGGAAATCAATCCATTTACATCAGGACATTTACATTTACAGAGAACAATACTGTATCGAATAAAAACTAAAATTTTAAAGTTAAACCATTACAAAACTAAAAGTTTAAGAACACGGAATTAAAACAAAAGCGTGGAAATTCTGGAAGGAAAGGAATTTTACGATTGGGATATGAATCTCCTGAGCATACCGTACAGCAAGCAAACATTATCTCTATGTTGTAACTTAGGGTCAAGATCCGGGTTGACGAGCAAGGGTTGTTTATTCCTAGCGTCTGTTTTACAAAATAGGTATATGCTTCTTTTTAGTATGTCTATTCTGCTAAGGTGCTCGGCTAAGCAATCATGCCTATTTTTTTATCTGGAATTAATTACAGCCTCTTTGCGCAGTCTACGACTAAACTCATTCCAGTCTTCTTAGATTAAATTGATAATTCTGTGTTTGTAATATATTTCGCTATTATTTTTCCCCCTACCTCTAGACACAGTATGTCTGCCAAAAAGGGGCAAATTCCAAACTCTTCTTTTAAATAGAAAAATACCTTAATGCCCCGAAATTCGTGTTAACAACCAATAGAATTATGTCGTTTTTCAATACAATCAAACCAAGCGCTATCCGCCACCCTAAACACAAAAGCCAAGAACATATTTCTTCTTGGTATAGCCAATCCAAGCCCTGTACGTCGGGCTAAAACAAAGGAACTCGCTTTCCTTAACACAAAATTCAGTCAGTGCCTTTGCGCTTTAAAACCAAAGGACACTCCATTTTCTCTGTCCTTCCCGCTAGAATTTCAACTAACTTCTCCCCCAAAATAGCAACCCACCCCGCAGATGCGGAGAAATGCGCCAAAAATTCCATAATCTACCGCCAACAGTCGCCAGACTCTAGAGTGTTGTATACCAACATAATAATTTCTCGCATTCTTCTCCCAGGTGCAACCAAAGGAATAGGACCCAGTTAAATTAATAACTCTCTGCACCCTTTGCCAACAGGTCTGCTTTTTCATTACCTTCGATATCTATATGGGATGGTAACCACCGGAATTCTACGATTTCACGTTCGTTGTTAGTTCCCCGATATCGTTTTTTTTTGTCACAAGAGGAGGATCAGAGCAATGCTGAGAAGCTATTGCCTCCAAGAATAAACATTGTTAATAATTGAAGGAATGGTTGAGTTGTTATTTTTATATTTTCGATAAAAAAAATTCACTTCACTTATACATATTTCATCAGAACAATTTCATTATATTTCAGACACATTCCAAAGGGGAAAAAAAACCTCCAACTTTATACTTACATGAAGAGCATGTTTAGAACCTGTGTAAGATGCAGAAAATGCTGCTCCTAAAATTTAGAATGGAAGAATGAAATACTTTTACCAAGATATTGTAATTCAAAATTGCTAATGTAGCTTAAGAAATAAATTTCCTTTAAAAATAGTTTAATTTAGTCTGATAAATTCCAATGGTTTTTTTTTTACTAGATACTATGGGATTTTTAAATTGATGTATGCAATAACCAACATTCGACAGTATTTATATTTTATGTAAGAAGGTTATTTATAAAATGGATATTGCCTGATTTAAGAACTTACCCATTTTGCCAACACAGCTACTGGTAACAACAAACTGGCCATTTTATTTTCCAGAAAATGAGGCAAGACTTTACGGGTCAAATTCAAGGTGCCGAAAACGTTAACATCAAATAATTCCTTGTCGACTTTAACGTCGATTTCTGAAAAAGCAGCTCTTTGCGAACGTCCAGCATTATTTACAAGGATGTCCAACTAAATGGATGATAATATCATGAAACTCTAATTGAGACAGAAATTTCATAGTATTTAACAGAATGCTCTAAAAAACTGTACTTACCTTTTGAAATTTCTGCAAGACTTTTTTCAAAAAAAACTTTTACACAAAATCAGTTATATTAAAAAGGAACCTGTACATCGTTTTCCCCGGAGACCATCTTCTAAAAAAAAAATAATTACAATTAAAAAAAATACTATGTCTAAAACTAGCAGTAAATGTAAATTATAATCTGATTAATTTTTTATCATTGTAACAGGATGGGCAAAAAGTGTGCAGTGACCATTTTCCCTTCAAGTCACAATCAACAAAGGACAGGCATAAAAGTCCTTAACTACTGACCCGAATATGGATTCCTTTTCGTCTCAGTCGTCTGTGTGCTTAGCGTAGATGGTCAGTTCAAATCATCCTGTACCCAACCATAGCAAGATCAATCTTCATTATCAACAACTATCGTCGAAGTGGTGATCCAAGAATTGAACACTAGATGATAGCACAGACTAACACTATTGATTGATTATATACTCCTTGGAGAGTTTAACTAAGACATTTCCAATAAATCACTACTAATGATGCAAGCAGCTACAACACCTCAACTAGACCCAAGAGATTGCCAACAACGTCGGCGGAAAACATTCCAATGACTCTCATACCTATTGGAGATGTATATCAATTACAGTAATGGGGTTGGAAAAACGACCTTCTCGAAGTATCGCTCAGAAAGTCTATTTACACCAAAAGCAACTTTCTTCTCTAAGAAGGGGATATGCATTACTCCTAAAGTCGCAAACAACACAGTGCAAGAATAAGAGCGCTTAACAACTGGAACTGCCCGTTGGAGCCAGTCGTCTAATGCGTGCAAAACGTGGTCTCCAAATCCGTAGACGAGCAGTACAAATCTCCCATTCCTCCTAAAACAGCATCCATGGTCATCATGGATGACTCGTCACCAACAGCTTCTACCGAAAGTTTTTTTAAAGTCTAATAGAACAGAAGCGAATTCAAGGAAGTAAGAATGAACCTGCAGCCCATCTACTAATATTCTGGGCCCTTATGAGAAAATATTTTAATACTGACATAAATATTAATGATGTGCTCAATTATTTAGGCTAAAAGAAGCGTTTTAGGAACACAATTTTATAAATTGTTATTTTTTAACTTGTTCCTTTAATGTTAAACTTTACAAAAATATACATTAATTATAGACAACATTTGATATTATTTTCTGAATTTGTACATAATCATCGTATCTTTAAAAAATGCCTTTTATAATTGTTCCAGTTTAATTAAACACCTGATGTATGAATTTATATATATGATAATAGATTAAAAAAACACTTTCACATTCACGTTACGATGATACAAAAATTTTATGACCTCCACCCCTTTTAGGGTTTATGTGTGTCACTAAATGGCACAATTACGATTATTCTGTGAAATTTTTTTTTTACCGGGCGTATTATAAACAAAACAAGGCTGTTTGTCCCATTCACTTTGTTCAGCATATTTTAATTTTACTAGGGGGGTAAACCAATAAACGAACCCCCATAATCAAAATACTGGATTCACCACTGATTCAAAATACTTACTTAAACATTTTGATTTCACCGCATTCAGTCTTTCTTCACTTGTACCAGATAAAACGAGCTTGCAACCATTGCCAGCAAGTTCGTACGCTAAATACTCTCCAAGACCACTTGAAGCGCCTGTGATCCAAACAACTTTGCTTCTCAAGAACCCTGCAATATATTCATATTTGTATAAATTTTCAAAAATAATACTAGTATGAATTATTATTTTAAATAAAAAGAAACATGTGTTACGCATGAAATACTTCGACCTTAGACATGAGCTTCCAACGTTTAAAGTTGCATTCGCTTTCAGAGTGGTGTTCTTCTACTGATCCAAATCCCCGCCTTCCCTCAAAGTGTCCTGATAGCAAATTATTTTTTGGTACCGATAAAAATAAAATAACCCACATCTTATTCGAATCATTTATTATTTTTCTAATAAAATTTGGGGATTCTTATGTGTATGGCTTTTATAATTTAATTGATGGTGAGATGGATAAAATGAGATTTGTTTTTAATCTCTATTTTCTTCGCTTCAGCTCATTTTTTAAAAAACGTGGGGCAGTTTTTAAAAAAATTTTGGAGCTAAGTGGATAGAAGGTTGCTTGTTCGAATCGGAATTCCATTCTAAGTCCGCGTGGAAAAGAATACGAGGGTGGTTGACATAGGCAGGAACGTCTTAAGACCCTGGGCCCAAGGAAGTTTTTTTACCCCGGGGCCCCCTATTAAAAAAGAAAGCCCTATGAGATCTTTAAAGGGACTACATAGCATTTGAAAAATACTCGTAAAAAAGGTAATTTAAACAAATAAATGTTCGACTCCCAATTTCAAAAGCCTGGGAAAAACCGGATCGATTATGGCCGTATTTCGACTAAATGGGGTTGGTGATTTTTTTTAGATATTAGGCTGACATGACGAAGTCATCACAAAATTTTTTTGGGTCTTCCCTTTTGTTTTGGGATGCAGATTAAAATTTCCCCTTTTTTCCCCGGAGAAACGTCGGAATAATATTTGACCATCAAAAATTTTTCGGATCATGATCTTATTAAGACGTGAGAACGAAACGAGTCCCCACCAGGGCGAGGCCCTGGAAATCCCGTTGGCC
This sequence comes from Trichonephila inaurata madagascariensis, assembly GCA_019973955.1. NCBI lineage: Eukaryota > Metazoa > Arthropoda > Arachnida > Araneae > Nephilidae > Trichonephila > Trichonephila inaurata. Next base: position 28,031 of record BMAV01001359.1, on the reverse strand, counting down.
CATGGCTTAAAACTCCCGGTATAGGTTAAATGCGTTCCCAAATCTGTTAGCCCCATATTAGAAAAAATTTAAGAATGAGTTATTCTCACCCCCTTTAAATGTGTTTCAAAAGGGTTTAAAAAGTAACATAAAAAAAAATAAGTCAATTCTACTTAGGTCCAAATTTTTTTTTTTATTTACTTTTATTAAATAATTTCAATTAATACAAATGTATAAACTTATGAAAAATCACAATATTAAAAAAATAAAAAAGCGATTTTTTCCTTTTTTTGAGGTGCCGGACAATATTTTGTTTTTACTTTATTCACCCTTTTAAATCCCATTCTCGAAGGTAGGTATCCCCGGTAGGATTCGAACCCACGACCTTTGGATGAGGGTCCCAACCCTTTTCATTGCGCTACAGGGACACAACGCGATTTCCTTTTTTATATGGTTTGGGGGTTTATTTTGTTGTTACTATATACTCATTAATTCAATTTAATTAATGAACTAATAGTTGAAAAAACTGTATTAACATCGTGTCATCCACTACAAGTTTTTAAAAAATGTATTTGAACTTGAATGAATGAATAGAAAGTATTTTATTTTTTATTAACGCTTGAAAATTTGTGTGGGAACAGTATATATATATATAATATATATATATAGGGAGAGTGAACTAATAGTAGAAATTGAAAAGGGAACGTCACATCAGCCTAAATATTAGCATCAGTTCACATAGATAATTAGAACAAATCGATTTTGAAATTCCCATGTGATCAATGGTGATAAATTCTCAGATATGTGTTAGGTTTTACAAAACCTCTTAAAATGATCCAATGGTCTAAATTCTTGTGACGTCATAATCATGTAACTGCAATCACGTGTTTCAGTCAATCAGTTCATAAATTCACGTGACATCATAATCGCATAATTGCAATGCGTATTTCCAGCCAATCAATACATGCGCTTCATTATTGCCAAATTTTGTGTGTGCTTCTTGAAGAAACTTTCTTTTAAAAAATACATATTTGTCCAACAATAATAACACAAATAAATAAAAATGCTCTTGATTTAAAAATACATGTACGATATAACTTTTTTATTTTTAATTTCGTAAAACTTTTTTAAGAATCTTAATATTTGAACCTCTTTACCCAATTTTCAGATTAAACATTTTTACTAGTAGATTGATTGATTGAATATTTACGTCGCACTGTTCAGCTACACGAGGGCTTTTGGCGACGGACCGGGAAGAAACCCTGATCCGTGACGTGGACGACACCTGACTGGGACCCCTCTCTAACTACACACCACGGGACGTTTCAGCTCTCGACAGATTTAACGTGTATCGCTGCCCCACGGCGGGTCTTAGTGGTACTGGGCTCGAACTCGTGACAAGGCAAGCCATGATCCGATACCTTGACCCCACTCGGCTACCGCGGCCATTTTTAGTAGAACAACAAGTACAAATCTATCAGTTCTGAATTCAATGGAGAATATGTGGTTACATTTATGTAATCTTCATGAATTTAGTCCCCACGTTCGTACAATAACAGTGATCAGCATGGCGACACAAGAGGGGCCTGGGGTCCGGGCCCCTACCCCAAAACCTTGATTTTTTTCCGATTGATCTATAATTAAAAATATATAGTACGTAAATTTTAATAAATATTTGTTATTAATGATTAATTTTATTAATTAATGCTAATTATTTATTCAATAATTAGTTTTTACTGTGTTTTGTTCCAGAAAATCGACAAAATCAAAAGGAGCATGATACAAGATTGGTGAACTTTCGACCCCGGACCCCCTAAAAATTCCCTGTGTGCGCTACTGGTGATCTGTAATACAAAATATTCTACATCAACAACTGTCATCAGGACATGAAAAAACGATCACTTTCTTGTTGACGGTCACATTTAATTATTATTGTAGAGAAGTAATATTCAGGTGAATGTGTGTGTGTGAAAACACACACACATGCTAAATAATCCCTAATCTGAGACGAAGAGAATGGAAAGAAATGATATCAGAAGAGAAAAATATGCAAAATTAATGCATGAAAAAAGTATAAGTTCAAAGAAAGACCGTTAAAGATAAGAAATAAGTTATCTTTACAAAATCGACTTATCAATCTTGGTACTTACGAAATTATTTAAGTGAATGTTTGATCGATTCATTCAAAGATCGAAAACGCTGATGTTTCCTTTTTTCTTACCGCTTTTTGAAGAGCACTGGCATTCATTTCGAAACGGTGTTCGAATACCGTAAGCAAATATGCTGAATAGTAAAAAACATTCTTTATGACTTGAAATACCGATTATATATATATATATAACTATTTCTTTAAGTATAATGAAATATTCTAAAGTTATTAACAAAATGTTTCTTCAATTCTGAATTTAATTGATATAATAATCATTTTTACATGTAAATATATGAATTATTCAAACATATATATATATATATATATTAAAGTAAACGCGCGAAGTTGTCGAGTCGTGGATTTCAGTTTTGGTGCCACTCTGAAGACTCGCCGTGTAGAGCTGCAGATGCACGTTAAATCCGTCGAGGTTTAAAGTGAGTGAGTCAGTGGCGCACCGGGGTATCCTGGGGCCCGGGAAACCCCCAAATACCCTTGTTTTTTTTTCCGATTGGTTATAATCCTATGCTTTTACGTAAAATTTAATTATGCATTTGTTAAATAATTTATTTTATTAAAAATGCTAATTATTTATTCAATAAAAGTTTATATTGTTTTTGTTCCCGAAAATCGACAAAATCAAAAGAATATTTTGGGCAGCGTATTGGAGAATGATACCAAAATGGTGTACTTTCGACCCTGGACACCCCCCTTGAATAATTTGTGTGTGCGCTACTGGCACCAAATGAACTATGATCATTCCAAAATTCAAAATATTTCTATTTTTTTTATAACAAAAACATAACAAAACCCAGAAATTCGAAACTTTTTTTTCAGGGTCTACTAAAAAACCAATTTTTTTGTATATTTAATTATATAGTTCAATTGGTGCATTTAAGATTATAATTAAAACACCATTAATTTTTTTTTTATTTCAGATAAGTCAATCAGCTGGAATCGTGGAGGGTGAACGTTCCTTTTTTCGGGGTAGTGGGTTCAAAAACGCTAAACTCACGTTTTATTGGTCCCCCTTTTTTAAACATTTTTTTGGCGCTAAAAACCCAAAAGCCTAATACCTATCCTTTTTAAAAACCCAAAGGGGGCCCAAAAAACCCGACTTTGAGGGGGGGCCCAAATGTTCTCCATTACACCATTGTCAAGGTTTAAAGTCCTCACGTTGACACTGTATGAAAGTTTCACGAGTTGGATGCCAATTCAGGTACCGTCTTCAACACTTGACCATGGCTCAAGATTGCGAAATCCGTTGTCAACTGGCTTCGTGTAATTTCACCCGAGCGATGTAAATTAAAATCAAATCAAAACCATCACTTGACCGAGGTTCAGAATCTCAAGGTTAGTAGCAAATAGCCCTCGAGTAGCTTCAAAATGCGACGTAAAGAAAAATTAATCATTTACCGTAACACCCGGCATATAACACGCACTGCGAACACAAAAAATACAATCGAAACTTAAAGGTGCGCGTTATACGCCGAAAGCGTTATATGAAAGCGTTAGCTTTAAAAATAACAAAAGAGGTGAGCATAAAAAATTTACTTCTATATGTATCGAAATACTGTTTATGTAAAAGAAACTACTTGTCTTACTTACTAAAAAAGAGTTGTAGTTCTAGAAGTATACTATTTTTTCAAAAGTCTGGGATAATACCACGAATATATTACTTAAAAACATGAGAGCAATGTATACTAATATTTCATATTTCTTCGTTAAAAAGGGGGTGCGCGTTGTACGGCGAATATACCTAAAAATTAAAAAAAAATCAGCTTGAAAATGTAGGTGCGCGTTATACGCCGGATTTTACGGTAAATAAATTAAATGATTCTATTGTATTAATATTTTTTTAAAAGAAGGCATCTTAATAAATTGTTTGAAATTCATTTGCCATATATATAGATGCAGGGGTAAGCTATATTTTAATTCAGAAACAAGATAATTATAAAATGTTAAAAAAAAAAAAATTAAAAGGCTTAGATATTCTACGAAATAACTAAACAAGTCAGTTCAGATGTGTTTAGTAGATAATAATGTAAGTAAAGCTTAAAACTATTTCATGGAATAACTAGATATTCTCGGGAAAAAAACTAATGACAGCATTTTAAAGTGAAATATAAACAATTTCTTAAAATATATAAGCCAGTTGTTTTACTAATGATAAGTAGTTAAAATCTGTCGAGAAATACATTTCAAATTATGGAAAAATATTAATTAAAAAATATTACGGTAAAAACAAAATATATGCTAGAAATGCCAGATTCGTTACACAAAAAATAACAGAATATAGTGCACACAATCAATAGAGATATATTTAAACATTTATAACTCATAGTTATATAGCTTAGGTTATTTAGCCCTCCTAATAATAACATTTATGCTATTTTAAAAGCATTACAAATTTAATCCAAATCGCAAAATATGCCAAATTTAATATTTTAACGATTGTAGGTAATCGCTTTTATATAAAATAACTAGTTAAAACGTAGAATCCCTTTATTTTATGTACTTTAACTGCCCATGTTCTAATGTGGTAACACATATGAAGTTAAATGCATTATATATTCCATACATCACATTAAAATGTGTTTATCTTCTTCTACAAATTTATATAATAATACAGTTACACATCTAATACAGATATATTTAATGTTTTCTATTATAATAATTCATTTATTCCGTTATAGCACGTTGCAAAAACTTAAATGTTTGCTATACATATATTTTTTATATGTTTAAATTCTTATGTCAAAATTTTAATTTTAAGGCATGAAAGTAAAGACAAAATATATGAGAATGCAGTATCAAAATACAGAGAAAAAAGAAAACCACTTACGTCTTACATCATTCTTATAATCATAAAAATACAAGGTCAAATCACAGTCTGCTTCGCGAAGAAAAAATACAGAAACGCAAGGATCACAATAAATGCAAGGATAAATAAAACCAACATTTTTCTGAAATGTTTCAAAATATTTCTCAGTCCAGTTTCTCAGATTCGGTGGTATCGCGCGATTACCGGGAAACACGGAAGATAAATCTCGACAGTTTTTCTGAGGGGCAAAATCACACAGATAAGCTCAAAATGACGCAGAGCACTCTCAGACGATTTCTTAAACTCTGATTAAAGTTGAGGCTTAATTTAAGGAGAAAGCAAGGAACACCTGTCGCTGCTGCAACTCGTATTTTAATTTTCTTTTTATTGTGGTTTTCTTGTTTTATAGTTGCATTAGCGAGTGAAATGATGAAACAGATTTCACTCTAAGTTATTACGAAGGATATATTGTATAACAAAGTTTGTTTAAGAGATTAAAGGCCGTATCACACATACACGTTTCAAGCAATATTTCGTTCAATTTTTACTCAGAGAGAGAGGGTTGCCATTGCAACAGCTTTAGAACAACTTTTTGCTAGTGAGCTCAAAAAGTTGTTCCAAGTAAAAATTGCTTGAAATTCCAGCCAATGGGATTCTTCGGCATCCTACGTCATAAACAAGATGGCGGCTTCGGTTTCGTCTAATACATCAGAAATGCCGTATAATATTTTAATGGTGTATAATATTTTAAATAGGATGGGGCTCCATTTCTGTTTACACCAAAAGCCCTCGTGTAGCTCAATAGTGCGATGTTAATATTCACTCACTCACTGGATTTTGAAAATATGTATCAGAATAATGCCACTGTCACTATGCTTACGATAGCCGTGTAGTCATGCTTGAATATTCAAAGTTATGACTGGAGTTTCCAAGTCGTAGAAGTGGCCGTGAGATAGCGTAGTGGTCAAGGTAACGAACACGTACTCGATGTGTCTTGAGTTCGAGTCCAGTGTTACTGCAGATCCGTAATGTAGAAGGGCTGATGCACTTTAAATCTGTCGGGGTTCAAATATGTTGGCGTGGTGTTGAAATTAAGAGAAGGGAGGGTGCCACTCAGGTGTCTTCCTCGTGACTTGGCCATGATTCAAAGTTACGAGGTTTGTCTCTAAAAGCCCTAGTGTAGCTGAATAGGGGGAAATTAATATTCACTCACCCATTCCAAACCATAGATTCGAATCCAGGTGCCATTGAAGACCCTTCCATATAGAAGGGCTGATGCGTATTAAGTTTGTCAAGGCTCAAAATTCTCACATTGGTATGATGTGGAAGTTAGGAGTTGGATGCCAGCTTAGAAATAGTCCTCGTCACTATACAGTGAGTGAATATTAACGTCGCACTGTTCAGCAACACGAGGGCTTTTGGCGACGGACCACGTAATTTTGAACCATGGTCAAGTGACGTGGACGACACCTGAGCTGGCTAACACTAGTCCGTGTTTAATTTGCTGATAAAAATGTGAGTACTCTGAAAACGATCAGATTAGATAAAGAATTTGAAAACACAAATCCTTTTTGAGATTTAATGTTCTTTCTTTAATCAAGAAAATAAAATCGAATATTTACTTTGTTTATTAGTTTCTCCTGGTTCTCGAGGACTACGACACAAAGAATTTTTAGAACGGAAAAGTGGGGAAATTTTAAACCCGAATTAGTAGCCCATGGCAACCAGTGGCGTAACGTACACCCCCCGCAAACCCGCATCACGGGGGCAGGATTCTAGGGAGCCCAAAGTCTGACTGACGCCAAGTGCGATCCCTTTGTAAGGTCCGGCTTGGGGCCCGAAACCTGATATTACAAGGGGCCCTAATATTCACCACTACATCATTGAGCACAACATTATATATAAATATAGTTGAGATAAAAGGGTCTTTCGATCTGTTTCTGAATTCGCTGAGAAAAATTACTTTCCTCATAAGAGATCTTGACTCACCGAAGAAGGCATTGTGGTGCTGAAGCCAGAAGAATATCAGATACGAAATCTTACGCGGCACTGTTTTGAAAACAAAAATGTGAATATGAATTGTGAAAGTTCGAAAAACGGGGAAAAGTTTCGTAAGTTCTTAAGAAATGTTCTCTCTTGAAGAACGATCTGATAAGACACATCAATGCTGTAGAATTTCCTTACCTGTCTGCAGAACCAAGGCCGGCTTTAGCCGTTTTGCTACCCCGGGCACAAATGGGAAATGCCGCTCCTTTCTCCAAAGCAAAAAAATTATAATTAAAAAAGATAAATTATTCACACAGATAAGCACCGAAAAAACTTGAGTAATTCTTGTGAACAAAAAGGCAGCATAAAAATATTATATATATATATATATAATATTGTGTAAGAGAATAATAATAGCAAATGTAAGAGAAGGAATAGTCCATTTCAGCATGCCAGTTTTATTCTAAAAAGAGTTTACTGTGATGGTGGGGATCTCACAAACGTTTATTTTAACTTATAGTAACTACACTCCCTGACTAAAATTAAACAACTCCTGCGATTCTCTAAATTCAAAAAATTCTTATTGCCCTTGTCCCCTTTTGAATAGCTGTCACCGGATGTCGTATGTGGGAAAGGAATGTCCGTTGTGACCATACTCCGAGATGGGGAGAAAGTTTCTAATGAAAAATGAGTAAACTTACCAAATTTCATGATTGGGCATTGGCACTTCCCCCCTTCGAATGTAAGTTTAACAAAAAAGAAAAGTGACATTAAACATACAGAGTACAAAATAAGGAAGTAAGATACGTTAAATGAAATACAAAATTCACACCCAGTAATATTTCAAAAAATATATAAAATCTTTTACAATATATATATATATATATATATATATATATATATATATATATATATATATATATATTAATCTCGGTTTCTCATATGTCCTTCATTGTGTGATTTTCCTACTGTCTATGTGTTTTTCGAATATGATTGTTGGATGTTATCTCTTGTTTGTAGAGAATAAGCCTATATATATATTCAAATTTGATCCAAATGCCGCCCTTAGAATTTGCCGCCCCGGGCATGGGTGTGGTTTGTCCGGCCCTAGAACCACACACACCCTTGGCAGAACTGTATACAAACAGTGAAACGAAGTGGGGAAGAATTCTCATCTGAGTTATTGAACTGCCGTTTTTTTTATTTCTATTGCTGTTATACTTAACACTTTTGGTTGCCGATTTCAATATTACGCAAAAGTTCCCTTGTGACAGTCAAAACATCAAATGTCTCTCATAATTTTGAATTACGGTTCGATGACGCAGGGCCGGCTCTAGCAGTTTTGCCGCCCCGGACAAAAATGGAAAATGCCGCCCTCTTCCTAAAGTATAAGTATTATTAAAAGGTAAATTGTAGTCCCATATATGTACACTTATATAAACTTGAATAATTCTTGCGAAATAAATAAAAAAATTACAAATGTTTTTTTTACTTAATTCTGAAAACTTTTTAATCATTTTGTAGGAAATCAGTTTGTTTATTTAATTCATGTTTGCTAGTAATGCAAGCAAAACATTTAATCTGTCTTGAAGAAGAAGATAGTTGTGGATCCTAAGAAATTGTTTATTAATTTTAATTTTGAAAACTCTTCTCTCCACTTACTACATTTACTAGCAAACAATCAAATTCTTAATGCCATGTAGCAAGATTTGGTGCAAATTCTTAGGATTGAAATAAGAAGTTTTAAAGAAGCTTCAATTGGGCTTTCTTTTTGCCTAACAAAGCCGAAACTGGCAATGTTTCATCTACTAGATCAAACGCATTTATATCCGTTGATTCTCCATCGATCAGTATTGTTTTCTAATTTTTTGAATTTTTATTTCCATAATTTTAGGGATATCTTTTAAATTATACGTATTGTATAAAAATTTCAAATATTTGCAGTGAGTACTCATTTTTTAAATGTACATTCTAAGATCTTAACTGTGTAGATCAATTGTAAGAAAAAATAAATAAAAATGCCTAGAGTTTTAATTTAGGATTATTCACCGGGTCATCTCTTGCTTCCTATTTAAAATTAAAATTTCTTCGTCAAACTCTGTGATGTGACTGAATCATCTCTAAGTTAGTAGGGATATAAATCTCATCAGCCACTCCTATTGCATCTCAGATATTTCATAGAAAGTGATATCCTATCGAAGATCCTTCAAAGATTCTTTGAAGAATTTTTTGAGTTCAGCAAATAATAGATCTTGGACTTTTTGTCTTACTAGCCAAGCTTACTTAATACACTTATGCAATTTAAGATTTTATACCAAATAATAATGTAGTATATAAACTTGAATGTTTTAAAAGAGTTTATATATAATAATCCGGAGACCTCGTCTTTTATGGAGTAGTCAATTTCAGCATTATTATAAACACAAAATAAAGCATCATAAATATATCTTAGTTGATACCTTATGGCAGTGTTTCTCAAATTATGGTGCGCGCCCCTAGGGGGGCGTAATAACAAGGGGCGAGCACTCGGAAAGTCGAAAATAAAGATTATTTGAAAAAATATCCAATTTAAGGGAAACAAAACAAATGTATTCTGACATAATAAAAAAAATGCGTATAGTATACTTGTAAATGTATCTCAGTACGATACAATATATTTGATACTAAGTTAAGAACAAGTTTAATAATTACTAGTGAGATTTTTCAATGGGCTTATCATGCACAAAATTTAATACTTACCTTGATACTTTGTACGGTTTAAAATTAGGGTCGTATTATAGCTTTAGTGTCAAGGTATTATACATTAGTACTACATTCAATACATTGTTATTGTATGGGGAAGGGGGCGCGATGAAAATTCTGATTGGAATAGAACGTTTGAGAAGCACTGCCTTAAGGTATCCGACTACGCTCGAACCCGTAATTTTTCAAATGCGTACAAACGAGTATTTTTTGTAATATTTAGGGTCAATTAGATTATAATACACGCATGAAATTGTCTTAAGAATATTATTACAATAAAAAATGATTTAAATGCAATATTTTGGCAAAAAATGAATATAAAATTACCTATTTTCCAAATATTTTCTTCTTTCATGGAAAAAGCCTGTAATAATATTTTGCCTATATATAGCTCAGACGTCTGTGCAGAACCGAAATAATTTTTAAAACACAATTAAAAGGTGGATTTATCGATCCTTTAATACATCGACGGAGAAATTTTTTAAAGGAAAACACTGATAAAAATTTTTTCTTTGGGGGTAACTCTGAAAAAAAATGGATTTTTTTTGGCCCCAAATTTTTTATATAAGCAAAAATATTTTATTATAAACATTTTTAAAAAAAATGTTTTGAAAAAGGTAACGGTTCGCCCAAAAAAGTAATAATTTTTTATTTTTTAATAATTTCGCAAAAATTTTTCTAATTTTGGGGACATCAAATATTTAAAAAATTTCGCGCGCGCCTTTGGTTGTGCAAAAAGGTTTAACATTTTTGGGTTTTTCTTATTGGGTCTTTCCCAGGTAGTTAGTGGATTTAAAAGTTATGCCCTTTTGATTTATTTTGTGTGTGTGTGTGTGATAAGATGGCACATAAAAAAATTGAAGAAAAAAAGACATTTTTTGGTCTCCATTTTAAAAAATTACAGGCTTCTAAGGATGTTCTTTTGCCATTTCATTAACGATGAAATTTAAAGAGTGGCTACCAGTCACGTGAATTGGGACGTCCCAATTCTAGACTGTACTCCTGATTTTTTACCTCTCATATTATCTTTGCTATCATAGGCTTGCCCTCACATATCTACCAAACTTAGACCTAATTTTTTTAATTTCTCAAATATTAAATTTGAAAGTTTTTTTTCTAGTCAATAAAATTTGGGAAAGAAAACCTAAAACTCTTTAATGAAGTTCACGGAACTTCATTGGGGTTGACTTTCAGTACATCAATATTGTACCAAAATGTCACTTGATAGATCTTACTGGCATAACGAGTGCAATTTGAAATTATCGAATAAATTTAGATAATTGAATATTTAAAAAAAATATTTGAATTAGATAGGAGAAAAAAAATATAAAATAGCTTATAGACTGTTTTTGCTTTGATGAAAAAATTTGAATTATCAAAAATTGGTTCATTTAAATTTAAAATCGATGTTTTTGAGTTTTTCCCAAAAATCTTATCAAAAATTTTTTAAAACAGAAAATATAAAAGCCCTTTTTTTATTTTTGCCCAAAATTTTTAATTTTAAAAAATATTTTTTGGGTTGGTAACTACGGGGGGGAAAAAACATTCTAAAAAAAGTAGAATTTTTCAAAATTAAAATGATGATTGCGAAATTTAACTTTTTAATTTTTTTTTTTCAACAACCCTACATATAATCGGGTTATATATATCACTCACAAAAGATAGAACTGATTTATTTTAATTTCAACTCAAAAAGATATTTTACTTTTACAACTCCCACGCAGAAAAAAATGCTTTCGAAAATTTTTAAAAAAACCTAAAACTAAAACTAAAAAAAATATTTTAAAAAATATTTTTTATTTTTAAAATAACCAAAAAGAAATACGTTATATTTCTCTTTTCCAAAAATAAAATTCTATTTTTTCTCTCGTTAACACAAAATATACTATCTCTTAAATAATAGCACATGCAATAATATAATAACAAATAATATAACTAAATTTATCTCTCTTTAAATAAAAAAATAAGACGAAAAACTGTGAAATAAAACATCGAAATTACTGACCTGATTCAAACTTTGAATATTTAGAAAGAATTTTTTAAAAAATTTTATAAGAAAAAAATTTTTTAAAAAGCTTATATCTTTGTTTTTAAGTTTTTAAAAAAAAAATATTTTTATTTATTTCTTTCCTTTGATCTTATCTTTAAAAAATTTTTTAAAAAGGTCCTTAAAAAAAGGCCCCTTAAAAAAGAGGGTATTTTGGCCCCTCTTAAAAGGGAAAACGGACCAATATAATTGTGCCCTTTTTGGAGGTGTATCTCACTAAAGGTATATTTTTTTTCAGTTTTTAAAAAATACAAAAAATTCGAAAAAAAAGGAAAAAAAAATGTAAGAGAAAGGAATTCCCTTTCGGCGGACGCACCCCATTCGACGGGCTGCTGGTTTTTAGGAATTTAAAACGTTTATTTTAACTTAAATAACTGCATTCAAGACTAAAAAAAACATCTCTTGTGGCTCTCTCTCGAAAACTCCTAATATCCCTGTCCCCTTTTTGGCTAGCTGACACTGGAAAGTCTTACGGGGACGTCTTATTAAAATTTCATGATTTTTAAACCGAATCCCAACCCCTTTAAGTTGCACTTTAAAAGGGAAAATGAATTTAAACAACCGGGGGATAAAGGTTAAAAATTAGATCATCAAATGAAATACCAAATTCCAAAAATTTCTGAAAATATGTCCCAAATTTTTGTAACAAAAAAATATATATATTTTCAACTTCATCCCAAAAACCGCCCCCAAAAATTTTCCGCTCCGGACGGGGGTCTGGTTTGTCCCCTAAACCACCCTTTGGGTGACAAATTGACATCTAAACCGGGATTCTATTTTTCCCAAAAAATTTTCATCTCGCCAACTTGGGAACTTGGGATTGGACATATTTAAAATTTAGCATGAAGCTATCACACTCTCTGAAAGTCTTTAAAAGAACGAAAAATGAACTTATGACCTATCGATTTCGAGTTCGATACTCTATCAACCAGAAATTTGGGAAACCTGATTCAGCCCCAAGATCGTTTCTCAGACGAGACCTAAAGAAAACTTTAACTGGAACCACCGTAATGTGTAACAAATTACGTCACTCGTAATTGTTTAGTTTATTCATCCGGCTGTTGACATTAAATAGTATTCACAATATTTGTATATTTAATTTTTTTTCTTCGAAAAATACGGATATTCGATATTAAAAAAAAAGTCATTCAATTGTTCAGAAATTACTTCAATACAAAATGGCCAATCCTAAGTACGCTGATTTGCCCGGAATTGTAAGTTTTCTTATTTTTGAAAATACTTTTTCGTGGTTAAAATCAATATGTCGATATGATGAAAATTTTTGAATATAGTTATTCAAAAAAAATTTTTATTAAATTTTACCCAACATAATAACGGATTAAAAGTTTGATATCATGCTGTTCCATATTGATATTGATTATTATAAATTCAAACGATATCAAACAAGTTAGTGTACTTTAAGAATTAAATATAAGGTCATTGAAAGATTAAGTTCACTTTGTATTTATAAATTTATCTGCAATTAAGAATATATTTTTTCTTTCATTACTGAATAATAGGAAAAACAATGTATTGTATAAATTTATTTTATTAAATGGTATTGAACATTTTAGTATATCATATAAGTATTTAATCAAAAATGTTGAAGTAAGCTTTCTTTCAACCCAATTTTATTTATTATAAACAGACTGGAATCTGCAATTATGTGCTCATGTTATCATTTTTAATCATAAATTTTTGATGCCTGTGATTCAAATTAGGTCATTTTATAATTTGATCAATATGTTGTTTTTATGTTACATTTAAATCATTCAAAGCCAATTGTAATAATAATTCTATTTACAGTTCATAATTAAGTTTCTGTATTAAATGGGAATCAAATTATGAATTGTAAATTTAGATAATTTATTCGATAAATTACAGTCTGAAATGTACATATGGTATGTTGTATGTTAATTGAAAAAAATGTTATTTATTTTAGAATGAATTCGATATCTCACCATGATATTTAGATAAAAATTGCTAATTCTGAAGAAAAATCGCCAAATAAAAAAGTCCCCCATACTACACTTGAGCCGTTGCATTCAAACCATTGCATTATATTTTATAACATTATGTCTTTTGAATTATTTTTGCTTTTTTAAAATTTCTAGGAAAATATAAGGGATAGAAAAATTTATTGAAATAGGTCATTGATATTTTTTTATGTACTGTAATGCAGTGCAGACTTCTATAATTTAAACCTTTATACTTTGAAGTTTTGGATAATTTGAATTTTTTTGCTCAATTGTTAGAATTCTTTATTAAAACAAGCTGGGAACATACATATTATCACAACAATCACCAACGTTCAAGATAACTCCCCAAGTTGACAACCCCAACTTTGCATGTGTCATATGCACTGAATGGGTAATCATGTTCTTTTTTCATATAATGTCACCAATAGGTAGAGATATTATGCAAGTACCACAAGTGGAGAAGTTGTGAATGGTTTGAATTGAAAGCTTGATTCCTTGTAGATCATTATTATATAAATAGTGCATGAAACATTCTAAATGACAAACTTTATTGTTTCAATAGTTTTTTTTTAAAGTAAAAAGGCGAGGAAATTTGACTTTCCCTTTGTAAATTTCTTGAGATTGATGGAATGACTATTTGAATAACTTTCATCTTATTAGGCCTTAGTTGAAGTCTCTGCTCTCTATTATCTTTTATCATTAATTAACTTTCCTTGTAAAGGTATACCGTAAGAATATTTGTTTTAATTGAATATGTCAGAACACTTACTGTTACACAATTCATATGTAAAATTGTAACTAACTTCTTGAAGAAATTTACAATTCATAGATTTCAAGTGTTGGGTTTTGATAAACTTCTTAATTTTAATAAACCTAGAAACATCTTGATAAACCTTCCTTTCATTTCAATAATTTGATTTCCTTCCAAATTTCTACATTACTCTTTACTTTTCATACACATAGATGTGTTTTTCTAATGTCTTGTACACTGGAATCTTACTATTCTGTAACTCCTCCCATGAACCAGCTCCATATTGATCAATCAGAATGCATCCTCTTGTACCAGGATCATCATATAAAAATATTCCAGATTTTTACCTCATACTACTTTACTGTATCCAGATTGGCTAGGCTAAACCTTGCCCACTTTTCTGATCCAATCTAAGCCGTCTTTTCTTGAGTTCGTTTTTAACCAATTTTTTAGATAATTTATAATTAATTTATTGCTAAAATTCCTAGTCCTTCTTTTATTTTGGCATTAGATTTTTACATTTAAATTTTTTAAGTAGTCTATCTAACAAAATCACTTAGAAAGTCTGATTGGCAGTTAGAAGTCAACAGGGCTGAATTACTCCATGAATCTAATTTAATTGTTTAACTGTGAAAAATATAATTGCATGTATTGTGTAATGTACTCATGTATCATAAAATAAAGTTTGTGTGTTATATCTTTGACTGTGGAGGCAAAATTTTTTAAAAATTTACTTCTTCTCTTTAGGGAAACATGTAATGTGAATTTTTAGATAATTAAAACTATTACTGACTGTATTGTGGTTGATTATTATTACTTTCATTCTTTTTAGGCCCATGATCAGCCTGATGTGTATGAAACAAGTGATTTACCTGAAGCTGAGCAAGGAAATTTGTCTTTATCAGATGCTGTGATGGTAATATTTTTCAGTCAATTAATTATTTTTAATTTTACTAAATATATTATAAATTTTAAAATTGTTTTTATTTCAAAGTTTATAAAGTTATATTTATGATAAATTAGGGGGTCAGTAATTTTTCTCATGTGTTTAACAAATATTTTTTTGTATTTATTGATTTATTAAAAATTTCTGTTAAGAATTATAAAACATTTATATTATAAATAAATGGTAAAATCCTAGGAAGGCCCACACCATTGGCAAACCCAAAAAGCGCCAACGAGCAGGCGCCCCGGGGGGTGGCGCGGAATATATGGGATAAAGGTGGTGAAAATATATTAAAAATACGAAATTAAACATTTTGAGATAAATAATTTAAAACACACTTTTTCTTACTAGTGACCTTTTCCCAAATGGAGGGAAAATTTAAAAACGATTTTAAAAAATCCTTAGGTCTCCCGGTAACAAACCGGTGACGCCCATATAATCTCCATTCAAACCATCCAAAACTACCCCTTTCATTTGTATAATCCCGCCTTCATTTGGGGGCTTGTAATCGGGAAAAACAATCCCTTCCTTATACACCATTCAATCAATTTTTTGTTCCTTTCAATTCAACAAAGTAAAAAATTCGAGGTATATTCCTCCCCGAGCCAACCTCCAGCCGTTGTCCAATAATAAAAAGAAATTAAAAGCCCCCTGACAAAATACAAAAAATTCCAGAAATAGTTAGGTTTACCTTATCTTGTGTATCAAAGTAGGGTTACCAAGATGGCGCAATTATTGCCAACCAAAATAATTCATGCCAAGGGTGGGGGCTCTCCTAGGACTGAACCTAAATAAATTATTCTGATTCATTAAATAAAAGTGAAAAAATATTACTGTTATTTCATCATAAATTTTGAGGTTTTAAAAAATGGGTACCTATGTATTAGTATCACTGCAGCGAAGATGGCGCCATGCAAATTGCACCTTGATATCAAAATATCAGATTCTAACCTGTTATATATGAAAAAAAGTAATCAGTCAGATTTTGTTGGAAAATGGCATCAATTCATGTGATGCCAATTTGGCTGTGATGACGCTAATACGTAAGTATCAGAAACTGTTATTTCACTTTAAAAATCTGCAGACAAATGAGGGATAAATTGATATTTTATGGTACAGCAAAAAATTTTATAAAAAGTTTCTTTAAGCATTTTTTTTTATTATTATTATTT
The DNA here is from genome assembly GCA_019973955.1 of Trichonephila inaurata madagascariensis. NCBI lineage: Eukaryota > Metazoa > Arthropoda > Arachnida > Araneae > Nephilidae > Trichonephila > Trichonephila inaurata. The sequence goes on along the minus strand of BMAV01001359.1, from coordinate 11,459 downwards.
ATGGAACTAAGACTTTTTAAAACCTGACAATATTTGGTTTGTATTAGGAATAAAGTTACTTTTAAGTTTTTATTTTGTTTTTATTCGTGTCGCATTTCAATATATTTTAAATTTTGTTCTATGAAGCTAAGATATTTATTTAAGAAAGTTTATGTCAAGAATATATTGATATAATATTTTATGGAAATCATGTAAAGAGGGTTGAAATTTATTTTAGGTCTATATACAATATTTTTAAGCCTCAATAAAATGTTTATTATGTTCCTAAGAGGATTAGTATTAATCATTCATACTAAATGTATTGTAAAAAAGTTTTAAATTTTAAAAAATATTTTTTGTATTTAAAAGACAATTTGTTCTTTTTTATAGGATCAATGTGATAGTGTGGAAACACTTAAAGTATCTCCCAATGAAGCTTTTAATAAATTCAAAGGAAAATCTTTGATGGAAAAAATGTTGGTAAGCTATTTTTTTATTTTTTTCAAATTTATTGCTTAATGATGTTATTAGTATTTTTGTAATGTTTTTATTCCTTTCTTTTGAATTTTGGATATATCTACTCTTTATGTTGGATAAAATAATGCTATTAAACCTTTTGAACATAAATGTTTCAATTTGAGTCTTATTCCATTGTGTTTTTTAATAAATATTTTGATTGTTTCATTTCATTTGCCTTTTATCAATTGGTAAAAAAATATCTGCTTAGTATAATAATGCATTATAAAAAAAACTATAATAGCTTGTAAAAATATAATAAACTGTATCTTGCATATTTTTAGTGACTTCTTAAAATTGAAAATGTAAACTAAATTATATACACTATATAATTATTTTAGAAATCAAAAGCTTTACTTATTATTTCAGATTTCACTGATGGCATTGGACATGGGCGAAAAATTGGCTATGATATTAGATCTGGAGACTGGGAAATGGTTTGTGTCCATAATTATTTATGGAAATATTATATTTTTTTATAATAATGTTTTTGAGATGAAGTAATTAATGTAAGTAACTTTCCATATTATGAGGATACATTGTTTTAAATTATATTTATGTATAATTAAATTAGTTATTTAAGGATGTAATGTTCTAAGGAAGATTTACAGAGCTAAACAAACATTTTTGTTTTAATTTTCACTTATAGAATCATTATGGAATACAGTCTTTTTCTTATTATCGGTTGCCATTTGAACTTGATTATTTTTAATGACTTTTTGTTGTTTTCCTCAAATGATACTTTAAAAAAAATTATTTACATTTGGCAATGTCTAGGTTTGACAGATTTGAACTGCTTACTGGTTCAGACACGTACTATAGGCAACTAAGCCAGAAAGGAATACCCCATTTAGCCACTTAATTGCTGTGATTGTCAGTTTTGAATTGCTAGAGAAAAATTGTTACAAGTATGTTTTAATAACTAAATGTTCAAAATTTTTAAAATTTAAAAAGTCTTGTAGGAAATAATCAGATTCAAATTATGTGTAAATAAGATCTTTTCAGTGAAGAGGATATATTTCTTCCTTATACTTTTAATTTTTACATGTAAAATAGAAAGTTTATGTATGTTTGTACCATTGTTGAGGCCTGCTTGCATCAGTAATTAACTTTTCAGAATTTTTTTTGTAACAGTGAAAGATTTTTCTTAAATGCTTATCTTGAATGGGGAGAAAATATTCATTTTAAATTATAAATAATCAGGAGAATCTAAGATTTAATTTAATATAATCCTTTTCTTCCAAATCTAAATTTCTTTTTGTTACTGAATGAATTTGATATTAAGTTAAACTATATTTTAATGAAAGTGTCTGTTTAAAATATGAAAAATTTTCTGATTTACTGTAATTTTATATTTTAATTATTCAATTTAGTGCTTAATTGTTTAGATAATTATTATCCATTTTGACTTGGAAATTTTCTTTTTTAATCGGTTGAATAATGTTATCCTGAAAAACATTCAACTTTCTCACAATATTTGGATATTTCAGTTACTGATATGTACAAATGAAAATTTTGCGTTCTTTTTAGATTTTAAATTTATCTTAAATGAATACAATTTTTATTATAATAATCTTAAAAGAACTATTGGGAATTATTACTGTTTTTGGGGCAATTATGAGAAAAATGATTATTCTATTTTCCTAAAGCCTTAATTATACTTTTTTTTTTCTATTACCATATCTCATATTTTACTATAGTTGTTTTTGTGCAGTTAAGAGTAATTGTTTTTTCATCATAACATGTTATTTAGCTTTTTATTTATTTATTTATTTACCATTTAAAACTTGAGCAATAACCTACATCCTTCAAGGCCAGTATTTTGTAGATTTTTTTTTATTATTATAGATTCAGTATTGTACATCTCAAATGTAACCCCTTTTATACTTTGTTGATTTGTGAGAAAAAGTGTGTTTGTTATTCACAGTCTAATTACTTTTAAAAGTTCAGCCCATCATATTTTAATGAAAAAACTAATTTTAGTTAAAATAAAATTTTAAAAAAATCTATGTTTTTTTAGATTGGGGATCATGCTACCGAAAAAGAAAATCCTCTTCAAGCTTATAATAGAATTCAGTTTGAAGTGAAACAGCTGTTTGAGCAGGTCAACGAGATGAAAGTAAGCAAACTAAAAGAAGCAAAAATAATAATATCAATATTTGTAAAATGTTACCAAAGCAAAATACATTATTAAAATGGAATAGTTTACTTATCTACATCCTAAAACTATTGAAACAAAAAATTATGAACAATATGTGTTGTAAAACAAATTATGAACAATTTGTGCATGTTAGATTAGTACATTTTCTGTAATAAAGGAATATATTGAGAAAAGATATTTTATTTTTCTAAATTGTACTAAAATTAATTTAATTAGTTATTTTTTTTTTTTTTTAGCCTTTTTGCAACAAAAATTAAAAACTACTGATGTAATTTTTGTATTTTGATGCAATTATTGTTGTAATTTTGCAGTTTTTCTTTCCTGTGTTTACTTTTTATAATTTTAAAACTTTATCTTAAGAATCTGAAAAATATCATTCTAATGAAGTTCATTCTAAATGGAGTATTAAAATCAATAAATAGTTACTATAGATAAAAGAAAAAAGTGCTTAATTGCACACATTATGAATCTTTGTTTTGAATCATATTACACCTTAGTTTCTAATAAATTAGTTTGAAGAGTAGTAATTATCTTTCATTCTAATTTGTAAAACTTAGTAAAATATCAAGGATTTTGCAGTATGCAAATGTATACACTGAGGATTCAAATTATTATGACCACCCCTTTTCAATACAATATTGGACCACATTTTGCCCTGAATACTGCCTGGATTGTTCTTGGTGTCAACTCCATAAGATGTTGGTACATGGTATGAGAAATTTGAGACCATATTGGATCAACTGGGCTTTTCAATGCCTTCAGATAGTCCTGGGTCCAGCTTCCAGATGTCCCATTTGATCTCATCTCCCAGTTTCAGAATTGGATTGAGATGTAGTAATTGTGCAGGCCAGTAAAAGCAGGGTAAAGTTTCTGTCATGCTTTTGAGCTATCTGAGGACAGTGCCAGCTTTATAACAGAGAGAATTGCCCTACTGAATGTATCTACTCTGACAGGATACTTCATTAATATAAAAGGATGTACTTGATCTGTGACAGCACTTAAATACTCTTGAGCATGATTCAAACATTCTTCCACACAAATCAAAGGACGCATGCTCCCCTCCCCCCTTCCCCCATACCAAGAAAACATCCTCAAACAATAATATTCCCTCCACTAGCTTGAAAAGTTATAGTAATGCAGATAGGAATCTTACTTTCATTCTGTTTTCTCCATATTTACACCTTGCCATTTACATGGTGTAGTTGAAAACAGGACTCATCAGACCACATGACCCTTTTCCATTCATCTTCAGTTCAATCCTTATGCTTCTTTATGAACTGGAGATGTCTGTTCTTGTTCAAAGCAAATAGGCTTTAGAACAGATCGTCAGCTACTGTAAACAGTGTAATGCAGGACAAACAGTTCATTCAGAGACGTTTGCCGTTGCCCCTTGATTAAAATTCCCCACAGTTTGCTCTTCTGTTGGACTGGACAATTTTTGTAATTCTCCTTTCTGAGTGAGCTTTCAGTAGCCTGTGATAACTACAAGCCTTATGTTGAGACTTGGATTTATGCTTCTTAATTCACTCTCTGTAAGTATTAGCAACTGCTAATCTTGAACACTTCACACATGCAGCTGTTTTGCCTGATATAGTTCCTATGCGTCAAGCATCTGCAATCATCCCACTTTCAAACACTGCTAAATTATATCTTTTTCCTATTTCTTATCAAGCAACACAGTGTAATTGATGCTTCACTATTCCAACATTCCGTATGAATAACTATCTCGCTTTCTACGCAAGTTAATAACTGATCGGTGTAAAAATATCAAGTGGTCATGATTATTTGGTCATTCAGTGTATATATAGTTTTATAGAAATAGTTGGATGGTTTTTTGAATAATGCTGGTATTTTGCCTTTCTATAAAATCTCATATCTTAAGCTTTGAAACAAAAAGCTGTCATGCATATTATAATTGGATGGGGGAAAGGGGGATTTGTATACAGCTTACTTTTCTGTTATATGTATTTTTAAATTAGATTAAAACATTTTTAAAAAATCATTTTGAATATTTTATTTTTTTAAAAATGAATTTAACTATGTACAATCTTATAAGTGTCTTGTCTTATGAGTTACAACATGTTTGTGATATGCTCCTAAGATTATTTTTGGTGTGGTATTAGTTTTATTATAGTACATTATTTTCATATAAAATTTATTATCCACAAATCATGAAGAAATATTTAATTATATTGTTTTTTCAAAAATATTTTCAAGGAATCATCTGCAAAAGAAAATGAATCTCTGCAAGTACCTCCAGTGGTTCTTGTACAACAAATTGAGCAGTTGCAAAAGGAACTACAAGATCTGCATATGGAAAAAGTATTAGGTTCTGAAGCTTTAGCAGAAATGTCAGATCCATTAGGAGCTTTACATAAGTAATTTTATGACATTTTTTTTAAGCGTCATTTGTCCAGAATTTCATTGGTTCAGCTGAAAATAATTACTATATGTTAACTTTATTGGTTGATACTAGTTTTATGACTAATACATCCTCCTGGATTTATTTATGTATTCAAAAGTGAATTTTGTATACAAGTAATTATAAAATATGATTCTCTTAACTTTCAGTATTCTTAATTGAAATTATATCATTGAATAAAAATAAGTGTTATTTTTTACAGAAATATAATTCATAACAAAAGAATCGGTAATTGTGTTATTTATTCAATATGCTATTATCTTCACATTCAACCAAAAAAATTATTAATAAAAAATAAGTTACATAAATAATTTTTTTTTTTTTAGAATGAACAATTATTTTAAATAGTAAAAAGTTATATTTTTTCCATAAGAACAATGTGGAAAAAATTATTATTTGTCCTACCCTAAAATATGCTTTCTTAATGAATAATTATTTATATGAGTTTGTTACTCTTGGTTAGAACATTTTATTTTTTGATTTCAACATATGTAATTTTATTTTTATTTTCTTATTTAAAAATTTTTGTTTTTTTTGTTTGTTTTCATTTTAGATTTTTTGTCACAGAAAGATGAATTCGAAAAATACTTTGGAAACGTTGACTCAGTAAATTTTTAAAAAGTACCGATTGAAAAAAGGCAAAAAATGCAATGAATATATTCACCCACCAAGCCAAACGAATTATCTTCAAGTATGATTTTAGCATTTAAAAATTCCTTGAATATTTTTAAAGAATGTTTTTTTTGCTTTAGTTGAATAATTAATTTTAGTACTTACATATATATTCAAAATTGGCAAATTAAAAAAAATCAAAACCAATTTTTATGGGGGATAACAAAAAAACCAAAAAAATTTTAAGTAATTAAAAAATCAAAAAAAAAGAAAAACAAAAATTAAATAATTTCTTTTTTTATTAATTTTTTAAAAGAAAAATTCATAATTATATTGCCAATTTTTTTTTTTTAAAATTTAAAAACCCCGATTGATTTTAGTATTTGGGGTTTGCCAATCCATGAAGGTTAGGGTTTTGGGGGCAAGCAGAGAAAACTGAAAAAAGAGTGGGCCGATTCGCAACACAACCGGCGAAATTGGGGTTACCAATTGAGTGAGTTATTTTGAAAGTTAGCATGGTTGAGATAATACATAAGAGTACATTATTTTGCATTGTTATATGTGTGTGTGTCATCATTTTTGTTAAAATAAGATTTTGTACCTTTTAGTTGGCTAGTTTAGAGCAGCGTTTAAAGAATTTGGAAAATGTTATTGGACAAGATCAGAAAAAGCTGGTAAATATCAATTTACATTTCTTTGTTTTACAATTCATATAATATGTACTTCATGCTAATAGATAAACTTGGTAGATAGTTGTTTTCTATCTTTAGCAAGATTTGTAAATTTTTCCATGTGTAGAAAATGGATTCAAAAGTTAAGAATCCATAAAACATTTTTAAAAGAAAGGGGGAAAACAGTTATTATGTTTGTCTAGCACATATATACAGTTTTTTTAACATATGCATCAAAGCCCTTTCAGAAATTATGCTAACAGATTAATATTAACAAATAGAAAATTATGAGTGTATTTTAAATTTTGTCTCTTTTTTTCAGTCATTCCTTACTTCAAATACTGATGGGAAGAGCGTCAGTGTAAGCAGACATTGTTTCTACTTTACTTTCTGATAGTGATTTGGTGTCTCAGTTTTAAGTTCGGTATCTGTGAGTTAAGATTTTAAATCATATTTATATGGCACTTCTTAACATGATTATATTTTTGAATAATTTTATTATTTGTAATTTAATTTTTATTTAAGAGTAAGAAATGGTAGTTTTTAATGCTATTGTTCTTATTTAATAAATGAAGTTTTTAAAATGAATTTTTTTAAACACTTTTTGTTATAGAATTTTACGAAAAATTTTTTTTAAATTTAAATTTGGTTTTAACATTTTTTATAAATATTTTTTTTTTTCAAAATTTTTTCCGGGAACATTTTTAATTTTTTTTTCCCCAAAGGTTTAAAATTTTTTTAAAACATTATTGTAAAAAATTTTTTCAGAGTTAATTGGTTTCGAGAACTAATAAAAAGGTTTTATTTATTTAAGGTATTTAAATCATTCTAATACAACTAGTAAAAGAATCAAGTTATTAAGAATAAATTTAAAAAATGCTTGTTAAATGTAAGATTAATAATAGATATTCATACACACACACACACACAAGCATAGATTTTTCCCCATTACAAATTGTATGTATTCCCTGAACACATGACATAAACAAACATAGAAAACAGTAAACATAACACACTTCCATCATAGATTCTTATGTGTTTTTTTTTCATTCAATTATGTATCATCTTGCTCCAACAAGTAGTTGGATCTTATTAAGTGCCTTATTATTACTTGCATTTACATCAGAGTATATGCTGTTTTATATGTATCTGTGTTACTAATTAGTTGCAAGCTGGTTAAAAATTAAAAAAATTTCCCCTGTAAATAATATTCTTTACTTAACAAATTTAAGTCTTTGTACTTATAGTATACCTTTATTCTTTAATATTTGTTTCCTGACTTGTTTTAAGAATGAATCCTAGTTATGGCTAAACATTCAAAAAGAATAATAGATATATAATGAACTGGTAAAAAATATTTTTTAATAACAAATTTTTTTTTTTGTTTGCATTTATTGATTTTTTTAAATTTTTATGTTTGGGAAAAAATAAAAATACTGTAAAAATTTTTAATTTCCAATTTTCTTTCATTAAATCTTATATTTCATGGGTATTAATCAGTTAATATAAATTTTTGAAATATATAATTTATTAGCTGATATTTATAACATTTTTGTTTCACTTTTTGTAAAATATGTTATAAAATTAAATGATTTCAGAGGTTACCATACTTATCAAAAAAGTTTGTCAATACTATTTTTAAATTTTTGTACAAATGTATTTATTTATTTTGTTTTAAATACTCTTCTCTTTTTTCAATATATTCGATTGTATTTCTTCTTACTTTTTATAAAGGTACAAACTTTCACCATTTCTGTATTTCTATAATTATTGGTGATATTTTGTCAAATATAATGTTAAGACACATTTTAGAATTTAATAGTTCTTTATTGTGTTTTATTGATATGCTTATTATTTTGTAGGCAGCTATTAGTTTATTGTCATCAAAACTTAACTTGTTGGAACCAAGTGTCCTAGATCAACTAGAAGGCAGGTTTGCTCTTCTTCATCAGTCGATGCAACAAGCTGCAGAAAAGAAACATGAAGTTGAGGGTGCAGAAAAACAAAATAAAATTGCTGAGTTATATGAGCTTGCAAAAAAAGTAGATGATATGAGTTCTAGTCTTCCTCAAGTTGTGGAAAGACTAGTTTCCTTAAAAGAACTCCATGAACAAGGTTGGTTATAACTAGAAACTAAATATATTTTTGCTGAGTTTTTATACATAGAGAAATTATAAATATTTCTGCAGTTTTGGTGTGGAAATTTTGAGTGGGGACTGCCAATTTGGATGCCATCCTCGTAACTTAATCATAGTTCAAAATTATGAAGTCCATCACCAATAGCCTTCATGTGGAGCTAGTTTGATATCGGAGCGCTACGCATCAAGCAGCACTTATTGTCGAGTGATATAAAATCCAAGATAACAGCCTACCTGTGACAAATCATCAGGAAAATAATTTTAAAGAATTGTTTTTCCCTGATGAAAGTTTTTGAAATGACTTAGAATTTAAATAAAATAAAAAGAATGAAATAATTAAAAATTAACTTACTTTTTTGTAGAGAACAGTATTGAAAATGATGAATACCAGGATTTTAAAAAGTAGAATATGAGGAATTCATAAATGCTGGAGAAAAAAATAAAAATAAGTAAAATATTGAAAATGATAAATTTCTAAAAAAAAAACTAAAATTTCAAATTGAAAAAAAAAATTTTCAGGAAAAAATAGTAGTTATTCCCCTGAAGAATATAATAAATGGTTATGAATTTGATTCCTCGACTTCCTATCTCGAAACGATATCCCAATCAATTTTATGTACTATTTCAAGGAATTTGAGGAAAGGAATCCTCTTTTAATGGGAAACAAATTTTTCTAAACATATACCAGGCAATATATCCTTCAAATCTTCCTAGTCGATTGTATTCAGGCAAGGAAGCTTTGAAAGGATGCCAGGTAACTTCAATAGTATTGGTATGATTGGCAGTCTCAGAATCAATGAATTTGAACAAATAATTGATCACAACCTTTAAGCTTTCCAGCAATCAGAAATAACAGTTGTTCCTTGTTCAATCCATGATTCAACTGCAACCAAGAAACAGCTGCCTGTTTCACATTCTACTCCACCAAAAACCCATTGTCCTTCTTCAAAATGTACCCTATTTTGCTTTCGTTAATTTGAACAGATTTACCCTTGCCGCCTAGCGTTTCTGTGTTAACCACAATAAAATCGATTAATGCATCAGAACATAGTTGTGCCAATCAGCAACAGCTTGTGAAAAAATTAACAGTTCCTTATGAATTTTACCTAACGAGGAATGTTTGAAGAATTCAATAATCAAAAGTAAAATGGTGGAAGTTGGCAATTTGCTGCCTTTAAAAAAAGAATTAAACCAGATAGATTTTTTTTATTTTGGCAGTGCAAATTTGCACCATAAGATCCAAAAAAAGATTCTGCCATCAAACTTCTTGGTTGGAAATAATTTTCATGCCCCTGCACATTTTATGATGGTTCATATCAGTAAAATATTAATTAAAAACTGAGAAATAAAGTCATTACTTTTAGAAAATAAAATGGACCAAAAGTGGGAATTTGGTACTCCTTTCGGTTCTATAAAGCACAGCCCTCTCATATTCTTTAAAAAAAATATCCTGGTGCTCACTAATAATATTAAAAATATCCATATTCAAAAACAGAGCACAAAATTCAACAGAGGACTGAAACAGGAGCTTGAAAAATAAATGTAATAAAAATTGTTGAATTAAATCAAATTAAAATTGTCCAAATTAATAAAGTTACCATGGAAAAAAAGAAACTAATAATAATTAATCATAATATATATCATTCCCATGGCAACCACACTACTAAATGATAAAAATATCCAGGTAACCATATTGTAATGTTTTCGCCCATCTTGTGAACATAAATAACTTTGCGCATAGCATTCCGATATCAAATTAGCACCCCTTCATATTGCTACGTTATTTTAAGTTAAATCTGCAATTAATATATATGCAATTAAATTAAGTTTATGAATTTTCTTTTTGTGTTTAACGTAACAAAGTTTTATCAAGATACAGTAGAGTCCTGAAAACTCGAGCCTTATGTGGACCGAAGGGTGGCTGAGTTTGTAAAAATGCTGGTTTATTGAGAATGAGATTAAAAAAGACTAAATAAGAGTGTTTCCTCAGAAAATTTTTTAAATGGAATGTAATTTGTTTAAGATTTTAAAGAAAATGGAAATTTTAAAGAAAACATGTATCGTAATTTACCTGATCAGACACACCTCAGAAAAATACTTTATGAAGGCATAAAGCTACTTTTTTTTTAAAGAAATGCATAATGTCCATTTGTCTTCCCTACTGCACCCCGCATTTGCCGCCACCAAAATGAGGGAACACGTCTTTCTGATGCACCATATGGTTCAAAATACTGGAGGTTGATTTTAACAACCTTTAATCCCTCGCTATGTGATATTTTAAAATTTTACCATTTTCTCAATGTTAACATCTTCATCATTTTCCGGCATTTTTCATTAACTACGACAGCAGCAATGATTTCTGCATGTGACATGTCTTGCTAGATATCATTCTGGATCCTCAACCTGCAAAGGTGTGGCCAAGTTATCCGGACTGCCGAGTTTTTGATACTCAACTGTATTTGTTAATATTATATATTAATAAACATATGTATTTTCTTTTTTGAATGATAAATATTCAATTTTTTTAATGATCTAAAAATTTTACAAAGTATTATAATGTATGGAAAACAAGAATAGATAAAGCAAATTATGTCAAATATAAAATATTTCAAGCATTTGCCTTTTTTTAATTTTAAGGAAATATAAGAATCAGAAGAGTTTTACCTTGATATATGTATTAAAAATATTACAGATTTTGTAGAAATTTTTCTTATAATTGAAATATAAAGGCTATACTGTTTTTATTGTAAATATAAAGATTCATTATGAGTACATTCATTATTTGTATAATAGTTTTCAAAATCATCTATTTAAAAAATAATATTCAAATTTGCTTTTTAAAAATCTATATTTTTTGTTTTTTACAAATTTTGGTGGAGGTTTTATTCATTTTTTTAAAAAATTTTCAAAAACTAAATGGCAGCATCCTAATTGCATTTATTATGATTTTTTTTTTAAAA